>CM076573.1:828287380-828887380 GCA_034641835.2 Pinus albicaulis
AAACTTTCTTGGTTATGCAAGTTATTATAGGAGATTTATTGAACGCTTTAGTAAGATAGCCTTGTCTTTGTTTAAGCTTCTTGCAAAATATGTATATTTCAATTGGAATGATAATTGTCAAAAAACTTTTGAAAAACTTAAAGAGAAATTATCCACTACTCCAGTTCTAAACGGACCTAATTGGAATCTACCTTTCCACATCACCACTGATGCATTTCATACAACATTAGGTTCTTCATTAGGACAGAAATAAGAATCTTTAAGTTATTCCATTTATTTCATCAGTAAGAATCTGACACCTGCAGAACTCAACTACATAGTCACTAAGAAGGAAATGCTTGCAATTATACATGCTGTGAACAAATTCCGTCATTACATAACTAGTTATGAAGTCTTTATTCATACTGATCACTCTGCCATTAGGTACTTAATGAATAAACACATAACTAATGGTAGAGTTACCATATGGTTACTATTATTAAAGGAATTTAATGTTACATTGCTGGACAAACCAAGTAAAGAAAACTAGGTGAGAGACTTATTTTCTAGACTCCACAATCTAGGTGAAGTTGTTCCAGTTGAAGATTCTTTTCCTGATGAAAATTTATTTGCAATTTCAATATTGAATCCATGGTATGATGATTTAGCTAATTATCTCTCAACAGGAAAGATACCTCCATCCTTCAGTTCAAAGGAGAAGAAAATACTAATCAAGCAAAGTGCCAAATACTCATGGGTTAATGGAGACTTGTTTTATACTGGTTATGATATGATTATTAGGAGATGCATAAGAGATGATGAAATTCTTGATATATTAAAAACTTTCCATGATGAACCTTGTGGTGGCCATTTTTCAGCTAAAAGAACAACATTCAAAATCCTTAGTCTTGGTTATTATTGGCCATCAATTTTCAAAGATTCAAAGAAATATGTAAGAAGTTGTGACAGTTGCCAACGCATGGGCAGACCAACTGCCTCAGATCAGATGCCACTACAACCTCAAGTACATCTAGAGCCATTTGAAAAATGGGCCCTAGATTTTGTTGGACCCATTAATCCACCTTGTAAGGGTAAAAAGTACATCTTAGTATGTATTGATTATGTAACTAAATGGGCTGAAGCAAAGGCACTTGTCAGGGCAACTGAGCAAACAGTGGTCAATTTCATTTTTGAAGAAATATTTGTCAGATATGGAGTGCCTAAGATAAGTACACCCTACCATCCACAAGCCAATGGCCAGGTGGAGTCTACAAATAAAACTCTGGAAGGAATCATCACCAAAACAGTGGAAATGAATAAAAAGGACTGGGAGGATAAGCTCAAGGATGCTCTCTAGGGTTATAGAATCACATGGAAAGATACAACAGGATTTACACCATATCAGCTGGTGTATGGTAAAGAGGTAATGCTGCCTATTGAATTTCAAATACACACTTACAAGTTGGCTGCAGATTTAGACATTGATCTTAATGAGGCTCAAAAAGAAAGGATCATGCAATTAAATCAATTGGATGAAATGAGATAGCAGGCATTAGAAAGAACAATACTTATGCAAAAACAAAGGAAGCAATGGCATGACACACACATCAAAAAGAAACAATTTCAAGAAGGTGACTGGGCTTTACTATTTGATTCAAAATTCAAATATTATAAAGCCAAGTTTACAACACACTGGATGGGCCCTTATGAAATTGTTCAGGTCTTTGAAAATGAATCAGTAAAACTTAGCACCATTGACCAAGAAGGAAGAACATTTATAGGAAATGGACATAGGTTGAAGCTTTATCACAAGCCTATAAGCAAAGAAGATTTCATTCAGACAGTGACACAGCAGAAGGAGGTTGAGATAGTACAACAATCAGCTGTGATATCTTTACCATAATCATTTCTATTTTTCTTCAAAAAAAATTAATTAATTTTTTTTTTAAATATATAAAAAATAAAATAAAATAAACAATAAAAAAAATCAAAACAAAATAAAAGTTTGGATGTGAAAACCAGACTCTGGAACAATCTAAACTATAATTCTTACCGGAAAACCAAGAAATTGGCTGGTAAGAATTCATTTTTTATTTCTTTCAAAGTCATTTGCACTTGCCAATTCTAAATAATGACTTGAGGACAAGTCAATGAATAAGTAGGGGAGAAGGAAAAATTGAATTTTTCATCTTTTCTTTCATCTCCTCATTTCCAGAATTTCAATAAGCAAGGGATTTGTTTTATTTAATTGATTGATTATTCAAAGAAGGAGTTGTTCTAATTCAAACTAGTAGAGGGACCTGTGCATCATCAAAATATTATCAAAGTCTACAAAGAAATGGCTGAGGGACCTATTCAAGCAAGATCATATCAGTTCAAAGGTTGCATCAACATGTCTACAAAACCAAGCAAGTCAGAGGCTGTATCAACATGCCTACAAAACCAAGCAAGTCAAAGGTTGCATCAGCATGTCTGCAAGATTAAACAAGTAAGATTTCAACAAGAAATATCAGAGGGATCTGTTGCATGCTCATTCAGAAAGGGACCTGTTTAAAAGACTACATCATACCTGCACAAAGCCAACCAGTCAAAGTAGAACTAGTAAAGGACTGTAAGATTTCTTGTTTTAATACTTAAATTTCTATGTTACTTTCAATTTTAAAATAATTAATTTATGGTTAATTACTGACATCAGTTTCATAAACTCAACCTATACCATTACTCTTAAAAAAATCATAGCCTACATTCTATAACCCACATTCTATAGCCTACATTCCATAACCTATACTCCCTTAACCCCTCTACAACCTTCATTTTAAACCTCAAACATATTCTGCATAAACTAAACCTTCCTAAACCCTCAAACCTATAACCTATCTCTATACTCCTTTAAACCCTTTTTAAAACCTTAACCTTAACTTCAAATCTATAAGCCTACTCCGCATGCACTGATAGCCAGTACAAATGGTCTATAAGGCCTCTCCACGGCCTTATTAGACATTAGATTTGATACACCACCATTGTAATGGTCCCATCCTTCGCAGCCAGTAGCATGCAACCATGACCATATCGACTGCAACCATGACCATATCAACTGCAACCACGACCATATCAACCACATCAACATAATTCCATGAAATAGGCGTAGATTTTGAGGTCTTTCATGCAAAAAGGGTCAGTGTAAATTTTTTTTTTTAAAGAAAAAAAAAAAAAAGGAGTTTCCAGTTTGTTGCATAAGAGAAAGGGTTCTGCCGAGAATTTAGTTGAGGATAGCCACATGCAAGATTGATGCCGGGAAACCCTGCTCGGAGGAAATATAAGTAACCAGCGCATATAGCAAATACGTGGATGTCAGCTCGGAATACTCCAGGAGGAACGCAATAGACCAGCTAATTGTTAAATACCCTGGGTAATTTTTTTTTTAAAACAGAGCATAAGGAACATAGGAGTTTATGGTGAATAGGGCAGAACCATAGAAGTTTGATAGTTCAAAAATAGATGCAGAATGTGTTAAAATTTTGAGAGATAAACAGTGGTTGACATTTTTAGATAAATTTAATGGACATAATGATGAAATTACTAGGAAAATTGCTTCTTCCTTTAATGGAGAAAGAGCCACAGTAGGAAACCTTTCATTTAGGGTTTCAGAGGATACCATTGCTCAAACCATAGGCATCAATCCAGAGGGTGAAAAATATTTTAAAACTAAGCAATTCAAGGAGAAATCATGGACACAATTTGTATCTAGATCCAGAGTGTCCTCAGTTAATTGGAAAATTGGAGTTTCTAGAAGTTGGCTTGTTCATCCTTGGGATGAAATGGTTTATGTACTTCAAAAATTTATTACATGTGAAGGCAGATATAGTATAGTGTATCTTTATCACATCAAAATGTTGTTGCATCTGAAGGGAGAATGTATCATAAGCCTTTCGTATTTTCTTCTACAGAGTTTGACTGAAATGTCTAAAACCATGTTATGGTCCCGTGATTTAGCTGATTGGCAAGCCAAATGACAGTGTAACATCAAACCAGTCTTTGGAGCTGAAGGACCTAGCCTTCCTGGACTTAGAGAGGGCTATCTCTATTTGTGTAAGGGATATTTGTGTGTTTTCTTATTGTATTCTTGATTTTAGGCTAGTTATGAAGTAGGTTTTTTGGTTTTGGTTTTTAGGTTGTGAGGGAAGAACTGATCAAAGACATAAGATAAGTAAAAATATGTCAGATCAACTAGGCTATGGGATCGAAAAGGTCAAGAAGCTTTCAGGTGGTGATACAAGGTTGCTGAAGGGCCGATTTGAGCAAGGTAAAATGGATCTTTGGGCAAAATGGAGTGAGATGGACATTAAAATTGTGAAGAACAAAGGATTTCAAACATAAATAGTTTAATAGCTGACATAAACATGGTAGGGAAAACCATTAATCATGAGAAATTTAAATGTAAACTGATCAATGCATAGAAATAAACATTCAAGCCATGCATAGAGATATATGACTCTCTAACTTTAGGAAACGGCTATCAGAATTTGGGGAAATACATTTAAGACAATCAAACAACTCAAATCACTATGAAGGAATGCCTAAACATAGTATTCCAAGCTATTGGGCACCTTGAAGAGAAGATTGCATAGTTTTAGGCAAAGGGAAAGATCAGTAGAAGACCTCCTTGGTTCAACAAATGACAATCTAATCAATCAAAAAGAGGTTTCATAGGTGGAGCTATGGCTAGCCATGAGTAAGCAGGGCATACCGTGAATCATACTTAGCTTGCATAAAACCATAAATGAAACAAGAAAACAATATTCCTTAGTTATTAAAGAGCAATCAAGAATTATTTAATGTGACTACGATTGAAGAAAACATGGAAGCTATAAAGAAACAGGAAATTTGAGGTGCCTCCAAGGGCATGTCTCAAATATGTTCTCTACTGTCTTATAGCAAGAAAGAACATGGAATTATGCATGAAAACTAAGAAACAAAACAGAGAGAGGGACACTATACCATTCTACCAAGTCATGGAATCCAACAACAATCCTCTTTCATCATCCAAAAACATCCAAGGAACTATCCAAAAGCATGAGACAAGTGTTTCTTCCAAAGCTTATATGACCATATATTGCTTCTATTCATCAATTTTAGCCTTGTTTACAATGAAAGCCTTTGGAATATACAAGCCAAAGTGGGGAAAACCTCTTGGTTCAACTTGCAATCTCATTGGCCTATCCAAAATATCTAATTTTGTCCTTGAGGCTTTGCAAATCCCAAGGCAAAAAATATCTAATAAAATATCTCAAAAATGCTAAAAAAGGGAAATATATTGACTTTCATAACTTATCATGTACAAAAATAGCTAAACGCACATGAAGAAAAGCAACTTTTGAAAGGTTCAATTTTTACAAAAATACTCAAAAAATACATCAAAAAAAGGTCTCCTGACTTGCCGGCAACTTTTAGAGGCCTTCCCGATGTCGAAATGAGGCTCATGATGACATGTTGGAAAGCTATGAGTGTCTACTTTCTTAAAATGTTTATATTGCTCCCAAATGACCACTGGAAGTCCTCCAAAAACAGACCTATGTGTAAAAAACCAAAAAAATAGGCCTTGCTGATAAACAGGGCAGAGTGTAGAAAAAGCGAGTGTTTTTCGCCATTTTTGGGGAGCAAATGATATTAAATTGATCTGAAAATCACTGAGTATGTGCCCCTGAAACTATGGCATCCAATGATACCATTCTCATTCTTTGAAGATGCCCCAAACTGAAATGGCGATGCCCATGAGTTTTAACCAAAAACCCAAAAATGACAAAAAAACCAAAATTTGTCGAATTTTGCCCAATTTCAGTAAGCGTGACCCTCAAGGGTTTTCATAAACATGTTGTGAAGCTGAGGCCAAAATTTGGAGCTTTGAGGTGTCTTTCCTCAGTTTGGTGTCGGGCGCTTCCCTTTAGCCTCCTTGAGTTTTTCCTGAGCGACCTTCAATTTCCGTCGGGCAAACTGATTGAGCTTTTTATAATGCCCGGTCATCCTCCGTTGAAGGTCCAAGTCTCTATTTTCCTTCTCCAATTTCTTTTCCAAGTGATCATTTACTCTCTCAAGCCATGCTTACCGATTTTTCTCTATCTCTTGTTCGAACAATGTAGTGAGAGGGGTAGATTGGAGAAGGGCATCTTCTTCTTCCTTTTATTTCTCAAGGGCCTTTTTGAGCCCTGTTGGGGTTTGTATGTTTTGGAAGATTTGGCAATACCAAAAGATAACACAACATCAAACCACTTTGGGATCCTAGGATCTAGCCCTCCTGGACCCGGAGAGGGATCTCTTCAATAAGACAAAGAATGATATATATTTGAAGCTCAAAACAAGATGTTAGGCTAGGTATGAAGCACAAGGGGGGTTTAAAATGATTTGGTTGGTTGGTTGCTGGGTTGAGTCATCAGATCATAGAATGAGAATGTAATGGGGGAAAAGGAACAAAGCAGCAGGATGTTTCGGCAAAAGAGGATGGGTCAAGAAAGTGCCATCCATTGGGCCATGGAGTCAAGAAAGGGGATTACTTGCAAACATCTAGCCAAGGCTTTCAGAGCGCAAGTCATCTATACTAAAGGATATTTTAGATAGATGGTGGGGTGGAACATTAAGGATTGAAAATGAATAAGGAAAGGAACCCAATTTCTATCTATAGATCAGGCCAGAGGTCATTTAACTCCAGACCTGCTTGGACATACTCATAGGAAACTCTCAATGGAGGGACAAAGGGGCAGCTTATAGATCGGACCAGAGGTCATTTAACTCCAGGTCTGCTTTAGCATGCTCCGAGGGAAAAAATAGAGATAATTTTAAACAGAGCCAGGGTCTATAGATTAGAGACGGACTTTGAACCTTCAATGCTTTGACACCAGCAAGAAACATCCAAGTAGTAAACCCCGAATTCACACATCAGCTAGTAGGAAATAACATCTGCTACACTGGTTAAACTGCATGAATTTACTCTTAGATTCATTATTAGTAGAAAACATTAAAGGCAGGGAGAGCAGAAACATAGGGTACCTAACAAGGGTAAATCCTATGCCAGATTTCTGATGTGAGCCAGAAGAAATGAACAACATGAAAATTGTAATAAACAATGCGATAAGAAAACATCACCCGTAGTAATAGACCAAGATCCTGTGAAATCTGCTTGATTAATTGATGCAAAACCAGTCACATACACTGAGCTCAATGGCTGATTACAGTCCAAAATTTCTCCTCCCAACCTACTACATTACAAACTACTCTGATACTCTCTCCCAAGACTGTTCTAACAGTCAAAATGAATCCCTCTAACAGCAACAGCAAAAACCGAACAACAACCTTTTACAATATGTTCTCTGGGATTCTTATAGGAGAAGAGAAATAATAGGATTATATGATATTCATTAAATGGATCTCATTAAGACAGAGTCGAGAAAGAGTTCATGCCCACTTTGTGTAATGGCAATCTGCATTGCTGTAAGTACTCTATAGTATGGCCTGGGAGTCTCTGTCAGGTCGATATTGACCTCTGATGTTTCGTGAAGTCCTTCTAGCTGTAAGGCCCTCTGGTCTATCTTCTGAAGCAAGTAAGGTGACTGAAAGGTCTTCAGGTCTCCATGCTTCCATAACTGCGGTCCTGACAGTCTTTAAGAAGTTTCTGTCAGAGTAATTAACTGTTTATGGGCTCGAGGAGGCATGGAGACTGCTGTAGGAAGGTGTACCTCTAGAGAAAACGCGTTCTGCTGTTATGTAGCGCTGATATGACTTGCTGGTGCTCTCTTTAGTCTTCAAAATACGCCTTAGTCCTTTGATCACGGGATTAAGTGTTAATTACTCAATCATAAGCATTAACCCCTTGGAACTCTTCTGCTGATACACTGGCCGATGCTGAAATGGCCTCTCTGCGCTCTGGATCACAGCTACTGTTATCATGGAGATGGAGTGAGTTTCTCACTCTCTAAACCCTGTACAATGAAATAAATATGTTACAGAATCCCAGGGGTGGTGGTGGAAGAATTCTTTGGAGGCCTGTGGAAGCAATGGCGGAGCAGTGGAGAACAGTGGAAACAATGAAAGACTGGCGGAAGAATGATCATTAGTGTAAAGCCCAAAGATTAATGCTTGGGAGAATTACAAAGGAAATCACGGGAAAAAAAATGAAGCGAGGCTTATGATGTGGGACCCGGCGTGGGTGGAGGACGATTAACTTTGGACTGTTGATCTCAAGAGGAGATCAACGACGGAGGTTGAAAGGTGAGGCTAACATAGGTTCTGATGAAGAAATCTGATGGAGGGCACGATGCAACGTAGACCGTCGATCTGGATCGAACGGACGGCTACAATTGCATCGGCGGATCGCAATCAGGAGAGGCGGCAGGTGATACCTTTAGAACCTCTGATGGGCGATGGTGCGATTGAGCGCCAACCATCTGATCTGGGTCAGATTGACGGCGGAGATTCAATCGGCGGGGAGAAAGAAGGGCCAAAGGAGTGGAGTGGGAGAAATATGGACCGTTGGATCATACGAAATGGACGACTTAGATCGTATGGGGATCGCCAATCAGGGATGTGAAGGGTGGCGTGTTTTAAAACTTGTGATTGGTGATGCTCCTATTGCGCGATAGCCATCGAATCAGGGTGGTAGATTGACGGTCGGTAGGAAATCGGAGGGAGGAAAGGGGAGAAGTGATGGGCGCGATGTCGAACTAGCGCAGACCGTTGAATCTGTATTGGATGGACAGCTGGGATCATATCAAGGGATCGCAATTGGAAGGGACGGAGGGGCGACACAGCCAGAAGTTCCAATTGCGATTGGAGTGGCGGTGCGATGGAGCGACTGCCGTACGATCTGGAGGCAGATCGACGACTCTGATATAATCGGAGGGGCGAAAGGGGAGAGGCGATGGGCGCAATGCGGAACGAGCGCCGACCGTTGGATCTTGTAAATATCGACGGCTCAGAACACGCCCGCGGTCTATAGAACAAAAGATCATCGCATCGGGAAAAGGAGGAATAACAAAGGAAATGCGCTCACAATGTAAGTTGCGATTGCGATTAGCGCCCAGGGCCTTAGCGCTTGGTTCTAGGCGCGGGTCATGTGGGGAAGTGGTTAAGGGGCTGGGACGAAAGGGGCAAGGCCTGATATAAGTTAAGAAGTGGGTTTTTTGGCTTATTTAAATGCTTTTTAAGGCTAGGAAAGGGATTCGGTAAAGGGAATAGGGGGTTTTAAGCCAAACAAAGGTAATTTAAAAGGCTTAAAAGGGGATTTGGGATGATTTAAAGGGTAAGTGGGGAATTTAGAAGGGGAAGAAGAATGATGAAAACAGAGTCTTAGAGGGAATGAAATAAAATGGAAAAGGAGGCCTTTTGGGCATTATTCTTCACAATAGAGAGGCTTTTTAACTGGAAACAACAGTGAGGATTCATCAAAGGAAAAAGGCACAAGGAGGTTTCAAGGATGATGTGCTTTCAGGGGAAATGCATTCCTTGAAGGCTCAAAAACAATTTAGCCCCCTGTTTGCTTGTCAAAAAATTTATAGGGGGCTTACAGTGGCTCCACATGGGGATGGCTTCTTCTTGAAGGAGCCAAGAATTCAGAAAATGATCTTTGGTGTAGGCCAGATGCCTAGTACTTGACCCATCCAATTCTTTATTGGATCAGCTGCCACAAATCATGAGGACATTGTATCAGTAGTAAAATTCTCCCAAACAACTACCTACCCACACTATAGTCCTAACATTTTTTCTTCTGGGTGCATTTGGACTTGCAAACCCTTTGCATCATCAATTTTTTCAAACAGAAAAAGAAACCTATTCTACTGCTACCCTTATTACTCCATGAGACCAGATTAGGTTGTTGGCCTCATAGTTTCTCTACCTAAACTACTATCTGCTAGGATTGAACTGTCTAGCAGATTTCTTCTCTACATTCTAAGACATAAATTGAAAAACAGTCAAGCCAGGATTAGACTGTCTGGCTTGCTGGGCTTTGCAGAAATTAAAATAATTGACTACATGCTCACTGGCTGAGCTTTATTGAGATTTCCTACCTACCCTACTCTAACTGGAATATTTACAAGTCTAGCTTACAAACATTCTCTTCCAATGCAACCAGTCTATCAAGTCATCCCATGACTGGTCTTTCTTGCTCAACTCCTTGAGCATGCTGGATAGGTAGGGCTTCTCCCACTCTTTTAGTTTCACAACAGCAGCTTTTAACAATTTTCTTACTGTTTGCATCATACTGCTCAAAAATACCCTTGATCCTTCTTCAAATGTTTGCAAGAAATGGACATAAGGATCATGAAATTATACCTGGTTAAGAATATTCGGCAGGCAGGCTTCAACCAGGATTTCTTCTTCTTCCACTGGGTCAAGAAAAAGACTCTCTTGAGAAAGAGTGTCTCTTTCATCTTCTGAACTGGAGTACTTATCGTATATTGCAGTCGTGTCCTCTTGGAGCTCTGATATATTCTGCTCTGCTAGGCTGAGCTCTGTGAAAGGATCTGTGTATTCTTGAGCAGAGGTATTTACCATTGCTTCCTCTTTTTCAAGGGAAGGCTCTTTACTCTCATCATGCTCAAGAATCTCTTCTTCGCTGTCCTCCTCATCTTCTGAAAGGAAGGACTGCTGATCTCCAATCTCATGACACTCATCACTGATTCTTTCATAACTTTCCCCATCAGTGTCATAGATAGGCTGACTGGGTTCATTGCTTCTCTGACGTTGCTGGCTCTGGATTTCCTCCCATGAGTCTGCTGATGATGGTCCTGCGAACTTGGTTTCCCTCTGTAAAGAATCATCATCAAACAAATCATAACTAGAATATTCATAATTGAAAGCAATGTCACCAATCAGACCTGTCGGATTCTCAGCAGGTCTTTCTTCGTCCTGATCCTCAGAGGAGTCTTCTGGCTCTGTATCAGTTTTGTAGAAGATTTCAGGGGTGGACTGCGCATTTGATATTCGATCCATCTCTTCTTCTGTCAACAGAGAACTTTCTTCTTTAACACTGACAAAAGTGCCATAGTCCTCTACTTCTTGTACAAATTGATCTTGAGGTGGGATATCTTCGTGAGCCTCATCTTGAGAATTTTCCCGAGCAAGAGAAAAATCCAGACCAAGATCATCATACATGTCTTGCTCATCGTCTAGGTCTGGAGTTGGCCCTTGCTCTGGAAAATGCATGGGTTGTTCTAAATCATTAACATTTGCATTTAGATTAGCCATATGCATTTCTAGCACTTTACCAAACATGTCTGCTATTCCATTTAATTGGTTGCACAAAGCATCTAGCTTTGCATCTCTGTCCATGTATGGATCCATCTTTCTGAAAACAAGGCTACTGCATCTTCTCAACCAGTTCAGAGTCCTCCACCAGTGGAGTCATTAGGTATTTTAGGGTTTATGGGGTGTGGAGTCACCAAGTGGATGAATTTGACTTTTTGAAGCAGGCTGTTGTCCACCATCAGCAATGAGATGCCAATCTAAAGGCAAAGTGGTCTCTTCCCCAACAGAGTCACCATTATGTTGGGGTTACTATGTTTTGGCAGATTTGGAAATACCAAAAGATAAGACAACATCAAACCACTTTGGGATCCTAGGATCTAGCCTTCCTGGACTCGGAGAGGGATCTCTCCAATAAGACAAAGAATGATATATCTTTGAAGCTCAAAACGAGAGGTTAGGCTAGGTATGAAGCAAAAGGGGGGTTTAAAATGATTTGGTTGGTTGGTTGTTGGGTTGAGTCATGAGATCATAGACTGAGAAAGTAATGGGAGAAAAGGAACAAAGCAGCAGGATGTTTCGGCAAAAGAGGATAGGTCAAGAAAGTGCCATCCATTGGGCCATGGAGTTAAGAAAGGGGATTAATTGCAAACATCTAGCCAAGGATTTCAGAGGGAAAGTCATCTATACTAAAGGATATTTTAGACATATGGTGGGGTGGAACATTAAGGATTGAAAATGAAGAAGGAAAGGAACCCAATTTCTGTCTATAGATCAGGCTAGAGGTCATTTAACTCCAGACCTGCTTGGACATACTCATAGGCAACTCTCAATGGAGGGACAAAGGGGCAGCTTATAGATCGGACCAGAGGTCATTTAACTCCAGGTCTGCTTTAGCATGCTCCGAGGGAAAAAACAGAGATAAGTTTAAACAAAGCCAGGGTCTATAGATTAGAGAAGGACTTTGAACCTTCAATGCTTTGACACAAGCAAGAAACATCCAAGCAGTAAACCCCGAATTCACACATCAGCTAGTAGGAAATAACATCTGCTACACTGGTTAAACTGCATGAATTTACTCTTAGATTCACTATTAGTAGAAAACATTAAATTCAAGGAGAGCAGAAACATAGGGTACCTAACAAGGGTAAATCCTATGCCAGATTTCTGATGCGAGCCAGAAGAAATTAACAGCATGAAAATTGTAATAAACAATGCGATAAGAAAACATCACCCGTAGTAATAGACTATGATCTTGTGAAATCTGCTTGATTAATTGATGCAAAACCAGTCACATACACTGAGCTCAATGGCTGATTACAGTCCAAACTTTCTCCTCCTAGCCTACTACATTACAAACTATTCTGCTACTCTCTCCCAAGACTATTCTAACAGTCAAAATGAATCCCTCTAACAGCAACAGCAACAACCGAACAACAACCTTTTACAATATGTTCTCTGGGATTCTTATAGGAGAAGAGAAATAACAGGAGTAGATGATATTCATTAAATGGATCTCATTAAGACAGAGTGGAGAAAGAGTTCATGCCCACTCTACGTAATGGAAATC
The DNA here is from genome assembly GCA_034641835.2 of Pinus albicaulis. Lineage (NCBI taxonomy): Eukaryota > Viridiplantae > Streptophyta > Pinopsida > Pinales > Pinaceae > Pinus > Pinus albicaulis. Next base: position 828,300,162 of record CM076573.1, read on the forward strand.
TGCATCGTTGTAAGTACTCTATAGTATGGCCTGGGAGTCTCTGTCAGTTCGATATTGACCTCTGATGTTTCGTGAAGTCCTTCTGGCTATAAGGCCCTTTGTTCTATCTTCTGAAGCAAGTAAGGTGACTAAAATGTCTTCAGGTCTCCATGCTTCCATAACTGTAGTCCTGACAGTCTTTAAGAAGTTTCTGTAAGAGTAATTAATTGTTTATGGGCTCGAGGAGGCATGGAGACTGTTGTAGGAAGGTGTACCTATGGAGAAAACACGTTCTGCTATTATGTAGCGCTAATATGACTTACTGGTGCTCTCTTTAGTCTTGAAACTACGCCTCATTCCTTTGATCACGGGATTAAGCATTAATTACTCAATCATAAGCATTAACCCCTTGGAACTCTTCTGCTGATACACTGGCCGATGCTGAAATGACCTCTCTGCACTATGGATCACAGCGACTGTGATCATGGAGACGGAGTGAGTTTCTCACTCTCTAAACCTTGTACAATAAAATAAATATGTTACAAAATCCCAAGGGTGGTGGCAAAAGAATGCTTTGGAGGCCTGTGGAAGCGGTGACGGAGCAGTGGAGAACAGTGGAAAAAATGAAAGAGTGGCGGAAGAATGATCATTAGTGTAAAGCCCAAAGATTAATTCTTGGGTGAATTACAAAGGAAATCATGGGAAAAACAATGAAGTGAGGCTTATGATGTGGGACTCGGCGTGGGCGGAGGGCGATTAACTTTGGATCGTTTATCTCAGGAGGAGATCAACGGCGGAGGTTGAAAGGTGAGGCTAACAGAGGTTCTGATGAAGAAATCTGATGGAGGGCGCGATGCAACGTAGACTGTCGATTTGGATCGAACGGACAGCTACAATTGCATCGGCGGATCGCAATCGGGAGAGGTGGTAGGTGATACCTCTAGAACCTCCAAAGGGCGATGGTGCGATTGATCGCCAATCGTCCAATCTGGGTCAGATCGACGGCGGAGATTCAATTGACGGGGAGAAAGAAGGGCCAAAGGAGCGAAGCGGGAGAAATCTGGACCGTTGGATCATACGAAATGGATAGCTTAGATCGGATCGGGGATCACCAATCGGGGATGCGAAGGGTGGCATGTCTTAAAACTTGCGATTGGCGATGCTCCGTTTGCACGATAGCCGTTGGATTAGGGTGGTAGATCGACAGTCGGTAGACAATCGGAGGGAGGAAAGGGGAGAAGTGATGGGCGCAATGTAGAACTAGCGCAGACCGTCAAATCTGTATTGGATGGATGGTTGGGATCTGATCAGGGGATCGCAATCGGAAGGGACGGAGGGGCGGCACAGCCAAAAGTTCCGATTGCGATTAGAGTGGCGGTGCGATGGAGCGATTGCCGTCTGATCTAGAGGCAGATTGACGGCTATGATATAATCGGAGGGGTGAAAGGGGAGGAGCGATGGGCGCAATGCAGAATGAGCACTGACTGTTGGATCTTGTAAAGATCGATGGCTCAGAACACGCCCGCGGTCTATAGAACAAAATAACATCGCATCGGGAAAAGGAGGAATAACAAAGGAAATGCGCTCACAATGTAAGTTGCGATTGTGATTAGCACCCAGGGCCTTAGCGCTTGGTTCTGGGCGCGGGTCATGTGGGGAAGTGGTTAAGGGGCTGGGCCGAAAGGGGCTAGGCCTGATATAAGTTAAGAAGTGGGTTTTTGGCCTATTTTAATGCTTTTTAAGGCCAGGAAATGGATTCGGTAAAGGGAATAGGGGGTTTTAAGAAAAACAAAGGTAATTTAAAAGGCTTAAAAGGGGATTTGGAATGATTTAAAGGATAAGTGGAGAATTGAGAAGGGGAAGAAGAATGATGAAAACAAAGGCTTAGAGGGAATGAAATAAAAGGGAAAATGAGGCCTTTTGGGCATTCTTCTTCACAACAGAGAGGCTTTTTAACTAGAAACAACAGTGAGGATTCATCAAAGGACAAAGGCACACGGAGGTTTCAAGGATGATGTGTTTTCAGGGGAAATGCATTCCTTGAAGGTTCAAAAAAAATTTAGCCCCCTGTTTTCTTGTCAAAAAATTTATAGGGGGCTAACAAGCCCCATGGTTCTTGGCCTCTTTCACCTGGGCTGATCTTTGCCTTCGCTCTCATCGAACTCACCCATGAGTTCTTCCAATCTCATTTGTGCTTTGGAGGCCTCTTTTTTGTATTTGATTGCCCGTGTCTCATATACAGCCATATGGACACTCATCTGTTTGTTTTGAAATTGCAAAAATTTATTGAAGTTCCTAGCCCTCTAAAGATTAGTCCTCAAAGCATCAATTTGGTTTTCCCTATTGATCAAGAGATTTTCAAGGATTCGGGCGTCATTGTCACTATCATCACTTTGGATTTGAATGATGTCGAAGTCCCTCTCCTTTTCATGACTGATTTCTTCTTTCTCCTTTCCTTTTCTTTGAGTGGATCTTTTAGTCTTCCTCCTCTTGGGCAATTCGACAATGGGCTTCTTGGGAAACTTTCCCTTGCTTCGGAGGGCCCTAGTCACATTTGGAGTTACAACTCTAGGCACCCTTTTTCTTGATGTCCAGGGCTTGGCCACTTTCAGAGAAGAGAGCATGGCCCCTTGCCTAGGAGAGGCAGCTAGCACATGCTCCATTAGTTCTTTACCCTTGTCACTTTGCTCATCACACTTGCCACTGTCTTGGATTTCTTCATGGATGCCTTGACTGTCCTTGTGCATTTCTTTTTGAGGGATGTCCTCCTCACTGTGTTGCACATGTTCATCATGTTTCCCTTCTTCTTCATGAGGCTGCTGTTCTTTTTCTTGAAGCTGTTGTTAATCATCATGAGGTTGTTGTTCATCAAGCTATGGCTGTCTCTGTTCATCATCTTCATGAGACTGCTCACCTTCAATGTGTTGCACATATTTATCATGATGTCTTGCATCATCTTCATGAGACTGTTGTTCCTTTTTATGAGGCTATTGTTCATCATCATGTGGCTGCCTCTGTTCATCATCATGTGGTGGTTCTGCCTCACTGTATTCTTCGGCCCTTGCTGCCCTGTTTCACTATGATGTTGCTCATCATCACTTTCCTCTTCTTGCTCATGCTCTTCTTCCTCATCATGCTCTTTTTCTTTTTCTATGGTAAACTTGAGCTTCTTGGGAATAGGTTTTCTAGAAGAAGGCAAAGGATGGTGAGTAGAAGTTGAAGGAGATGTATGAAATGAAGGGACAGTGGCGAAATCCGGATGTGTGATGAAAGTATCCCAAGAGACCTCCCTCTTCTCAAGCTGATGAAGAATGATGCCTTTGATGAGGGAGTGATGGAAGAGGCAGACTGTCTGCTGAGAAGGAGGCTTTTTCTAAACAGTGGAGGCCATTTTCACGATACTTCTATGTAGGAATAAAGGGAGATTTAGCAATTTGGCCGTCGTGAAATGCATGAGCAATCGGATATGATAGGCATAGACTCGGGAGAATCTTCCCTCGCAAGTGAAGTATTTCATGATGATCTTAATGAGGGAGGTGTAACTAGTCAATAGATATGAGAAGGGGAAAATAGATGGACATGAATCTCTATGCTCAGGCTTTAGAAAAGGCTTGTATTCTTCTGAGTCCAGGTGGCTTTGTTTAAACCACTTCTCCCTGACATAAGGGATTTTGGTGGCCCTGGAAATGGACCTTGGAGATAATTTTAAATCTAGGCCTGCTAGCTGGAAGTGCTTCTCTTCAAACCTCAAAGCACAAAGATGTGTCAAAGGAGAATATCTCTTAACCTCTTGCACTCTTTGACAAAAATCTAGACACCCAACCTCATGGAAATTAAACAAGACTGATGGATGGGCATTCACTTCTTCAATGGAAACAGGCTCAAATCTCTTGTGAAGGCCACTCCTACTGTCTTGCCTGGGAGGCATCTTGCTTTGAATGTTCTCTGCAACACCAAGCTGTCTCAAATGGCCTTTGGAATGTTTTCTCAAGCACACACCTCTGTCCTGCTTATCAGTCACTGTTTGACCAAGACAACTGCTTCAAATGCTTTGTGAAATATTCTCCCAACACCAACTTTGTGCTCCTTCTAAATTACTGTTTTGTCCTCCTTTATGCCAATCAACAAAATTTTGTTAAATGAAAAGCAAACAGTAAATTTGATTACTGTGCTCAGGAAAGGTATTTTGAAAAAAGGTATCGGTGGCCTTTTTGTTAGAACAAAGATCTCCTTGTGTTTTGACAGAAGAAAAACAACCTTGTATTTAGACAAAAACAAAACACCCTTCCTCAAACAGTGCTTCTTCTGCTGTTCATTGGTTTCTATACAAAGGTAAGCCAAAAACCTTCAAATTGAGTTAAAAGATCTTTCACCACTCTCTGATTTATGGTACAATGGAGGCAACACTAGGTTTGCTTTTTACCATACAGAGAGATCACCTTTTGAAGTGACAAAGAATTCACACATGATCACTGTTGTCTTTTTACAAAAATGTTTCACCTTAGGATCACTTGTTTCTTATACCCAGGTACACAAAAACAAAAAACACCCTCAAAGTAATTCAAAGGATCTTCATAGAATACTCTTTTTATGGAAATCTAGGGGTTGGACAGAGTTTTGTCTTTCACCATTCAAAGGGACACTCTTGAAGTGAAAATGTTTTCAGATATGACTATTGTTTTCAAATTAGGCTCACTGTTTTCACCTTAAAACTCTATGTTTATTTCACAAACACCGCTTCCACCTTATAACATTGTTTTCACCTTAGAGTTTCCAATAGAGATTAATTTTGTTTGCACCACTGCTAGGACACCAATGTTTTTTAAAGTAAGTTAGGGTCTTTTTAGATGGTTAAAACATCCACCCAACATGTGTAATAATCATAGCAACAAAACATTATGATTTTGCTCAAACATACTGCCCTCTAATCACTGTCTCTTGAAAATCAGTAAGGTCTCTTAAAATTGTTTCAACACTTACTTCTATCCCTTGAAATGGTTTGTGTCATTTACAGTCCGAACCAACTTTGTTTTTTATCAAAAAAACCTTACCCTCGTTATCACTGTTTCTTGTCTTATGAAAATAACCTTGTCACACCTTTAGGATTTCAAAAAATTAGCATTAGGCATGGATAATACCTTGGGATGACTTATGGCCCTTTGTTCGATCAGTTGAGAAGGTCTCAAGACCCTTTGAAGGTGTTTCTGTTGTTCAACAGGTGCGACACGTTTAAATGGAAGAGCGTCGCGTAATAAACAAGGTATCGGGTCGGCCTTCAGGCAGTCGTGACCGCATGCACAGGCGCGCCACGTGCCGCTACAGGCGCACCACGCAGTAGTGTAAGGTCCATGTAATTCTTCGCCTGAACGCGCCACGCGATTTTCCAGGCACGCCGCGCAGTATTAAGCCTCCAAAACTCTGCAATTTCACTTGAAATCTCCTTGTTTCAGTTAGACAGTAGCCAGGGGGATGTTGCTAGGTCACTTTGAAATGCGTATGGAAGCTTTGCAATGGTTGATCACTCCCTTTGTAGTAAAAACGCCAACACCCTTTTGAATTTTTTTTCGTGAGGGTTTTGAAAAGATTTTGTTATAACAAAATTTGATCCATTGCATTTGTAATTTTATCATTTTAAAACACTATAAACCCAATATTTCAACCAGGACTCTTTAAAGTGTTGTAAATGACATTTTTGGAGATCCTCATACATCTGACCCATTTTCAAAGTGAAAAAGCCATTTTGAAGGCCAACATCTCTCTCAGTGTTTTTCTCATTAAGGCAATACCCTTCTACTGCCTCTTCATTGTTTCTTATCAAAAAAGAAACTTTGTCACTTCTGCCTATTGCTGGCCTTTTTAAAGGAAAAACTCTGCTCAAAGACATACCAATGATTTGTGAGGCATTATTTTCCATTCTTGCAAGGAGATAACTTACCACTTTAAAACTTATTTTGACAGCTTCTGCTCCTGGTGTTTTGATGATGATCATGCCCACTGTGGAGTTGATTGAACTGTCAGGTGCTCTTTGAGCCTTTCTTTTGACTGTGGGTGAAGAACCTCATTTTTACTCCTCAGATCTTACCCATACCTGCTTATCAAGGAAAAAGGCCTTTAAAGACCCTTGGGACTCATATGCAACAACAAGATCATTTTCACATGTCCGTAAAGAGGATTTTGACTGTGATAGTGGCATGTTTTATCTATTTTGAGTGTTGTCTGTGATTTTAAAGCACATGCCATGTCCTTTTTCACACCTACTGTATCTGTGTTGTTTATTTGCAAAGTCCCCTTGAGAAAACAAGGCTTAGGTTACCTTCTTGTCCCTTTGATGAGTTTTTTGAAGAAAATCTTCATGAATAGGAGAAGCAAACCTTTTTTGAATATCAACATCACTCTTTGGCCTATTTTTAACCCAGCTCATTTCAACTACTTTCAACTCTTTTTTTCAAAGGAAAAATGACTAGATTTCTTGCCTGTTTATCAAGGAGAGGGATCTTTGGAAACCCTTAATGAAATTACATACCTCAGCAGGGTTTGTTCATTTCGACTCCAAACTAATGTTGAAGGAGATCTCTAATAGGAGATAAGTCAGCCTCTTTTATTATTACAGTACCCCTGCTTTCTCTTTGTTTTTAACACCATTTCTCTATCCATAAGACTTCAATTTTCTCCCACTGCTCTTAAAATTTTCCTTTCAGTTAGTGAAAACCCTAAAATCAATCTCTGTCCCTGGCCCTCTGCTTATTAGATGAAGGAGGCCTTTATCACCGTGCCAAACCCTCTACTTGTAAAATGAAGGAGGTTTTCTCAGTCTTTCAACCCTCTGCTTGTAAAATGAAGGAGGTTTTCTCAATCTTTCAACCCTCTGCTCATGTATGGAGGAGGCTTTCTCAGTGATACCATTTCATCAGCTTTTAAACAGTGTTATCTTCCCTTTCACTGCCTATTTATATTTAAGCAAATGAAAATGAAAAAATGACAATATGCCATGAAGGGAATCTCTCTAAGACATGTAATTTCTTATTTTCAAATAGCTTTGTGCATCTTTAGACAATCAGAGGCAGCCTGGCTAGTATATGCAAAGCATTTCTTGTCATTTATAATTCACTAACCTTTGACTGTGATTGTAGGAGCTTAATGAGATAACTCTCTGTCCAGCATTTGCATCCTAGGCTCAAAACCACATGAGAAGTAGCTGTCTTCTCATGTTGAGTTTAATACTGTCTTCTGGAACACTAGTAGACTTCTGCTCTTTGACAAAGACATTGAAACACTGTACATTTACCTAATATCAGTTTGACCTGTGGCATATGTATTGCTGATGTAGAAATTTGAATAACTGATATATTATTCACCGAGATTCTCCTGATCACACACTATTTCAACTTCATGCACAATACAAAATCTATTCTACCATTGATCATTAGTTGCAGAAATAAAATCAATTGCATGCACACATTGAAACCATAAAAATTCACACATATGAACACAGTTTTTTAACGGGAAAGCTTAAAGCTAAAAACCCCAACTATCCGTATATAATATATGTCATAGATATCAAGTAAAAATCATCATACAAAGCTCCTCACAAGCTTTCAGTACAATCTCCAATTGCTACACACTAATCAAGCCCGATCTTGCAAATCCCATGCACCCATCTTTGCCAGCCTTTAGCCTACCTCTACTGTGCAATCACTGCTGAAGAATTGCTCATAATGAACTCGAATCCATCCTGTGTTGACCACGCAATCCTCATTGGCATCTCCAACCACTGTGTGTTGAAAATCATGCAACGCTATAGTCACAGCTGATAGTCACACTGCTCTTTCACCTATCTCTCCACTGGTGTCCACTGAAACTGTCCATGCACTGTAGTTAACTGATGTATTCTTTAGTTGATTAATGAGTTAATTAATAATTAATTCACACCACTCTCACTAGTGTATCAATCAGTTAGACTAGATACAACTAGCTCAACTATGTTTAGATTAGTTAAACTGAACACAACTCCATTAACTTCCTCAATCAACTCCACCAAACTCTCTCACATGAGTTATAATTGAAGTATCCATGCAATAGCTCCACTTAACCCTTAGGAATAGCGTAATTCCTTATGTCAGCTCCTGTGCCACATCTGTGCACTTAACTGAAGTGCTCCAAGAGAATAACATAATGTTTAGAGTCCAAATATTATTAAGAGCTAATAATATTCGACATATCTATTTTTAGACTGGCAATCTAAAAATAGATTCCGCCCAATATGTCTAAAAATAGAAGTCCATATATTTTTCCAACTTGACCAACCATCCACAAATAGCATCCTGTAACTCATAGAATATGATCGACATGTCTAAAAATAGACTTTGCGCCAAAAATCACCTGTGTGGGCCCCACCTAGTTTAGGTGATTATTTTCCAACTAGGATCAAGGATGATGTTTCAGGATGCCTCCTTCATTGTTTCTTGTTGCAATCTTCAACACTCCCTCTCAATAAGAAAGGACTGTCTTTGCATGCGACATGCAACTCCATGCATTCGCCCTGCAACCTTCACAAGCGCCATGCAACTCCATGCATCTGCTCTGCAACTCCTCTGAAACTGAATAGGCTCCAAACAACTCAATCAATCTGATGCATCTATCATCAAAGTCATCGACTTCTGCTGGTACCAACTGCACATGTCATCAGGAACCACTAAGCTGTTGACCTCTTGCACCCATGCACTCTTGCACTTGCTGTCAACTCTGATCCATGCTCCAGTATCCGACACTGTCACTTTGATCTGCCTGCATCAATCCAACTGATCATGCTACTGCTGCGCTATGGGCACCTCGTAGCCAGGTTCAATTCATGAGATCCACACCATCTCATGAATCCTGCCCAGAAATCTCCTCTTGGGATTAATCATGCATGTCGCCCCACCTCTCACCTGGTGGTATAACTGCATGCACTCCCTCTGCCCATCTGGCATGAAATTTCTCTGCATGAGTGGTTTCTCCCACTCCATGATCCTCATCTTGTGGCTGCTCCACATCCCGAGGTTCATTCTTACCTGCATGCAAAACTTGCTCCCTCTCAAGCATCAATTGCATGTCTTTCTTGCACTTCCCAACAGTAGGAAGCTCCGTAGAAATCCCATCTACATCAAATCTATAAAAATTCTTCTGCATCTCCAGTTGTGGCTGCTCCACAACCTTCTGAGACTGCTTCTCAGGCTGCATGTTGAGAAGCTCCCTCTCAACCACCAAGTCACTAACCTCTGCTTTTTTCCTCAAAGCTTTGCATGCATCTTGTACCTCAGTGCATGTAGATTCTTGGCTCGCGCACATTGCAATTGTCCCACTGTCGCAAAATTTTCTAACAAAAAGAGCTGATTTTAAATTGATGATATCTCCCTCATTCGAGCTCCGATTCGACCGATTTTTTTTTTCAATTTGGGTATTTTTTCGCAAGGAATCCAACCATGCTATTTGTTTCTAAAAAAAATTCACCAAATATTTCAGATATTCTCCACAAACTCACGCACCCAAAAATTCCTACTCTCATTCCATGTAGAAAATATATAACACAGCTCTGATACCATGTAGAAATTTGAATAATTGATATATTATTCATCGAGATTCTCTTGATCACACACTATTTCAACTTCATGCACAATACAGAATCTCTTCTACCATTGATCATTAATTGCGGAAATAAAATCAATTGCATGCACACATTGAAACCATAAAAATTCACACATATGAACACAGTGTTTTAACGGGAAAGCTTAAAGCTAAAAACCCCAACTATCTATATATAATATATGTCATAGAGATCATGTAACAATCATCATACAAATCTCCTCACAAGCTCTCGGTACAATCTCCAATTTCTACACACTAATCAGGCCCGATCTTGCAAATCCCATGCACCGATCTTTGCCAGCCTTTAGGCTACCTCTACTGTGCAATCATTGTTGAAGAATTGCTCATAATGAACTCGAATCCATCCTATATTGACCACACAATCCTCATTGGCATCTCCAACCACTTTGTGTTGCAAATCATGCAACACTATAGTCACAACTGATAGTCGCACTGCTCTTTCACCTATCTCTCCACTGGTGTCCACTGAAACTGTCCATGCACTGTAGTTAACTAATGTATTCTTTAGTTGATTAATGAGTTAATAATTAGTGAGTTAATTAATAATTAATTCGCACCACTCTCACTAGTGTATCAATCAGTTAGACTAGATACAACTAGCTCAACTATGTTTAGATTAGTTAAACTGAACACAACTCCATTAACTTCCTCAATCAACTCCACCAAACTCTCTCACATGAGTTGTAACTGAAGTCTCCATGCAATAGCTCCACTTAACCCTCAGGAATAGTGTAATTGCTTCTGTCAGCTCCTGTGCCACATCTGTGCACTTAATTGAAGTGCTCCAAGAGAATAAGATAATGTTTAGAGTCCAAATATTATTAAGAGCTAATAATATTCGACATATCTATTTTTAGACTGGCAGTATAAATAGAGACTCCACCCAATATGTCTAAAAATATAAGTCCATATATTTTTCCAGCTTGACCAACCATCCACAAATAGCATCCTGCAACTCATAGAATATGATCGACATGTCTAAAAATAGACTTTGTGACAAAAATCACCTGTGTGGGCCCCACCTAGTTTAAGTGATCACTTTCCAACTAGGATCAGGAATGATGTTTCAGGATGCCTACTTCACTGTTTCTTGTTGCAATCTTCAACACTCCCTCTCAACAAGAAAGGACTGTCTTTGCATGCGACATCCAACTCCATGCATTCGCCCTGCAACCTTTACAGGTGCCATGCAACTCCATGCATCTGCTCTGCAACTCCTCTGAAACTGAATAGGCTCCAAACAACTCAATCAGTCTAATGCATCTATCATCAAAGTCTTCAACTTCTGCTGGTACCAACTGCACATGTCTTCAGGAACCACTACACTATTTAACTCTGCACCCATGCACTCTGCACTTCTTGTCGGCTACGATTCGTGCTCCGGTATCGACCTTGTCACTTTGATCTACACACTCATCAATCCAAGCGATCACGCCTCTGCTTCTCTATTTAGTGAAAAGAGTCGGAGTTCAATTCATGAGATCCACACCATCTCAATGAATCCTGCCCAGAAATCTCCTCTTGGGATTAATCATGCATGTCGCCCCACCTCTCACCTGGTGGTATAGCTGCATGCACTCCCTATGCCCATCTGGCACGAAATTTCTCTACATGAGTGGTTTCTCCCACTCCATGATCCTCATCTTGTGGCTGCTCCACATTCCGAGGTTCACTCTTACCTGCATGAAAAACTTGCTACCTATCAAGCATCAATTGCATGTCTTTCTTGCACTTCCCAACAGTAGGAAGCTCCATAGAAATTTCATCTACATCAAATCTATAAAGATTCTTCTGCATCTCCAGTTGTGGCTGCTCCACAACCTTCTGAGACTGCTTCTCAGGCTGCATGTTGAGAAGCTCCCTCTCAACCACCAAGTCACTAACCTCTGCTTTGCTCCTCAAAGCTTTGCATGCATCTTTTACCTCAGTGCATGTAGATTCTTGGCTCGCGCATATTGCAATTGTCCCACCCTCGCAAAATTTTCTAACAAAAAGAGCTGATTTTAAATTGATGATATCTCCCTCATCTGAGCTCTGATTCGACCGATTTTTTTTTTCAATTTGGGTATTTTTTCGCAAGGAATCCAAATATTCTATTTTTTTCTAAAAATATTTCACCAAATATTTCAGATATTCTCTGCAAACTCGCGCACCCAAAATTTCCTATTCTCATTCCATATAGAAAATCTATAACACAACTTTGATACCATGTAGAAATTTGAAAAACTGATATATTATTCACCGAGATTTTCCTGATCACACACTATTTAAACTTCATGCACAATACAAAATCTCTTCTACCATTGATCATTAATTGCGGAAATAAAATCAATTGCATGCACACATTGAAACCATAAAAATTCACGCATATGAACACAATGTTTTAACGGGAAAGCTTAAAGCTAAAAACCCCAAATATTTGTATATAATATATGCCATAGAGATCATGTAACAATCATCATACAAAGCTCCTCACAAGCTCTGAGTACAATCTCCAATTTCTACGCACTAATCAGGCCTGATCTTGCAAATCCCATGCACCGATCTTTGCCAACCTTTAGCCTGCCTCTACTGTGCAATCACTGCTGAAGAATTGCTCGTAATGAACTCGAATCCATCCTATATTGACCATGCAATCATCATTGGCATTTCCAACCACTTTGTGTTGCAAATCATGCAACATTATAGTCACAACTGATAGTCACACTGCTCTTTCACCTATCTCTCCACTGGTCTCCACTGAAACTATCCATGCACTGTAGTTAACTGATGTATTATTTAGTTGATTAATGAGTTAATAATTAGTGAAATAATTAATAATTAATTCACACCACTCTCACTAGTGTATCAATCAGTTAGACTAGATACAACTAGCTCAACTATGTTTAGATTAGTTAAACTAAACACAACTCCATTAACTTCCTCAATCAACTCCACCAAACTCTCTCACATGAGTTGTAACTGAAGTCTCCATGCAATAGCTCCACTTAACCCTAAGGAATAGCGTAATTGCTTCTGTCAGCTCCTGTGCCACATCTGTGCACTTAATTGAAGTGCTCCAAGAGAATAAGATAATGTTTAGAGTCCAAATATTATTAAGAGCTAATAATATTCGACATATCTATTTTTAGACTGGCAGTATAAATATAGACTCCGCCCAATATGTCTAAAAATATAAGTCCATCTATTTTTCCAACTTGACCAACCATCCACAAATAGCATCCTGCAACTCATAGAATATGATCGACATGTATAAAAATAGACTTTGTGACAAAAATCACCTGTGTCGGCTCCACCTAGTTTAGGTGATCACTTTCCAACTAGGATCAGGAATGATGTTTCAGGATGCCTCCTTCATTGTTTCTTGTTGCAATCTTCAACAGCTGAGACTTCAAGGCTTGTTAGTGGCGCGACTTAAGGGTGTAACCAAACTTTATTTGCAGAATAGGAAGGTCTTCTAGGATTGATAATAGATAGAGGTTCTTTGGCTTTAGGATAGTTTTCCAAGGGAAAAATGCCTAAAGCGCCACTACCTAACTTAGGGGAGACTTCTTGGACAGATTTGGATTATTCTCTTTAGAGCTGATGGAAAAGCTAGTATGGATGAGGCTAGATAGGGCTTGACAATGAGGTTTTATCTCGTCATGGGCTGATTGAAAAGGTTAGGAGGGAAAAAATGTTTATGGGTGTTTTCCAGCTGGCAAATTTGACAAATTTTGAGATCAACTACTAGAAAACTTGGCCTTAACAAATAGTCATTATCAACAGGTGAAAAATATTGATGACTAAAAGTGGCTCCATTTGGGGAGGGCAACTCCTTTTCAGGAGGTGTCCAGAATTTTAGATCTCGGTTCTTTGAAGACCATTGCCTTTATCCATTGGCGCAAATTTCTTTCTTCCTTGATGCTATTTCTGAAAATTGACAGCATGATTAGCATAAATGATATTTATACCTACCCCACTATATTTCCTAACATTTTTTCTTCTTTTGTGTGCATTTGGACTAGCAACCCTATGACATAGTATTTTTGAAAAATGACACTATCTAATTCTACACTTATATCCATCAAGAGTTCAGATTAAATTGATGAACTCCTTCATTTCTCTACCTATGCTAGATCTAGTGTCAAGATTAAGCTGTTTGACAGGATTTCATTCGCTAATCTAAAACATGAAATTGAAAAATGACCAAATCAAGATTAGACAGTTTGATTTGTCATGTACTTGTGGCATGAAAGACAATTTGCACACAAATATTATTTTGCATAAAATGAAATCTAGAAAAACAAGGCTAGGATACATAGTTTGTTCTTTATCCCTGTTTTCCTCTTTGGTTCTGTTTTGAGCATGTGGAACCAGTATCTTTTCCTAATCTACTCTCTTTGATAAGTCAAGCTTACACAATGTTGACTATCTTTTCCTCTCACTAAATTATCAACAAATAAATTTAAAACATGTTCAGTTATGATTAGGCTAGATAACTGAACAATACGGTTGAGCATTAGTAGCGGCATTTAGACTTGCGCGCTCTCAGAATGACTATTTTTTGAACATGGGGCTTCCTTTCTATTTTTCAATCGCCCTCTTTTTCTATTTTTCTATTGTTTTTTGAATTTTATGTTTTTGATTTATTTTTCAAACAATGGTATATACAATGATTGAAAATGTTTTTGACTCAGAAATCTTGGAAATGGCGAAACTTAAGCATCTTATCCTCATAAGGATCTCCTACCACTCTTGGTCCACTCAGCTCTTGAAAAGAAAAATTTGGAAAATTTTCTCTTTCAAGCATGACATAAGGATTCATGCATGAATCTCTAAACAACCATGTATCTTCCTGTTGTACCTCTTTATACCTTTGATTTCCACTCCTTCTTTTGCTGTACATATTTTTCAAATTGTGCAGATATTCTTTGTCATTTTTGAGGTATATGATGACATCATCAAGGTATGTTAGAATGCAGAAATTCAGAACTGGAAACATGGCTTTTAGAAGCATATTTTTGATATCTGGTGGTTTTGCAATTCTGGGTTTGAAAATGGAACTACTTCCATCATACTGGAAAAATTCTTTGAGTTGTCTGCTTTGCAAATGAATTATTTGGCTGTAACCTAAAACATCTTCTTGCAAAGACATATGATTAAAAGCACTTATCATTGGTATATCATGGTCTTGGGCAGGAAGGATAAAATTTCTGTCACAAGGGTGTGTATTAGTGCTTCTACAATCAAAACATATCCTATGACAAGCTATTTTATCTTTGACTATTACTGTTTGGTTCAGATTTTTGTATTTTCTTTTGTCGAAGTTATTTCTTGGAGTGATGGTAGTGGCATAGTGTTTCTCACTATTTTCTCTGTATGAAGTAGTATTTTGAACAAGATTGTAAATTCTAGCAGTTCTAAGTCTTTGGTGGAGTGACAGAATGTTAGCCAGTTCAAGTAGCTCAGGTATATTTGGACTGCAGTCATCATATCCTCTCATAAGAAGTTTATCGGGCATTTTTTTCTGGATTTTGAGTTGTTATGGCTAATGTCAAGGTTTCATTTGAAATTTTAGAGTTATGTGATGGTAAATACTTAAGGTATGGTAAGAACATTAAGCTTCCCTGTAGAGTTCCAAAGAGGTTTGTGATATGTAAGTCTTCTAATGCCTCTGTTCTGAAAAAGTTTCCTGATGTTACTGCTGATGTTTCCCTAAGGTTTGAGCAATTTGCTTGATAGTACATAATGGTTTGTGCTTATTGCTCTATCCCTATTTCAAAAGGAACACACTCTCTTGCCTCAAGACATAGCTGCTCATGATTATGATAATTTTGAGTGTCTATTTCGTCGTAGAGAACTTGGGGCAGTTGATGTGGTGGGTCTAAGTTTGTTTCAAATCCTTCTGACTATTCTTCAATGTCTTCATCAGTGTGTAAAATGAAATAGTTCAGATCAGAATGCAAGGAGTACATCGGGATGTTATCTAGCCTTTCTTGGCTGCTGATCATATATTTCATGTGTGATTCTCGATAGAGTATTCTAGTTTGGTCAAACACAGGAATAGTGGCGTATGACATATCAAGTTGAATATTTCCTTGAAGCTTGGCTCCCCAAGATCTGGATAAAAGCATTCCATACTTGGGAGGGATGTCTGCTACCAATATGTCCATGATCAGATGTTTTGCAGGTACTTGGGCCAAACTGAAACAAAGATCATTGATCAAGCCTAGACATTTGACTCTACTTGAATCAAATGAATACAAGTCTTTATATGGTCTTGTGATCTCTAGGCCTAATCTTTCCATCACCACCTTCGGCATGAGATTATGTGAGGCCCCCAAATCTAGCATGGCATTGTGTATGATTTGGTCATGGATATTCATACTAATGTAAAAGGGAAGAGTGGTTCCTTCTTGGAATATCCCTTCTATTTTTGGACCAAACAACACTTCAGGAGTGTCATCAGCTAGATTAAGGGTGTTTGCATCATTTCCTATATTCAGGACCTTTAACACTTGAGATTTATAAGAGATTTGGGCGATAAGTTCAGTGAGGGGCATGGTAATCTTTATTTTGGCGATTTCTCCCTCAAAACTAAAAGGTGTTTGTAGTTTAGACAGGTTTGCTTCAGTTTTTTCAGCTATGACTTTCTCTATGTTCTGAGTTTGCTGACTTTGTTTTGGGATTTTGTTTGACACAACCATCTCGGGAATATTTGTGGAGGTACTAGGATTATCTGAGCCAAGAATTGTTTGAATAACTTTATCTTTGTTCTGGTCAGTTCTCTTGATCATGATTTTGTTTCTATCCACTGCTTTTTTAAGGATGGTATTAGGGGTTCTAGCAGTGTCTGAGTTACCTTTCTTGGATTTGTCTTGGTTTTTTCTGCTTCTAAGATCATACTGCCTATGAGCTTCTACTATAGAATTCTGAAAATCTATGGCAAGATCTTCGAGATCTTCATAGTTGGTTTCATCTTGATTCGGAGAGAAGAACGCTTGTTCTTATTCTGTGAGGTAAACCTCAATCTCGTTATCAGAACCTATGAGGTTCAAATGATTTTCATCAATGGGTTTTGTATCCCTATCATCTTCTTCCACATATTTTTCATTAAAGGGTGGCCTAATTTGTTGGTCATTTTCCCTTGGTTTTTTTTTAGGCTGTTCCCTTCTAAAATTTTGGTTCTGGTTTCTGTTTGGAGGGTTTAGCTGGTTGTCCCTAAGAGGGGTCTTTTCACTAATATTTTCCCACATTTTTGCCATGGACCTAACCAAGTCATCTATTCTAGGATCTAAGGAAGGGGCTGAAGTGGAGACCTCATCCCAGTATGTGACTTTCCTTTCTGATCTAGTCCTAGCTCTTTTTTCTGCTAAGTTGGCTTTTGCACTTATGGCAACTTTTTGCATTTCCTCTAAGGTAGGGGGGTCCTTGTCTCTTAGTTGATAAGTCATGTCTGGGTCAAAGCCTTTGGGGAACTTTGCCAAGGCTGAGCCAAGTGGAGGTTTGAAGTGAGGTGGGAGGGCGTTATACACACTGTTGAACCTAGTGCAGTATCCCTGGACACTTTCCCCATTTTCTCGTTTTAGATTGTTATACTCTGACGGGATTTGAATGGGGTTCTTTCGGATTTACCACTTGTTTATGAAGGTTTGGTAGAGTCCTAGAAGATCATGGATGCTGTTTGGATTTAAGCTCTTAAACCATTTTTTGGGTTCTTCGCCCAGGCTTTGGGCGAACATCCTCATTCTGATGGTCTCGTCTTCTATTTCCATGTATTTAAAGGCATCACTAATCCTATCTACATGTTGTTGAGCTGCGGTAGTCTCAACTCCGGTAAAGTGCGGGATTTTGGATTGATAGTCATTTTTTAAGGGATCCAAAGGGTGTGGCAACACCAAGGGTGCATACTAGGCTGCCATGGCGAGAGCTAATGGGTGATGTACAAAATGAGGGCTTATAGGATGAGTTGAGGTGATTTGAACAGTAGTGGTTTGGATGGGTGTGGCGGATGTACTTGGGCTAGTAAACTGATTTGAGAAGATCTGGGGTGGTAGGAGCCAAAATGATGGAGAAGCTGAAAGTCGAGAGGTGTAGTAGGTGAGGCTTCTCTACTAGGACTCTGTGGCAGATCTAGGGGCTCAAGATCATCAAAGTCTATCTTACTTTTTGACTTGCTTCTAAAAAGGTTTTTTGCTGATTTTAAGTCAAAAGGGGAATCCTGCAAGGCTGTGAGGTGTTCAAGTACTGATCTTGCTTTACGTATGGGCCTATCGGTAGCTAAATTGCAAGTTTCGGAAGCTTGCCACAAAATCTTCTCTGGGTCATCTACTATGATAGGGGGATTTGGGTCTGAATGAGATCTGGTGTTGATTCTTTGTGAAGCCAGATTTCGAATCCAAAATTTAGAGAGGATGGTATTTGTGATTGTTTCAGATGGATGGCCTCTCTAGGGTTTTACTAATGTGAAGGATGGTCAAAACAAGAAGATGGACTTGTGGAGTTTCCAGGTGGTTTTCTATGAGAAATATGGTCCACCACCAACACTATCAAAGATGATTTCGAGAAAAAATTTTATAGCAAACTTTGAGATGAAAACTTGCAAAGAAGAGTGATTCACTTGGTTTCAACAGTTTGCTAGGTTGTATGGACAAGCTAATGGTTCTTTTTGGAAAGAATATTTCTTCTTATCTCCTATGTTTAGGTGAAGTCTTCTTAATCACTAAGATATACTTAGTTTGTCATTGAATACAGAGTTTGCACCATAAGTTTTAATTTTTGGAAAGGATGAGTTAAGAGAAAGGTATGGTCTATGAATTTTTTGGTCTTTTTATGGAGTTTTTACGCCTACTGGAGGCTAGTGGAGTCGACAGGTGGAACTTGGTTGTTTTTGTAAAGATGTAGCTATGGTCCACCACTAGTAACTAGGGAAAAGCCATTCTGGGAATGTTTTGGGGTTTTCTAAGTTTTTATGTAGCCTATGAGGTTTGGAAGAGTTTCTTATAACTGAATCATCACTCTGCTAAGATGGTGAAAGAGCTAGCTTCTACTCTTCAAACAAAAATTAAGTTTTCTAAGTTTGATTGAGACTTCGGGAGTTACTAAGGAGTACTTAGATTGTCACTAACTCGGAAGGTCCCATCGTGATCGCCATTATGTTAGGGAGCAGTGGGATAAGTCAATAAGATAGTATTTTCAAAGGTCTCTAAAGTTTTAGGGAAACTAAGTTTGTTTATCACTCAGAGTCCCACCGTGATCGCCATTATGTTAGTGTGGCGATGAGGTGGCTAAATGGTAGGTATTCTTGAAGATAAGGGGCTTCTAGAGTTCTAAGGTGTCCTTATATTGTCACTAAATCAGAGTCCCACCGTGATCGCCATTATGTTAGGGTCCCGTGATTTGGTTGATTGGCAAGCCAAATGACAGTGTAACATCAAACCAGTCTTTGGAGCCCAAGGACCTAGCCTTCCTGGACTCAGAGAGGGCTCTCTCTATTTGTGTAAGGGATATTTGTGTGTTTGCTTATTGTATTCTTGATTTTAGGCTAGTTATGAAGTAGGTTTTTTGGTTTTGGTTTCTAGGTTATGAGGGATGAACCAATAAAAGACATAAGATAGGTAAAAATATGTCAGATCAACTGGGCTATGAGGTCGAAAAGTTCAAGGAAGATTTCAGGTGGTGATACAAGGTTGCTGAAGGGCCGATTTGAGTGAGGTAAAATGGATCTTTGGGAAAAATGGAGTGAGATGGACATTAAAATTTTGAAGAACAAAGGATTTCAAACATAAATAGTTTAATAGCTGACATAAACATGGTAGGGAAAACCATTAATCATGAGAAATGTAACTATAAACTGATCAATGCATAGAAATAAACATTCAAGCCATGCATAGAGATATATGACTCTCTAACTTTAGGAAATGGCTATCAGACTTTGGGGAAATACATTTAAGACAAACAAACAACTCAAATCACTATGAAGGAACGCCTAAACATAGTATTTCAAGCTATTGGGCACTTTGAAGCAAGATTGCATAGTTTTAGGCAAAGGGCAAGATCAGTACAAGACCTCCTTGGTTCAACAAATGACAATATAATCAATCAAAGAGAGGTTTCAGAGGTGGACATATGACTAGCCATGAGTAAGCAGGGCATACCATGAATCATACTTAGCATGCATAAAACCATAAATGAAACAAGCAAACAATATTCTTAAGTTATTAAAGAGCAATCAAGGATTCTTTAATGTGACTAGGAATGAAGAAAACATGGAAGCTATAAAGAAACAGGAAATTTGAGGTGCCTCCAAGGGCATGTCTCAAATCTATTCTCTACTGTCTTATAGCAAGCAAGAACATGGAATTATGAATGAAAACTAAGAAACAAAACAGAGAGAAAGACACTATACCATTCTACCAATTCATGGAATCCAACAACAATCCTCTTTCATCATCCAAAAACATCCAAGGAACTATCCAAAAGCATGAGACAAGTGTTTCTTCCAAAGCTTATATGACCATATATTGCTTCTATTCATCAAGTTCAGCCTTGTTTACAATGAAAGCCTTTGGAATATATAGGCCAAAGTGAGGAAAACCTCTTAGTTCAACTTGCAATCTCATTGGCCTATTCAAAATATCTCATTTTGTCCTTGAGGCTTTGCAAAGCCCAAGGCACAAAATATCTAATAAAATATCTCAAAAATGCTAAAAAGGGGAAATATATTGACTTTTCATAACTTATCATGTACAAAAATAGCTAAACGCACATGAAGAAAAGTCACTTTTGAAAGGTTCAATTTTTACAAAAATACTCAAAAAATACATCGGCAAAAGGTCCCCTGAATTTCTGACAACTTTTGGAGGCCTTACCGATGTCAAAATGAGGCTCATGATGGCTCGTTGGAAAGCTCTAAGTGTCTAATTTTTGAAAATGTTTATTTTTATCCCAACTGACCACCAGAAGTCCTCCAAAAATAGAACTATGTGTAAAAACCAAAAAATAGGCCTTTCTGATAAACGGGGCAGAGTGTAGAAAAAGCGAGTGT
Source organism: Pinus albicaulis (assembly GCA_034641835.2). Taxonomy (NCBI): domain Eukaryota; kingdom Viridiplantae; phylum Streptophyta; class Pinopsida; order Pinales; family Pinaceae; genus Pinus; species Pinus albicaulis. The sequence goes on from CM076573.1 coordinate 828,320,815, forward strand.
TTTTCGCCATTTTGGGGCAGTAAATGATATTAAATTGATCTAAAAATCACTGAGCATGTGCCCCTAAAATTATGGCATCCAATGATACCATTTTAATTCTTTAAGGATGCCCCAAACTAAAATGGTGATGCCCATGAGTTTTGGCCAAAAACCCAAAAATGACAAAAAACCAAAATTTGTCGAATTTTGCCCAAACTTGGCGAGCATGACCCTCAAGGGTTTTTAGAAACATGTTGTGAAGCTGAGGCCAAAATTTGGAGCCTTGAGGCGTCTTTCCTCAATTTTGGTTTCGGGCGCTTCCCTTTAGCCTCCTTGAGTTTTTCTTGAGCGGCCTTCAATTTCCGCTGGGAAAACTGATTGAGCTTTTTATAATGCCCGGTCATCCTCCGTTGAAGGTCCAAGTCTCTATTTTCCTTCTCCAATTTCTTCTCCAAGTGATCATTTACTCTCTCAAGCCATGCTTCCCGATGGTTCTCTATCTCTTGTTCGAAAAATGTAGTGAGAGTGGTAGATTGGAGAAGGGAATCTTCTTCTTCCTTTTGATTCTCAAGGGCCTTTTTGAGCCCCATGGTTCTTGGCCTCTTTCGCCTGGGCTGATCTTTGCCTTCTCTCTCATCGAACTCACCCATGAGTTCTTCCAATCTCATTTGTGCTTTGGAGGCCTCTTTTTTGTATTTGATTGCCTGTGTCTCATATACAGCCATATGGACACTCATTTGTTTTTTTTGAACTTGAAAAAATTGATTGAAGTTCCTAGCCCTCTCAAGATCAGTCCTCAAAGTATCAATTTGGTTTTCCCTATTGATCAAGAGATTTTCTAGGATCCGGGCTTCATTGTCACTATCATCACTTTGGATTTGAATGATGTCGAAGTCCCTCTCCTTTTCATGACTGCTTTCTTCTTTCTCCTTTCCTTTTCTTTGAGTGGCTCTTTTAGTCTTCCTCCTCTTGGGAAATTTGACAATGGGCTTCTTGGGCAATTTTCCCTTGCTTCAGAGGGCCCTAGTCACATTTGGAGTTACAACTCTAGGCACCCTTTTTCTTGATGTCTGGGGCTTGGCCACTTTCGGAGAAGAGAGCATGGCCCCTTGCTTAGGAGAGGAAGCTAGCACATGCTCCATTGGCTCTTTACCCTTGTCACTTTGCTCATCATTCTTGCCACTGTCTTGGATTTCTTCATGGATGCCTTGACTGTCCTTGTGCATTTATTTTTGAGGGCTGTCCTCCTCACTGTGTTGCACCTGTTCATCATGCTGCCCTTCTTCTTCATGAGGCTGCTGTTCTTTTTCTTGAAGCTGTTGTTCATCATCATGAGGCTGTTGTTCATCAGGCTGTGGCTATCTCTGTTCATCATCTTCATGAGACTGCTCACCTTCACTGTGCTGCACATATTTATCATGATGTCCTGCATCATCTTCATGAGAATGTTGTTCCTTTTTATGAGGCTGTTGTTCATCATCATCTGCCTCTGTTCATCATCATGTGGTGGTTCTGCCTCACTGTATTATTCTGCCCCTTTCTGCTATGTTTCACTATGATGCTGCTCATCATCACTTTCCTTTTCTTGCTCATACTCTTCTTCCTCATCATGCTCTTTTGATTTTTCTATGGTAAACTTGAGCTTCTTGGGAATAGGTTTGCTAGAAGAAGGCGAAGGATGGTGAGTATAAGGTGAAGGAGATGTATGAAATGAAGGGACAGTGGCGAAATCTGTATGTGTGATGAAAGTATCCCAAGAGACCTCCCTCTTCTCAAGTTGATAAAGAATGATGACTTTGAAGAGGGAGTGATGGAAGAGGCAGGCTGTCTACTGAGAAGGAGGCATTTTTTGAACAGTGGAGGCCATTTTCTTGATACTTCTATGTAGGAAGAAAGGGAGATTTAGCAATTTGGCCCTCGTGAAATGCATGAGCAATCGGATATGATAGGCATAGACTTGGGAGCATAGTCCCTCGCAAGTGAAGTATTTCATGATGATCTTCATGAGGGGGGTGTAACTAGTCAATAGATATGAGAAGGGTAAAATAGATGGACATGAATCTCTATGCTCAGGCTTTAGAAAAGGCTTGTATTCTTCTGAGTTCAGGTGGTTTTGTTTAAACCACTTCTCCCCGACATAAGGGATTTTGGTGGCCTTGGAAATGGACCTTGGAGAGAATTTGAAATCTAGGCCTGCCAGCTGGAAGTGCTTCTCTCTAAACCTCAAAGCACAAAGATGTGTCAAAGGGGAATATCTCTTCACCTCTTGCACTCTTTGACAAAAATCTAGACACCCAACCTCATGGAAATTAAACAAGACTGATGGATGGGCATTCACTTCTTCAGTGGAAACAGGCTCAAATCTCTTGTGAAGGCCACTCCTACTGTCTTGCCTGGGGGGCATCTTGCTTTAAATGTTCTCTGCAACACCAAGCTGTCTCAAATGGCCTTTGGAATGTTTTCTCAAGCACACAGCTCTGTCCTGCTTATCAGTCATTGTTTGACCAAGACAACTGCTTCAAATGCTTTGTGAAATATTCTCCCAACACCAAGTTTGTGCTCCTTCTAAATTACTGTTTTTTCCTCCTTTATGCCAATAAACAAACTTTTGTTAAATGAAAAGAAAACAGTCAATTTGATTACTATGCTCAAGCAAGTTATTTTGAAAAAAGGTATCGGTGGCCTTTTTGTTAGAACAGAGATCTCCTTGTCTTTTGACAGAAGCAACACAACCTTGTATTTAGACAAAAACAGAACACCCTTCCTCAAACAGTGCCTCTTCTGCTGTTCACTGGTTTCTATACAAAGGTAAGCCAAACACTTTCAAATTGAGTTAAAATATCTTTCACCACACTCTGCTTGATGCGACAATGGAGGCAGCACTAGGTTTGCTTTTTACCATACAAAGAGATCACCTTTAGAAGTGACAAAGCATTCACACATGATCACTATTGTCTCTTTACAAAATTGTTTCACCTTAGGATCACTTGTTTCTTATACCTAGGTAGAAAAAAACAAAAAACACCCTCAAATTAATTCAAAGGATCTTCATAGAATACTCTTTTTATGGAAATCTAGGGGCTGGACAAAGTTTCTTCTTTCACCATTCAAAGGGACACTCTTCAAGTGACAAGGTTTTCAGATATGACTACTGTTTTCAGATTAGGCTCATTGTTTTCACCTTACAACTCTGTGTTTATTTGTGTAGTGTCCCTTCTTAGTGAGATAGCTTTGATGACACTTAAAGATGGTGATTTTGATATAATGATATAATATTATGTGTGAAAGACTTATGTACATGCTTATATGCTATGACCTGGTTTAGGTCACTTGGTTGTTGTGTGCTTATGATAATATCTATGGTTGCATACACAAGAATTGATTTTGGTTAAGAGCATATTAGCAATGTTTTCTCTTTTGGTATCCTATTTTGGACATAGGTGTATGACATGAATGGTGATTCAGAATTGAGACACAGATCCATGGATGATCATGGTTACGTGGAACATATGGTTAATTATGATTTATTGATGATACATGATTTGTATGATTATATGTGTGTAATATCATACTAAGCATGATGTGGCAGGGGACTTGGTCATTGCCAATGGGGATGCTCAACTTATAAATTATTGCGGAAGTCATTTCTCCAAAACCAAAATGACTGTGGAAGTCATGCACAATATTTGGTAAAATTTGAATAAGTTAATTATGAAATTCATTTGATTTATTTGATCAATGAGATTGTGATGTGTGCAGGTCTTGGAAGAAGACCTTACCAACGAACCATCAGATGGGTATAAGCTCACAATCAGTACCTTAAGGTGAAATGCGGAGTTTCAAAGCAGAATAGATGAGAAGCCATGGAAATTAGGGCGTGGAGTCCTAAATCCATGAAATATAAAGACGTGGAGTCTTGGATATATGATAAAAGGATTAGGACGCGGAGTCCTAAATCCATGAAATATAAAGACGCGGAGTCTTGAATCTATAATGAAATGTTTGTGGCGCGGAGTCCTGAATATTTAAAAAGATCAAGGTGTGGAATCTTGGATCTTTAGAGTAGATCAGGGCGCGGAGTCCTCAATCTACTAAGGCATGAAGATGCATACAATAGGGGTGCGGAATCCCTATTATCCGGAAGAAAAATACCACTCATGGGCAACTCATAGATGAATTTCCTTAATAATCTCATTCCTAACCATTTTGGAGTGACTTTCTAAAAATAGAAAGTCATGTCTACCATTTCAAGTATGACTTTCCAAAAATAGTAAATCACCTCCAATCAATGGGTAAACAAGTATACTTGAAGGAAAATCACTTAACTTATGATTAATCAATCGTAATAGTTCAATCTCGACTTAATCCTCAATATTATTAATATTATTATTATCTTTTATGAGACTATGATATTATTATTAAAAGGGAATTATATCTCCTCAATCACTTCACACCTCTCTCCTTGATGATTCTCATGGCTCTATGTAAATCTCTCTCCCTCTCTATTTTAATTATACATTACACTCTCTTTTATGCACTCATCAAAGAATGGCATATTCCTCTTACACTCATTAAATGCATGTCATAAAAGATTCCTCTTACACTCACTTTAATGCATATGTTACACTCTCCTTAAATAAGGCATGCATACCTCTCCTTAATGGCATAAGTTACACTCCTCTAAATGGAATACAATGCATGCATATTAATCCTCCTTTATGACAAGAATTTTTTGCTCCTCCTATATATGAGTCTCATGTATTCTCATTTGAGGGGAGAGGGGGTAATGCCAAGAGTGGAAGAGACTTGAGGAATATTGTGAGAGGGAGAGATATGGAGAGTATCCAATTACTTCCAAAACAAATCTAAATTTCTTATTAATCTACTAAGTATCTATTGAGGTTGAACATGAGTGGTATTTAGAGGAAGTGAAAACTATCTTCCTTAGTTTTCCTTGCATCTCTCTCTCTACTATTGTATTTTGGTACTGTTTGTGAGCTTTTACAGCTCGGGGGTTCCAGGGGGAGGAGTTCTCCCTGGATATGGTTGGGTGGAAAACCAGATGGTTCAAATGAGTTGGTTAAGGGATCAAAGGTGGATCATATTCTCAACGATTGGAGCTGAATATCTCTTCAGGTATAATTTCCATTGTCCTAAAATTATAATATAGCTTTAGCATAAAATAAAAAGTAGACATTTAAATTGTTGTAAGCATCTGATTTTGGTTTAGGCTTATGTTATCTAAAATATTATTGATTAGTTAAAATGGAAGACTAGATCGATCTATATGTATGGATGTTTAGATCTCAATATTGGAGTTATTATTGGTATAGTTTATGGTACTAATCTTGGTATTGTAGCATTTGAGAAAGGAAAGCCAAATATTGTTGAAGGTAATTTCAATAAATAAATTCCAAAAAACTTGGGTAAGTATTTCATGATTTATGGTTTTGTTTCAAGTAATTAATAGATGCATGTTTTATAAATGGTTTTAGGATAGTTTGCAAAGTGTTTGAAAAAATCCGTGAATGAGTAATGTTATCAATTTATTTATACACGAATAAGTGCTAACTTGCAGCTTACATCAGAAGTAAGAAAATGGACATGTACCCAAAATATGCTTGGAGGAATTACAGAATCAACCCTTAAAAGAAAATGCAAAAATAATGGCAACTAAAATATAGTTTGGAAGATCAAATGCTTGAGGTAAGTTGGAGATAAATTTCAGTTATGGCTTATGTTTCATATTCTTCAATGTTTTGTTATTCAAGTTGTTGTAATAGTACTATCAGAATTTTGACAGAAAGCCCTAATGGCTGTAGCATTCAGGGTTGCCATGTGTTTGTTAAGTTGTAGCAATTGGTGCAAAAAGCTTGTCAATCATGTCAAATGAATTAGCTTGTGGGTGGTAAAATGTTTCAAGAACTCATATGGTGGATTTAGAAATGTGTGATTTCAATGAGCATATATTAGTAGCATAACTCTAGGTTGTTTTTCCTCATGTAGAGGTGTAGTTGTAAGTTTTCATTCCATATGTTTGACAAAAGTCATAAATGAAACATTTAGGCTATAAATTTTGTTGTTTTCAAGAAACGCATTCCTGGACATTTTTAATTCGATTCAGCCCAACATCAGGGGGTATCCGTGCCTAATGGACATGTAACCCTTGATTTCATTCCAAAAAAATACCTTTCAAAACCCAGATCAGAAATCTGGGTGATTTGGAAGATTACTGCTCTGAGTTATGTGCGCATGTTTTTGAGTCTTTGATGAAAGACTAAGATTATTTAGTCCCTGTTTTAAGATGGAAAGATTTAAAGTTTCAATTCTGAATTTTATGAGATAAATATGTTGAAGAATAATCTTAAATTCATTGTTTCTAAGTGTTTGACAAAATACCTCAATGACTTTTAATTGCATGCTTGCAAAGTGTTTGTCATAAGGGCTCAATGAGTGTAGAGTGCATGTCTGCAAAGTGTTTGTCAAAAGTCTTGAATGGCTGTAGCTTTTGTGCCTATAAATTGTTATTGTAAAATTTTAGTTACTGTTGTTTTTATGTTACTATAAATTATAAATAAACTATTTAATGGGTGTAGCTTCCTATGTTTGCAAGTTTTTGGTATGAATGTGAAAATGAATTTATTAATTTGATGAAGTGTGAATAAGACAGTTGTTTCTTGTATTATCTAAAGCCAAATTAAAAAAAAAAGGGCTTGTTGTTGGAAACAATTCTATAGTGACTAATTCTTTAGGATTTTGTGCAAATGAGTATTAGTGATTATGTGACATCTACTTCTCTATCTCACTGATGGTGGGTAAGGTGGGACCTACATATGGTATCAAAGCCAAGTTACAACGCTAGGTCCTAGTGGGCCAACATGCTTACTTGTAGGTTGATGATGTATGAATGTTGATTTTGCATGCATGTTGAGTTGTTGTATATCTTGTCTTGGAAGCATATTGGTTGCATAGAGGATATTATTATCATTATGTCATTTAGTGACTCATGAAATAAAATAAAAAATCCCTTATATTCCTTTATATTTTTGTTAAGACACATTATTAACAATATGTTAAAATGCTTAAAGACATGTTGGGAAACGATGTGCTTGAGAAAGTTGGGGGTTAAACCCAAGTATGTGTATGACTTGATTTTCAATCAATGAGTGAGATACGTGGAGTGAATGCATGGTTTCATATATTTTTAGTGCATTATTTTCAATGTGATATGGGATTAGTAGCCATCTTTAATAGCTGAAATCGTATCTACCAAGAAGAATATTGGCTTAATCTGGACTATAGTGTGATGACCTTGGTGTGTATGCTTTGGGAATGAGTAACAAGTGTAAGGCTAAGATTCCATTAACGTGATGATTGAGTTCATCATGATAATTTTGAATCTTTTCGTACCTACACTAAATGAAACTTAACTAAAAGCTACCTTGAAAGATGTCACTTTTAACTGTGAATGTAAATTCAAGAGTAATGTATGTGTACTAATTAGATGTGTTAAAATATGATATGGGAATACATTCTTAATGAGTAAGAATGAAATTTCTCTGATTTCTTTGACATGATTTTGTGTATTTTGGGTTGACATTAGGCATCAAATAACTTTAAATTACTCAAATACTAGGTTGAGGTATGACCTTCCTAATAAACAAGAGGCTTAAATGATTGGTGCAGGATGGGTTGTGGAAGCCATTTTAAGGAACACTTGAATGTTATGTTTTCCTTAAACTAATGTATGGGTGTGGAATCCATACTAGCATATATCTATGAGTGAATTTATGGGTGTGGAATCCATACTAGCATATATCTATGAGAAAATGTATGGGTGTGGAATCCATACTAGTATATATCTATGAGATAATTATTGAGGTAGTATATGGGTGTGGAATCCATACTAAAATATATCTATGAGCTAAGAAATTCTTTTGATGGAATCTCATAGACATGATTAAGGAGTGATTATGTGTAATTAAAGTTAAATGGATAGATATTTGTAACATGAACTTGCTTGAGATTTAAATACATTATTTTATTTTTATTATAAATGAAAATATTAAGATTGGTATACTCAACACCATTAGGTGGTTTAGAACGTTTGGAATAGTTGATTTTGATATATGGAGTCAAGTGTGAACTACATATTTATCCTCTAGTATTGTAATCCTTTTGTATGTGTTGAATTTAGGTAAAATTAAACCGATTTTCGAATTCTTGAAATGTAGAAAAGGATTATTGTTATAAGTTGATGAAATAAGTTTTCTATTGGCTTAAGACAAATTAGGTCTAGGAAAGCCATAATAGCCTCTTCAGTGATTTTATCAGTTGAATATTGGTTGAATTCTATTTAGCCAAATTAATTAGAGATATTATGAGGATTGAACTCATGTATTGCTCTAAACTGTTGTTAGTTAGGCGATTGAGTCAAAATTCATATTGTTTATAAATTGTTAAGAGAATAACATGGTTAGAAGGTAAACATTTTATGTGGTGAGAACTTAAAGAAAAAGGCATGTGATTAATGAAAAGCTTAGTTGAGTTCTTGTTTTACAAGAATATGTGATTGTGATATTTTTTGAGGGATAAATTGAAAGAGAGTAAGATCACATTTTGATGAATTGGAATTCTTGCATGATTTAGAAGCCTAAGATGATTGTATTGTATTTGGAATGGAAGAGATTGTTGGATTTAGAAATTTTTTGTTGCGATGTATAGTTGTATGAGTATTTATTAGTCCTACAAAATGTTGTAATAATTTGAGAGGGTGGTAATTCTCAAGGGTTTAACTTTAGGCTAGAAATTTCCTTGTGATAGTATAAATATTATTTAGATTCAACAAGATTCATCAATTGAGAAATGTGTTGTTTTTATAGCTTGTTGTTGTGCACATATTAATAGTAAGGAATAAGACATAAAACCAAACAAATTGATTAATTATTGAATAGAAATCATGATTGATTTCATAGTTGGAAAACAAATTGACTTATAGTTATCAAGGTAGATTCAATAATATAAATACTTTATTTTCATAATTGTAAGAGTTGTTCTTGATTACAAGCCACTTTCAAAAATATATCATTAATCTACTTTCAAAATGAAGATCTTCTAACAGAGTCATTCATAATTGATTCCCAAGTTAGAGAAGTGAATAATAATGAAGATTATGCAAACTAAAGGAATGATCTATAATACATCAGTGGGTCAATGAGGACTGTATTTAACCTTAGGTTGTTAGTTAATTAAAAAAAAAAAAAATGGTGTCTTGAACCTCAAATTGTATTTTTGCCTAAAGAGTAAAAATTTAGTAAAAACTAAAGATAAATCCTAAATATTTCGATTGCAAGGATGTCTTATGGAATGAAAAGAGGAAAATTGGATTGAGAAGACATAAATCAAGTGGGATGTAAGAGTGTGTTTTATATATAACGTCATGTTTTGTTGTGTAAGAGTGGGTTTTAGATATAACATCATGTTTTGTTGCATAATTTCACTCACAATTGTATGTGGATTATTTTATGCTTATTTTATGCCAATTTGATTGTGATATGGGATGGACCGTCATTGTTGTGTATATAATCAATGTGTGTTCTATTTATAGCTTGGCAAGCTCAACATCCTACAGAACTAAGAAGATGACACATGTAGGATTCATATAGACTATGAGAAAGAAGAACATGTAGAATATCAAATTATTATAGATAAATTAAGTAGATATCATATCAATTACATACAATAGTATTTTTATATGGTTCTATAAATAGTATGGCTGGTTTTGATATAGAAATCTTTGGTATTTTATATCAAAACATTTATAATATGGCATGGATATATTTTCTACTTGATTAAGAATGGTCTGTTTAGTTTTCATGGAGTTGCTTCCAATTTAGAAAACATTAAACTATGGATTGGCATGAAGAAAAAAATATATCAAATACATATACATAAGGTTAACAACTTATTGATAAGAGAATCTAAAAGAACTAAGTATCTTATGACCGTAGGAAAAACTTCGGGCCAAGTTTAGCCCAAGAGGGGGAGTATGTAGTGTCCCTTCTTGGTGAGTAGCTTTGATGACACTTAAATATGGTGATTTTGATATAATGATAGAATATTATGTGTGAAAGACTTATGTACATGCTTATATGCTATGACCTGGTTTAGGTCACTTGGTTGTTGTGTGCTTATGATAATATCTATAGTTGCATACAGAAGAATTGATTTTGGTTAAGAGCATATTAGCGATGTTTTCTCTTTTGGTATCCTATTTTGGACATAGGTGTATGACATGAATGGTGATTCAGAATTGAGACACAGATCCATGGATGATCATGGTTACGTGGAACATATGGTTAATTATTATTTATTGATGATACATGATTTGTATGATTATATGTGTGTAATATCGTACTAAGCATGATGTGGTAGGGGACTTGGTCATTGCCAATGGGGATGCTCAACTTATAAATGACTGCGAAAGTCATTTCTCCAAAACCAAAATGAATGTGGAAGTCATGCACAATATTTGGTAAAATTTGAATAAGTTAATTATGAAATTCATTTGATTTATTTGATCAATGAGATTGTGATGTGTGCAGGTCTTGGAAGAAGACCTTACCAACGAACCATCAGATGGGTATGAGCTCACAATCAGTACCTTGAGGTGAAACGCGGAGTTTCAAAGCAGAATAGATGAGAAGCCATGGAAATTAGGGCGCGGAGTCCTAAATCCATGAAATATAAAGACGTGGAATCTTGGATATATGATAAAAGGATTAGGACGCGGAGTTCTAAATCCATGAAATATAAAGATGCGGAGTCTTGAATCTATAAGGAAGTGTTTGGGGCGTGGAGTCCTGAATATTTAAAAAGATCAAGGTGTGGAATCTTGGATCTTTAGAGTAGATCAGGGCGTGGAGTCCTCAATCTACTAAGGCATGAAGATGCATACAATAGGGGTGCAGAATCCCTATTATCTGGAAGAAAAATACCACTCATGGGCAACTCATAGATGAATTTCCTTAATAATCTCATTCCTAACAATTTTGGAGTGACTTTCTAAAAATAGAAATTCATGTCTACCATTTCAAGTATGACTTTCCAAAAATAGTAAATCACCTCCAATCAATGGGTAAACAATTATACTTGAAGGAAAATCACTTAAATTATGATTAATCAATTGTAATAGTTCAATCTCGACTTAATCCTCAATATTATTAATATTATTAATATCTTTTATGAGACTATGATATTATTATTAAAAGGGAATCATATCTCCTACATCACTTCACACCTTTCTCCTTCATGACTCTGATGGCTCTATGTAACTCTCTCTATTTTAAATATTACATTACACTCTCTTTTATGCACTCATCAAGGAATGGCATATTCCTCTTACACTCATTATATATATGTCGTAAAATATTCCTCTTACACTCACTTTAATGCATATGTTACACTCTCCTTAAATAAGGCATGCATACCTCTCCTTAATGGCATAAGTTACACTCCTCTAAATGGAATACAATGCATGCATATTAATCCTCCTTTTTGACATGAATTTGTTGCTCCTCCTATATATGAGTCTCATGTATTCTCATTTGGGGGGGAGAGGGGGTAATGCCAAGAGTGGAAGAGACTTGAGGAATATTGTGAAAGGGAGAGATATGGAGAGTATCTAATTACTTCCAAAACAAATTTGAATTTCTTACTAATCTACTAAGTATCTATTGAGGTTGAACATGAGTGGTATTTAGAGGAAGTGAAAACTATCTTCCTTAGTTTTCCTTGCATCTCTCTCTCTCTATTGTTGTATTTTGGTACTGGTTGTGAGCTTTTACAGCTCGGGGGTTCCAGGGGGAGGAGTTCTCCCTGGATATGGTTGGGTGGAAAACCAGATGGTTCAAATGAGTTGGTTAAGGGATCAAAGGTGGATCATATTCTCAATGATTGGAGCTGAATATCTCTTCAGGTATAATTTCCATTGTCCTAAAATTATAGTATAGCTTTAGCATAAAATAAAAAGTAGACATTTAAATTGTTGTAAGCATCTAATTTTGGTTTAGGCTTATGTTATCTAGAATATTATTGATTAGTTAAAAATGAAGACAAGATTAATCTATATGTATGGATATTTAGATCTCAATATTGGAGTTATTATTGGTGTAGTTTATGGTACTAATCTTGGTATTGTAGCATTTGAGAAAGGAAAGCCAAATATTGTTGAAGGTAATTTCAATAAATAAATTCCAAAGGACTTGGGTAAGTATTTCACGATTTATGGTTTTGTTTCAAGTAATTAATAGATGCATGTTTTATAAATGGTTTTAGGATAGTTTGCAAAGTGTTTGACAAAATCCATGAATGAGTAATGTTATCAATTTATTTATGCATGAATAAGTGCTAACTTGCAGCTTACATCAGAAGTAAGAAAATGGACATGTACCCAAAATATACTTGGAGGAATTACATAATCAACCCTTAAAAGAAAATGCAAAAATAATGGCAACTAAAATATAGTTTGGAAGATCAAATGCTTGAGGTAAGTTGGAGATAAATTTCAGTTATGGCTTATGTTTCATATTCTTCAATGTTTTGTTATTCAAGTTGTTGTAATAGTACTATCAGAATTTTGACAGAAAGCCCTAATGGCTGTAGCATTCAGGGTTGCCATGTGTTTGTTAAGTTGTAGCAATTGGTGCAAAAAGCTTGTCAATCATGTCAAATGAATTAGCTTGTGGGTGGTAAAAATGTTTCAAGAACTCATATGGTGGATTTAGAAATGTGTGATTTCAATGAGCATATATTAGTAGCATAACTCTGGGTTGTTTTTCCTCATGTAGAGGTGTAGTTGTAAGTTTTCATTCCATATGTTTGACAAAAGTCATAAATGAAACATTTAGGCTATAAATTTTGTTGTTTTCAAGAAACGCATTCCTGGACATTTTTAATTCGATTCAGCCCAACATCAGGGGGTATCCGTGCCTAATGGACATGTAACCCTTGATTTCATTCCAAAAAAATACCTTTCAAAACCCAGATCAGAAATCTGGGTGATTTGGAAGATTACTGCTCTGAGTTATGTGCGCATGTTTTTGAGTCTTTGATGAAAGACTAAGATTATTTAGTCCCTGTTTTAAGATGGAAAGATTTAAAGTTTCAATTCTGAATTTTATGAGATAAATATGTTGAAGAATAATCTTAAATTCATTGTTTCTAAGTGTTTGACAAAATACCTCAATGACTTTTAATTGCATGCTTGCAAAGTGTTTGTCATAAGGGCTCAATGAGTGTAGAGTGCATGTCTGCAAAGTGTTTGTCAAAAGTCTTGAATGGCTGTAGCTTTTGTGCCTATAAATTGTTATTGTAAAATTTTAGTTACTGTTGTTTTTATGTTACTATAAATTATAAATAAACTATTTAATGGGTGTAGCTTCCTATGTTTGCAAGTTTTTGGTATGAATGTGAAAATGAATTTATTAATTTGCTGAAGTGTGAATAAGACATTTGTTTCTTGTATTATCTAAAGCCAAATTAAAAAAAAGGGCTTGTTGTTGGAAACAATTCTACAGTGACTAATTCTTTAGGATTTTGTGCAAATGAGTATTAATGATTATGTGACATCTACTTCTCTATCTTACTAATGGTGGGTAAGGTGGGACGCATTTCTAGTACTGCTTCCACCTTATAACGTTGTTTTCACCTTAGAGTTTCCAACGGAGATTAATTTTTTTTACACCACTGCTAGGACACCAATGTTTTTTAAAGGAAGTTAGGGTCTTTTTAGATGGTTAAAACATCCACCCAACATGTGTAACAATCATAGCAACAAAACATTCTAAGTTTGCTCAAACATACTGCCCTCTAATCACTGTCTCTTGAAAATCAATAAGGTCTCTTAAAACTGTTTCAATACTCCCTTCTATCACTTGAAATGGTTTGTGTCATTTACAGTTCGAACCAACTTTGTTTTTTTATAAAAAAAACCTTACCCTCCTTATCACTGTTTCTTGTCTTATGAAAATAACCTTGTCACACCTTTAGGATTTCAAAAAATTAGCATTAGGCATGGAGAATACCTTGGGATGACTTATGGCCCTTTTTTTGATTAGTTGAGCAGGTCTCAAGACCCTTTGAAGGTGTTTCGGTCGTTCAACAGGCACGACACGTTTAAATGGAAGAGCGCCGCATAATAAACAAGGTGTCGGGTCGACCTTCGGGCAGTCGTGACCACGCGCATAGGCGTGCCATGCACCGCACAGTAGTGTAAGGCCCGTGTAATTCTTCGCCTAAACATGCCACACGCTTTTCCAGGCGCGCCGCGCAGTATTAAGCCTCCAAAAATCTACAACTTTTCTTGAAATCTCCTTGTTTCGGTCAGAGAGCAGTCAGGGGGATGTTGCTAGGTCACTTTGAAATGCGTATGGAGGCTTTGCAACGGTCGATCACTCCCTTTGTAGTAAAAAAACCAACACCCTTTTGAACTTTGTTTCGTGAGGGTTTTGAAAAGCTTTTGAAAAAGCTTTTGTTATAACGAAATTTGATCCATTGCATTTGTAATTTTATCATTTTAAAACACTATAAACCCAATATTTCGACCAGGACTCTTTAAAGTGTTGTAGATGACATTTTTGGAGATCCTCATACATATGACCCCTTTTCAAAGTGAAAAATCCATTTTGAAGGCCAACATCTCTCTCAGTGTTTTTCTCATTAAGGTAATATCCTTCTACTGCCTCTTCACTATTTCTTATTGAAAAATAAACTCTGTCACTTCTACCTATTGCTGACCTTTTTAAAGGAAAAAATCTGCTCAAAGACATACCAATGATTTGTGAGGCATTCTTTTCCATTCTTGCAAGGAGATAACTTACCACTTTAAAACTTATTTTGATAGCTTCTGCTCCTGGTGTTTTGATGATGATCATGCCCACTGTGGAGTTGATTGAACTGTCAAGTGCTCTTTGAGCCTTTCTTTTGACTGTGGGTGAAGAACCTCATTTGTACTCCTCAAATCTTACCCATACCTGCTTATCAAGGAAAAAGGCCTTTAAAGACCCTTGGGACTCATATGCAACAACAAGATCATTTTCACATCTCCGTAAAGAGGCTTTTGACTGTGATAGTGGCATTTTTTATCTATTTTAAGTGTTGTATGTGATTTTAAAGCACTTGCCATATCCTTTTTCACACCTACTGTATCTATGTTGTTTATTTGCAAAGTCCCCTTGAGAAAACAAGGCTTAGGTTACCTTCTTATCGCTTTCATGAGTTTTTTGAAGAAAATCTTCATGAACAGGAGAAGCAAACCTTTTTTGAATATCAACATCACTCTTTGGCCTATTTTTAACCCAGCTCATTTCAACTACTTTCAACTCTGTTTTTCAAAGGAGCAATGACTAGATTTCTTGCCTGTTTATCAAGGAGAGGGATCTTTGGAACCCCTTAATGAAATTACATACCTCAGTAGGGTTTGTTCATTTTGGCTCCAGACTGATTTTGAAGGAGATCTCTGATAGGAGATAAGTCAGCCGCTTTGATCATTACAGTACCCTTGCTTTCTCTTTGTTTTTAACACCATTTCTCTATCCATAAGCCTTCAATTTTCTCCCACTTCTCTTAAAATTTTCCTTTCAGTCGGTGAAAACCCTAAAATCAATCTCTGTCCCTAGCCCTCTGCTTATTAGATGAAGGAGGCCTTTATCATCGTGCCAAACCCTCTATTTGTAAAATGAAGGAGGTTTTCTCAGTCTTTCAACCCTTTTCTCATGTATGGAGGAGGTTTTCTTAGTGATACCATTTCATCAGCTTTTAAACAGTGTTATCTTCCCTTTCACTGCCTATTTATATTTAAGCAAATGAAAATGACAAAATGACAATATGCCATGAATGGCATCTCTCTAAGACATGTAATTTCTATTTTTCAAATACCTTTTTGCATCTTTAGACAATCAGAGGTTGCTTGGCTAGTATTTGCAAATCATTTCTTGTCATTTATAACTCACTAACCTTTGATTTTGATTGCAGGAGCTTAATGAGATAACTCTCTGTCCAACATTTTCTCCCAGGCTCAAAACCACATGAGAAGCAACTGTCTTCTCATGTTGAGTTTAATACTGTCTTCTGGAACACTAGTAGACTTCTACTCTTTGAAAAAGACATTGAAACACAGTACATTTACCTAATATTAGCTTGACCTGTGGCATATGTATTGCTAAGACTTCAAGGCTTGTTAGTGGTGCGACTTAAGGGTGTAACCAAACTTTATTTGTAGAATAGGAAGGTCTTCTAGGACTGGTTGATAATAGATAGAGGTTCTTTGGCTTTAGGATAGTTTGCCAAGGGAAAAATGCCTAAAGCGCCACTACCTAACTTAGGGGAGAATTCTAGGACAGATTTGGATTATTCTCTTTGGAGCTGATGGACAAGCTAGTATGGATGAGGCTAGATAGGGCTTGACAATGAGGTTTTATCTCGTCATGGGCTGATTGAAAAGGTTAGGAGGGAAAAAAAAATTATGGGTGTTTTCCAGCTGGCAAATTTGACAAATTTTGAGATCAGCTGCTAGAAAACTTGGCTTTAACAAATAGTCATCATCAACAGGTGAAAAATATTGATGACTAACAAACCAAATTATTGACGAAAGAATCTGAATTTCATTGGAATGATGAGTGTCAAGCTGCATTTGATAAACTCAAGGAAAATATTTCTTTAGCACCTGTCTTGAGAGGCCCAGATTGGAAGTTCCCCTTCCATATTTCCATTGATGCCTCTGATTCAGCCATAGGAGAGGTATTGGGTCAAAAGGAGGATCGTGTAACCCATGCTATTTATTTGTTAGTAAAAATTTAACTCCTGCAGAACTGAATTACACGGTAACTAAAAAAGAATTCCTTGATGTGATTTATGATATTAACAAGTTTAGACACTACATAACAGGTTATGAAGTTTTTTTATGTACACAAGGATAATTTTTCTATTCATTATCTCATGAATAAACCAGTCACTAATGGAAAAATCACTAGATGGTTGTTGCTGCTACATGAATTTGACATCAAAGTATTGGATAGGCCGGGAAAAGAAAATCAGGGAGTTGATTTCTTTTCTAGGCTCAACCATGCAGGTGAGGATGTTCCTATTAATGATAACTTTCTGGATGAAAATTTGTCTGCCATCTCTGTTAAAATGTAATATTCCCAAACGGTGAACGCAGTAATATATGAACACAAAACTAGAAATAACAGTGTAAATAAACTCATGAACATTGGAGACAAATATGTAGACATAATATCATGTATTAAATCAGAAAATTAACACAAATAGTGAGGCATAAACCATATACAATGAAGGAACAAGCCTCCCATAAACAATCACTCCCACAAATGAGTTGTCATAATACAAAATGTCGAAGAGATGATACAACATTGTTTTAAATACACTACTACAACAAAAGAATGTACAAAAGATGTAGGGTTGTTATATGCCTCAAAATATATGCCCAATACAGATCTAAGCTTAATACAAACTCCTACAAGGAACCTGAAAAGGGTTTTTAGAAATACACCCTATATAATATGGGATCTAAAGCCCTAGGGCTGAAGATTCACTGCAAACTGAAGCACATGAGTGTAGAAGGCTGAAATATAGCATATCTAATGTAGATCCCCTCAAGGGCCTCCTCCAATGAAAGGTTGAACCCTTCAATCATAGGAAAACGCTCCAAAGGGCCCACAATATCCTAAGGCTCAAAGTAATAAAATTCAAGATGAAAATGAAAAATTGAAGAGAAAAGTGAAAAAAACTCAAAACCAACAAAATTGAAATCTGTAGATGAGCTAGCAAATGGTATAGGCAGAAGAAAGCTATCAAGGCAAAATACCAAATCTTGAAGACTGAATATCAAACTCATATGAACATGGATGTTTTACTGCAGGAAACAGAAGCAACAAACAAAGAAGTCTGACAGGTTAGCATGAGGACATGCAAAGTCTTGTATTTGGGGGAGATGTTGGTACCATTTCATGACCCATCCTTTCCCCTAAAAACTTAATTTTATCCATCATATTTTCTCATTTAACCTTCATATATCCCTTGTTGAGATTGCAACAAGATGATGAGCTTAGTGGAAAGGAGTCGCCTTCACTAAGTGGGCATGCAGGCTATTTTTGGCGCAAAGTCTATTTTTAGACTATGTCTATTTTTAGACATATGGATCATGTTCTATGAGTTGCAGGATGATATTTATGGATGGTTGGTCAAGTTGGAAAAAAATAGATGGAATTCTATTTTTAGACATACTGGGTGGAATCTATTTTTAGATTTCCAGTCTAAAAATAGATATGTCGAATATTATTAGCTCTTAATAATATTTAGACTATAAACATTATCTTATTCTCTTGAAGCACTTCAATTAAGTGCACAGATGTGGCACAGGAGCTGACAGAAGGAATTACACTATTCCTAAGGGTTATGTGGAGCTATTGCATGGATACTTCGGTTAGAACTCATGTGAGTTTGGTGGAGTTGATTGAGGAAGTTAGTGGAGTTGTATTCAGTTTAACTAATCTAAACATAGTTGAGCTATTTGTGTTCAGTTTAACTAATTGATACAATTAGTGAGAGTGGTGTGAATTAGTTATTAATTAATTCACTAATTATAAACTCATTAATCAACTAAAGAATATATCATTTGACTTCAGTGCATGGACAGTTTCAGTGGAGACCAGTGCAAGAATAGGTGAAAGAGCAGGTTTAACTATCAGTTGTGACTATACTGTTGCTATTTTCAACACACAGATAGGTGGAGTAGCCCACGAGGATTGCGCAGTTCAAGCCAAGTGGTTTATCTATTTAATGAAGCCATAGATTGCCAGTCTAAAAATAGATATGTCGAATGTTATTAGCTCTTAATAATATTTGGACTATAAACATTATCTTATTCTCTTGGAGCACTTCAGTTAAGTGCACAGATGTGGCACAAGAGCTGACAGAAGGAATTACGCTATTCCTGAGGGTTATGTGGAGCTATTGCATGGATACTTCAATTAGAACTCATGTGACAGAGTTTGGTGGAGTTGATTGAGGAAGTTAATGGAGTTGTGTTCAGTTTAACTAATCTAAGCATAGTTGAGCTATTTGTATCCAGTTTAACTAATTGATACAATTAGTGAGAGTGGTGTGAATTAATTATTAATTAATTCACTAATTATAAACTCATTAATCAACTAAAGAATGCATCAGTTAACTTCAGTGCATGGACAGTTTCAGTGGAGACCAGTGCAAGAATAGGTGAAAGAGCAGGTTAACTATCAGTTGTGACTATACTGTTGCTATTTGCAACACACGGATAGGTGGAGTAGCCCATGAGGATTGCGAAATTCAAGCCAGGTGGTTTATCTATTTAATGAAGCCATCCCATAGCATTGAAAATGCAATAAAGGCTGGCTATCAAGTGGCAAAATATTGGAGCATGTGTTTTGCTAGATCTAGCTTGATAGTGTGTAGCAATTGAGGGTGTGCATGAGAGCTTGTGAGGAGCTTTTTTACTATGATTGTTACATGATCTCCATGACATATAATATACAGATAGTTGGGGTTTTCGGCTTTAAGCTTTCCCATTAAATACTGTGTTCATATGTGTGATTGTTTGTGGTTTTAATGTATGCATGCAATTGATTTTATTTCTACATGTGATGATCAATGGTAGAAGAGATTATGTATTATGCATGAAGCTAAAATAGTGTGTGATCAGGAGAATCTCGGTGAATAATATATCATTTATTCAAATTTCTACATGGTATCAGAGCGATATTGATCATTGGAGCAATTGCAAAACATTGAAGCGGTTGAGTTTTGTGCTGGTGGAATTCGAATTTGCAGCAGTGTTTTCTTGGTGTCGAAGTTGAGATGTCTTTCAACGGATTGCGATTAGAGTATGCCCTTGAGGGCAGCTCGAATTATATTGCATGGAAGGACAGGATGGAGGCGGTGCTAGATGACAATGGGTTGAAGGAGTTCATAGATGCAGAAATTCCAAAACCTACTTCTAGTGATGCTGCCGTACTTGACGCATGGAAAAAGAAGACAAAAAAGTGTCGAAGGATTCTGTTGGAAGGTGTGAAGGATCACATAGTGTCCAGCCTTCATGGTAAGGCTTCTCCATTCTTGATGTGGAAAGCTTTGACAGATTTATTCCAAAGCAAGAGCGACCAGAGGAAGTTGGCGCTCAAGGACAAACTCAGGAACATAAAGATGGAGAAAGGCGACAATATGCCCAAGTACCTCACAAAGTTCATGTTTCAAGTGTGATGGGTTGAGTGTGGTTTCTTGGCCAGTGGGTGTGTCTTTTCACTTGACGGAGATCAAGATTTGTTTTCAGATCTGGATGAGAAAGATCTTGAAGTGCACATCGAGATGGGCGATGATGGTAGATACAGTGCGACCGGTATCGGTACCATTTCCTTTGAGAGGGAGTCTGGTAAACCCTTCGTATTGAAGGAAGTGATGCATGTTCTAGGATTTAAGAAGAATCTTATCTCTGTGGCGATGTTAGAAGACAAGGGATATGATGTTGTCTTTAGCGAGGGAAAGGATTTCCTGCACAGTAAGGCAACTGGTGAGACCCGGAGGATAGGGGTTCGAGTTAAGAACCTTTATCAATTGTAGGTAGATGGCTGCGCAGCAATGGCAGGCAAGGCAGAAGGAGTGGTGAGCCGGGATGATGGCGAGTTGTGGCACCGGAGATTGGGCCACCTTCACCATGGAGCTTTGAAGATACTGCAGTAGATTTCTATTGGGCTTCCTAAAGGCACTCTTGCGCAGTCAGATCAGTGCAAGGGGTGTACCTTGGGAAAATTTGTGAAAGCCACCTTTCACGAGAAGGATAGTCGCGCCACGACGATCCTTGAGATAATTCACACAGACGTGTGTGGACCTTTCTCAGTAGCTTCAACAGCAAAGCACGGGTATTATGTGATATTTGTTGATGATTTTTCTCGTAAGTGCTGGATCTTCTTCATGCAAAAGAAGAGCGAGACATACTCAAATTTCTGTGAGTTCAAGGCACTGGTTGAGAAATAATCGGGGAAGCAGGTGAAGGCTCTTAGGAGCGACAATGGTGGTGAATTCATCTCTGGCGAATTCAAGGACTTTTGCAGCGCAGAAGGAATTCGAAGAGAGCTCATAGCACCTCATAACCCACAGCAGAACGGGGTTGCTGAGCGGAAGAACAGAACGATCGTGGGTGCTGCACGGGCGATGTTGCATGATCAGGGCCTACCCATACACTTGTGGGCGGAGGCATGCAATACTGCAGTATATGTGCAGAACCGTTGTCCTCACAGGATACTTGGCATGAGTACACCCGAGGAGGCGTTTTCTGGTAAGAAGCCTGATATTTCCCATTTGAGGATTTTGGTTCACCTGTTTACATTCATGTGACGAAGGATGCCAGGAAGAAGCTGGAGCCGACCGCAGAGGTTGGGATATTTGTGGGGTACACTGATACACCCCACAACTATCGTGTGTATTTTCCAGACAGTCGGAAGACTATTGTGCGACGGGATATCAAATTTCATGAGGAGAAAGCCATGAAGTGTTCGCTTGAGAGGGAGCCACACTTGCATGCAGATGAGGAGCTATTAGTTCCTAAGGATGAGTCTCGGGATGTGGATCAGCCACAAGATGAGGTTCATGGAGTGGAAGAGACCACTCATGCAACGCCAACCATCAGAGGGCGGAAGTGCACTACAGAAGCTGAGCGACTGGCTCAAGATGCAGAGAAGGTTGTAGGAGCACCTACATCACAGCGCAGACAGAGACAGTCACCTGACCGGTATACTGGATACATGGCTCTTATGAGCAAGTGTATCGTGACAAAGCCATCCTCTTTCGAGGAAGCTGTGGAGGACCCCGCATGGGTAGATGCCATGGTGGAAGAGTATGATTCGATTGTCAAAAACAGTGCATGGGAGATTGTCCCAAGGCCGGAGGGGAAATCAGTGGTGGGTTCGAGATGGATCTACAAAGTGAAGCAGGCAGCTGACGGGAGTGTGGAGAAGTACAAGGAAAGATTTGTTGCCCGAGGCTTTTCATAGATTGAGGGGATCGATTATGAGGAGACCTTTGCACCTGTCGCAAGGTATTCTTCCATACGGACGATTCTTGCTCTCTCAGCGCAGATGGGGTGGCACATTCATCAGATGGATGTGAAGATTGTGTTCCTCAACGGAGTCATTGAGGAGGAGGTGTACATAGAGCAGCCCGAAGGTTTCGAGATCTTCAGCAGCGAGTCGCATGTGTGCAGGCTCAAGAGAGCATTGTATGGGTTGAAACAAGCACCTCGTGCTTGGTACACACGGATAGACAATTATTTCACCGGACTTGGATTCTCCAAGAGTGAGGCAGATCCTAACCTATACCAGATTGTGGTGGAGGGTAAGTTTTTGATCATTTTACTTTATGTAGATGATTTGATTTTGACAGGTGATGAGCTGTTGATACTCTCATGCAAGGAGGATCTTGCAAAAGAGTTTGAGATGAAGGACTTGGGCCTCCTTCATTATTTCCTGGGATTGGAAATTTGGCAGCGCAGTGGTGGGCTGTTTGTTTCTCAGGGTAAGTATGCCCGGGAGATACTGGAGAAGTTCAACATGCATGGCTGCAAGCCTGTTGATACTCCTCTTCCTGGTGGTTGGAGGAAGGAGGATGCTACTTCAGCGGAGGTAGTGGATGCCACTGTTTATCGACATTTGGTGGGGTCACTTATGTATCTGGTCAATACACGACCCGATATATGCTATGCAGTTAACCAGCTTTCACAAGCTATGGTTAAGCCTACCAAGCTCTTCTGGAAGGCGGGAAAGCATGTATTGTGTTATCTCAGAGTCACCTCGGGATATGGATTATGGTACAGACAGGAGGATGAGGTGAAGTTGTGTGGCTTCACGGATGCAGATTGGGTAGGGAGCCCAACGGACAGAAAGAGCACATCTGGAGGGATTTTCAGTATCGGGTCGACAATAGTTTATTGGTACAACAAGAAACAGAGATCTGTGGCACTCAGTTCAGCAGAGGCCGAGTATATGGCAGCGAGTTTGGCTGCATGCGAGGCTATATGGATGAGGAAGATCCTGGTCGGGTTGTTCGGTTCACACTTAGAGCCTACTATGATTTATTGTGATAATCAGAGTTGCATCAAACTCTTAGTTAATCCAGTATTTCATGATAGATCTAAACACATTGACATCCGGTATCATCATATCAGAGATTGTGTGTAGCGGAAGATCATGTTACTTTCATACATTCCCACGGAGGATCAGGATGCTGATATCTTGACGAAGGCGCTCACCAGGAGAAAATTCGAATACCACAGAGGCAGGATAGGGGTGGCAGATAATCCTTATCTTGTTGAGAGAGAGTGTTGAGATTGCAACAAGATTATGAGCTTAGTGGAAAGAAGTCGCCTTCACTAAGTGGGCCCGCAGGCTATTTTTGGCGCAAAGTCTATTTTTAGACTATGTCTATTTTTAGACATGTCGATCATATTCTATGAGTTGCATGATGCTATTTGTGGATGGTTGGTCAAGTTGGAAAAATATATGGACTTCTATTTTTAGACATATTGGGCGGAATCTATTTTTAGATTGCCAGTCTAAAAATAGATATGTTGAATATTATTAGCTCTTAATAATATTTGGACTATAAACATTATCTTATTCTCTTGGAGCACTTCGATTAAGTGCACAGATGTGGCACAGGAGCTGACAGAAGGAATTATGCTATTCCTGAGGGTTATGTGGAGCTATTGCATGGATACTTCAGTTAGAACTCATGTGACAGAGTTTGGTGGAGTTGATTGAGGAAGTTAGTGGAGTTGTATTCAGTTTAACTAATCTAAACATAGTTGAGATATTTGTATTCAGTTTAAATAATTGATACAATTAGTGAGAGTGGTGTGAATTAATTATTAATTAATTCACTAATTATAAACTCATTAATCAACTAAAGAATGCATCCGTTAACTTCAGTGCATGGACAGTTTCAGTGGAGACCAGTGCAGAAATAGGTGAAAGAGCAGGTTAACTATCAGTTGTGACTATACAGTTGCTATTTGCAACACACAGATAGGTGGAGTAGCCCATGAGGATTGCGCAGTTCAAGCCAGGTGGGTTATCTATTTAATGAAGCCATCCCATAGCATTAATTACGCAATAGAGGCTGGCTATCAAGTGGCAAAAGATTGGAGCATGTGTTTTGCTAGATCTAGCTTGATAATGTGTAGCAATTGAGGGTGTGCATGAGAGCTTGTGAGGAGCTTTTGTACTATGATTGTTACATGATATCCATGACATATAATATACAGATAGTTGGGGTTTTCAGCTTTAAGCTTTCCCATTAAATATTGTGTTCTTATGTGTGATTTTTTGTGGTTTTAATGTATGCATGCAATTGATTTTA
This sequence comes from Pinus albicaulis, assembly GCA_034641835.2. Classification (NCBI taxonomy): domain Eukaryota; kingdom Viridiplantae; phylum Streptophyta; class Pinopsida; order Pinales; family Pinaceae; genus Pinus; species Pinus albicaulis. The sequence continues at coordinate 828,345,256 of CM076573.1, forward strand.
TTTCCACATGTGATGATCAATGGTAGAAGAGATTATGTATTATGCATGGAGCTAAAATAGTGCGTGATCAGGAGAATCTCGGTGAATAATATATCAGTTATTCAAATTTCTACATCCCTCATATTCCTTTGAAACTGATTAATGTAATGCCATTATTATTATTTTTACATTGGAATTGATTTTAGGAATTTTTGTGTTAAAACTAGGATTTTTCAGAAAATTACAGGTTTTCGTAACTTCCTGTAATGGCTTCACGTTTTGACACGTTGCATGACAGGTTGGAAAAATTGAGGACTGAGGGTCTATTCCTGAATGTACAAGGATGGTGAAAAATATATCCACCTCCAGATTCAAAGTCCATAGGTGGTTGGTCAACGTTGGTCAACTCCAGCTATTTCAGCAGAAAATTCTACGTAATTAATGAACAGATTTGATATTTTTCTTGTAAAAAGGGATCCAGACTAATTCGACTCCTTTGGGAAGTTAGTTAGGATTTTGAGGAACACAAATAGCCTCTTTTTGTTATGTAATTCGATGATAAATAGTTAAAATAAAAACATTGAAGGACTACACTACATGAGATATTATGTGACAAATTCAAAAACTCGATTTATGTAATTGGCTTTCAGATTTTAATACAGAGATTCAGTTGCTATGTTGTTACAGTTAGTAATTTTCTTCATTTGAGTTATCTTAAGGTGTGCTTGAAACGTGTGGAGGGCCCCCACTACAGAGCTGGTACACTTTCTTGTGTTTTTCATTTACATTTGCATAATCAAATCTGATAGACATTTCTATTTAATTCTTATGCTGCAAGTTTATGAATCAGAATTGTTAATAAAAGTCAATGTCTTTTGTGAAAGGTCTTTGTAAGAAGATTCAATTTACATAAGTCTTCGAATTGAAGTTGTGTTTACTATTTCATTTATCATTTCTGCTTAATGATCATGGTTATAATTGCAAAACTCAACATGTAGTCTAATGATTGAACCTTGTAAAAGGACTTAGCTATTGGTTGATTTCAAGATTATTACCTTGCTTTCTATTTTGAATGACTGTGATTGATAAGTGTGTTGAGTTAATATTTGGAGGAGATAATTGATTTTAGTGTGTTGATTTAAGGACTTGGAAGAGGCTCTATGAATTGAGTTCTTGTAAAGGAACTAGAGAATCTCGGACAAACAATAGAACTCTATTTTTAGGAGATTAGATTTGTTTTGTTTAAGAAGGCGTTCAAGTGTAGAAGGAAACAAGGAACAACCTCTTGTAAAAGAGTATTGAATCCAATTTACACCAAACCCTCATTTAGGAGACTAAATCATTCTAGATCTATACATTTTAGATAAGTACTTCTAAGTGTACCTACTCGGATTGATAAGAAACTGAAGCCTAATCTAAACTAGCAGATTGGACCAAACAATAGTCTTATTATTTCTCTTGTACAATGTATGGGCTGTAATGTAAATCTGATTTGTTGTTATACATCTGATCTTTGAACCTCCATATCAGCCTATTGCTTTGCTTCAGTGGAATTGCGTTATTTTCTGTAGCAGTCTTTGCATATAGCTGCAGTGCCTCTCTTTGGATGTTTTTCAGCTAGACTAGGTTGTGGGAGATCTGTTTAACCCACCTAGTTTGATTTGTTTTTGCTCCCCTTTTGGATATAGACCCCAGATCGACTGATATAAGGGATCCAAGGGCTGAAAACTCATTTATGTGCACATATTTCCTGATTGTGCATTATTTCAGCAGGCATTGATGTGCATCCCTATTTTGGGATATTACACCACTTTTTTTTAGCTAAAAATAAGTCCTAGTTTAAGGTTAAAACACAAGTGGGAACTTTCATATGAAATAGTAGAGCAGCTAGGAATGAGGTAGATTCAATCCTCAAGCAGATGAATTAAGTTTCTTCAATGCTTGCTACTATCAAAAGGCACTTGACCTAGAGGCTTGAAAACGTGGATGCAAAGCTGGAGGAGAAAAACGAAATATCAAAATTAACCAAGAATGAGGTATTTGAAGTGCATGGAGACCTTACATAGATTGTTTTTGACATAGATGCAATTAAAAAAAAATGGTTTCTGGCTTGGAAGGGAATATTGTTACACTAGAAGATAAACAGGATTTTGCAAATGCCGGTGTATGGTATCTTTACCAATTTGTGGGAGGAGTGAAAGATGGATCCAATCTTCTACTTTATTTTACCAAAATAGTATCAAAGCAGGAATGTTCTTTCTCCTACAATTTACTCTCAAACATCAAACCAGAGAATTGAGTGCTGAAATCAATCTTCTTTCTCCTCAACTTTACCCTCATAATAAACTTGAAGCCATAATATTAAGTGTAGAAATTGCCACAAATAAATAATGCCAAATTTAATATTGAAATCATTTTATGAGACGTCAAGTTGCCGAATTTAAAATCGAAATTTTATGAGGCGTCAATTATTTTCTTTAGAAATTCCATGAGAGACATGAAAAAATGTCATTCACAATTTATACAAGACTTCCCAGCAAGAGCTCGAATAGAAAGTCCAGCTCTTGAGTTCACTGATGGAAACAATTTAAAGGGCCTTTAGTACATCATAGACACAATTTAGTCAGGGACTGTTGACCAAAAAAATGTAAAGGAAATTTTACAGAATGAAATTACTATCTCTGCCAACAAAACAATTCAAAAGGACCCATCAAATTAGAAGGATCACGCTTTCTTCATCCACTTCTGAATGAAATGATTATTTCATCTCTATCACGTAGATCTGTTGCTGCACATCCATGGCATGATCTTCAAATTGGACCTGGAGCTCCTTCGGTGTTCAATTGTGTTGTGGCAATTGCGAAGATGATAAGATAATTGCTATGTGCACTGATGACCTTGAGTACTGCCATTACAAAGACATTAAGGAGCTTCCTCTGACGCAGCCACACAGCTGAAAGTCAACACTCTTCCTTTCTTCTCTCGTTCTTTATCTCCACGTGGTCCTCTTTTCAATTTCTTGAGAATTTTATTTATCAATTTTGAGAAAATTGGTAAATAACTATATTCAATCGCCTTGAATATCAAATTGTGGTTCCCACCTTATATGGATATTTCCCCACCTTCAAAATATTATGTAATAAAACAATACTATTGATTTATATTTATCTCTGAAATTTATATTCTCGACACATATATATATCCCAATGTTAACCCTTCAGACCTTATATAACGGTTCAACCATTTACAACCTTCGTTTTAATACTCCTTCTCACTTTGCAGTAATATAGTGAGTCGACGGACTTTTATATTAATAAACAGATATCTTTGTAATGAAACTGGGGTCCTGGGCCCCACTTCCACATTTTCTTTTATAAATCACTTACAATAACCCGCGTGCTCCTTTTTTAAAATTCGCCCATCTTTGTGAAGCGCCCTCCGTCCGATGATGGCACGCCAGATCGACGGGTATAGTCCATTTCGCTCGGCGTCCTGGTATGAGGGATAATGCGCGAAGGCGCAAGTTAACGGGCGGTATTGAAGCAGTTCCAATGCCACGTTTCGATTCCTGTATGGAATCGCTCCGGTTCAGAAAATACCACTTACACCGCAAAAGTGGTGCGGGAAAAACCGGAACCCGCTTGTGGTTTCGCTACAGTAACTGGCTATGGTTCTCGTCGGGTTAGTCTCCTTCGTATGTCTTAACTTCGGGTTTCGACTCGGTTAAGAATTCTAATTAACAATAATCAAAGGCGACTTTCTTTGTTAATTGGGATTCCGCTACCATTAAACAATTTGAATGACCACGGTTCCAAGGCTTTTCTACTCGAGTAAATTGAGGTAACCATAGACTGGGGCATGCAGAATCTATACCAAGGTCTGTTCCATAATTACAATTGCACAGAGTTTTATCACTTTGCAATTAAATAACCTCTTAACAATTTATGATTCGACACGATTCTAGGGAAATGCACACAGAAATCATTTAATTGGAAGCAACGCTGAATACACAGTTTGGATTACAGAAAATCCTCTGCTCTTCTCCCTCTTCCCCATACATCCGAAGAATACAATTATATACATAAACCTATGACTCTTCGATTCCTCAGAGAGGACCGTTTCAGGAAATCAACAGTCTAATTAAACCAATTCAACTAACTGAAATATGACAGCTAAACTAACTGAGCTTTTCAGCTTCTACGACTCTAACAGATCTAATAATACAATCAGCTAAGGTATTGACACCTAGATATGATAATTCGACTATTTTCAAACCCTCCTAGCCACAACATGTGGACAAAACCTCCTACATTGCTGGCTAGTGCCTAATGCCCCTGCATCAGACTCCTGAGGGCAATTTTCTTCATGGGCTCCTGTCCATGAGCTCCTCCACTGATCTTCCTATCTTCTGCAACATTTATTCAGTCATCCAAGTGGCATCTTCCTCTAGCTTATCCTTCCATTTGATCAAGTACTGATAGTATTCTTGTCCTCTGGTCCTTCTGAACACTCTCTTGTCCAATACCTTTTCCGGTTGCAATGGCTGTGCTGGAGGTAGCTTCTCTTTCCACTCAATCTGTTCCTCGTCTGCTGATCTGTCCTCTGCACCATCATCTTCATACTTGTATAAATCTGCAACATTAAAAATGGGAGATATTCCAACATCAGGTGGCAATTCAATCTCATAAGCATTTGCAGAAAACTTCCTAAGTATCTTGCATGGCCTAATCTTTTTGAACTTCAATTTGTTGTACTGCTTCTTTGGGAACCTTTCCTTTATCAAGTGTGCCAAAACCTTATCTCCTACTTCAAAATGAACTTCCTTTCTACTCAAGTCTGCTCTGCTTTTGTATTTGATGCTACTTCCTTGTAGTTGTTGTTTCACTTGTTCATGTATGGCCTGGATCTCTGAAGCAAATTCCTCACCATCTGCACTTCTCAGCTCTGCCCTTCCTAGATTTCTTAACTCTGATATTCCTCTGGGATGCATTCCATAAACAATATGGAATGGAATCTGCCCTGTGCTCCTATTTGGTGAATCATTATATGCATATTTTTCTTGGGGAAAAATATGGTCCCACTGCTTGGGATGCTCTCCTGCAAGACTCCTCAACAAATTTCCCAGACTTCTATTCACAACCTCAGTTTGTCCATCATTCTGGGGATGATAAGCTGAGCTGAAACTTAGTTTGGTACCAAGTTTCTTCCACAATGTCCTCCAAAAGTTCCCCACAAATCTGGTGTCTCGGTCTGAAACAATGCTCCTGGGTAACCCATGCAATCTAACAACTTCTTTGAAAAACAAGTTAGCAACATGGGTGGCATCACTAGTTTTATAGCATGGAATGAAATGTGCCATTTTGGAGAATCTGTCCACCACAACAAAGACTGCATCATTACTTCTCTGAGTCTTGGGAAATCCTAGAACAAAATCCATACTCACCATGTCCCAAGGCATGTTTGGAATAGGCAAGGGAGTGTACAATCCTGCATTCTGGCTCCTTCCTTTAGCATATTGACAAATCTTGCAGTTCTTCACAAAATTTTCCACTTCTGTTCTCATCTTGGGCCATAAATAAAAGCGACTCAGCTGCTCATAAGTCTTGTCAGTACCAAAGTGTCCAGCAAGTCCTCCACTATGCTTTTCTTTGATCAAATTTTCTCTCATGGAACATTTTGGTACACATAGTTGGCTTCTTCTGAATAACAATTCCTCCTGCAGGAAATAATCCAGCCACTGACTTCTATCTGTTAGAACAGGGTTACTACATGCTTCAAATGCTTCTTTAAAATCTGGATCTGTTTTATACAATTCTTTGAGAAAATCAAATCCTGCAACTTCAAAATTAGTTCCTTGAACAAGCATGTGTCTCCTACTCAAAGCATCAGCTACTTTATTGGCTTGGCCACTTATATGTTTCAAAACAAAATTAAAACTTTGGAGATACTCAACCCATTTAGCATGCTTATGTTTCAACTTGGGCTGCTGTACAATATACTGCAAGGCATGATTATCAGAATACAATACAAATTCTCTGGACATCAAATAATGTCTCCACTTCTTCAGTGCTTGAACAATTGCATAGAATTCCTTCTCATAAGAGGAATACTTTCTCCTGGTGTCATTTAACTTCTCACTGAAATAGGCTACAGGCCTATCATCCTGACTCAAAACAGCTCCAATGGCCTCCCCACTGGCATCACATTTCACTTGAAATGGTTTGGTGAAATCAGGCAGAATTAAAACAGACTTCTCTGTTATCTTTTGCTTTAAAACTTTAAAATTTCTCTCTGCTTCAGCAGTCCACTTAAATGGTTGTTTGATTTTCTTTATTGTCTCGATTATGGGTGCATTAATCTTACTGAAGTTCCTTATAAACTTTCTGTAAAAACTAGCAAGTCCATGGAAACTTCTTACCTCAAAAACATTCCTGGGTGAAGGCCACTCCACAATTGCCTTAACCTTTTCTGGGTCCATCTTCAATCCTTCTGTAGAAACAAAAAAACCCAAATACACCAACTCTTCTTTCATGAATGAGCATTTCTTTAAATTTATCAGCAGTTTCTCTTGGTGCAGCTTCTTCAAGACATGATTAAGATGCCTTAAATGTTCTTCTTTAGTTCTGCTGAAAACTAATATATCATCCAAATACACTATCACAAATTTACCAATGAACTCTTTCAATACTTCATTCATAAGTCTCATAAAAGTGCTAGGTGCATTTGACAACCCAAAAGGCATTACCATCCATTCATACAGTCCTTCATTTTTTTTAAAGGCAGTTTTCCACTCATCACCCTCTCTTATTCTAATCTGATGGTATCCACTTTTCAAATCTATCTTTGAAAAATATTTAGCACCACTCAAACAGTCCATCAAATCCTCAATTCTGGGTAAAGGGAATCTGTACCTGATTGTGATCTTATTAATTTCTCTGGAATCAGTACACATCCTCCAGCCTCCATCTTTCTTTGGGCTCAAAACTGCTGGTACTGCACATGGACTCAGGCTTTCTCTGATCAGTCCTTTGTCCACCAACTCCTGTACTTGTGTCCTGATTTCTTTATTTTCTTTGGGAGTCACTCTGTAGGCTGCCTTGTTTGGCAAATTTGAACCAGGGATAAAATCTATCTGATGGCTGATCTTTCTCACAGGTGGCAGCTCATCAGGTAAATCATCCACAACAATGTCACAGTAATCATCTAACATCTCTTGGATTTCTATTGGAAAATCAGAAATCTTTGTAGAAGTAAGAACTACTTTTGGTTTGCAAAATAAAGAAAAGCTTACCTCTTCTTCTTCTATCTGCTGCAGATATTCCTTCCCGCTCAGCAACAAGGTCTTTGGATCAATCACTCTGCTGGATGGCTCTCCTTCTTCCATGGGAATCAATATATGATGTACCCCATCTTTGAAGAACTTGTAAGTTTTCTTCTTGCCATCATGCACTGCTGCTCTGTCAAACTGCCAAGGTCTACCCAGCAGTATATGACACACATCCATGGGCATTACATCACACAAAACTTTGTCCTTGTATTTGCCCATTTGCAGCTCTATCTCACACTGTTCTTTCACAACCAACTGGTGCCCTTTATGCAGCCAGGACACCTTGTAGGGAGTGGGGTGCTCCCTAGTCTTCAGCTTCAGTTTTTCTATCACCTCAGTGGAAACCAAATTGTCTGTGCTGCCACTATCAATGATTAGCTGGCAGCATTTCCCTTGGACTTTGCATATGCTCCTAAACAAAGTCTTCCTTTGTGCAGGTTCAGTGACTTCTTTGGTTTGTTTCAACAGGACCTTATTAACCACCAAGGACTCTCCCCTCTCTGGGAGAAATTTTTCTTCAATTTCCGCTTCTTCTTCAACCTGGGAAACAATATCATTTCTTTGACCAGCACCCACATTCTCTGGACACTCATAGTGCTTATGTCCCACTCCCTGACATCTATAACACCTCAACTCTCTACCTCTGCCTCTGTCTCTGCCTCCTCTTCCTTTTCCTCTGTAAGGACCCCTTCTGCCACTTGCATCCTCCTCTGTAGATGCATTCTGAGGTGAGCTACTGCTAGCTCCATCCCTGGGTGTAGGCTTTCCTCTACCACCCTGACTTCCCTTCCCACGGAAAGTACCTCTCTTCTTGGCAGACTGTTTCCTCAGGAGTTTCTCCTCTGCTTTCAAGGCCATCTGGTATGCCTCTTCCACTGTCTTAGGAGACAAGAGACCAATCTCATCTTGGATCTCCAGCTTGAGACCATTCACATATTTGGCAGTCTTCTCTGGTGTGTCTTGGAATTTCCCAGCTCTTATGCTCACTCTGTAGAATTCCTCTGTGTATTCTTTTACTGTCAGCAACCTCTGTCTCAGGTTCTGCATTTGTCTATACAATGTCAGCTGGTAATCACTAGGAAGGAATTTACCTTTTAATTTGGCTATCATTCTGGTCCAGCTCTTGATAGGTTGCTTGCCAACTCTTCTCCTTTCTTCCTGCACTCCATCCCACCAAAGTGCAGCATGTCCTTTCAGCTTTGTTACTGCAAACTTGACCTTTTTGTCCTCACTTATTTTTTCATAATCAAAGCACTTGTTCAATTCATTTATCCATTCCACCAGCTCTTCTAGATTCATTCCCCCTGCATAACTCGATACTTCAATTACGGGCGCAGCTGCGGATCCCGGAAACAGGTTCTTAGGAGCCTCGGGTCGGGAGGGAATCTCAACATTCTCTTCAACTCCTTTTATTTGTGGAGTTCCATGGTGTCTTGAGGATCCACAGTCTGTCTTCGCTCCATGGCATCCGTGGCCTCGACCTACTGCAACATCCCCAACACCTCTGCGTTGAGTCATCTTGTTTGGCACCTTTACCAACTCGGTGCTATATCGACAAAGCAACTCGGGCCAGCTCTGGTACCACAAATGGCTGACCCACACAGCTGAAAGTCAACACTCTTCCTTTCTTCTCTCGTTCTTTGTCTCCACGTGGTCCTCTTTTAAATTTCTTGGGAATTTTATTTATCAATTTTGTGAAAATTGATAAATAACTATATTCAATCGCCTTGAATATCAAATTGTGGTTCCGCCTTATATGGATATTTCCCGCCTTCGGAATATTATGTAATAAAACAAGACTATTGATTTATAATTATCTCTGAAATTTATATTCTCGACACCTATATATATATCCCAATGTTAACCCTTCAGACCTTATATAACGGTTCAACCATTTATAACCTTCGTTTTAATACTCCTTCTCACTTTGCAGTAATATAGTGAGCTGACGGACTTTTATATTAATAACCAAATATCTTTGTAATTAAACCGGGGTCCTGGGTCCCACTTCCACGTTTTCTTTTATAAATCACTTACAATAACCCGCGTGCTCCTTTTTTAAAATTCGTCCATCTTTGTGAAGCGTCCGCCGTCCGATGATGGCACGCCAGATCGACGGCTATAGTCCATTCCGCTCGGCGTCCTGGTATGAGGGATAATGCGCGAAGGCGCAAGTTAACGGGCGGTATTGAAACAGTTCCAATGCCACGTGTCGATTCCTGTATGGAATCGCTCCGTTTCGGAAAATACCACTTACATCGCAAAGGTGGTGCGGGAAAACCCGGAACCCGCTTGTGGTTTCGCTACAGTAACTGACTATGGTTCTCGTCGGGTTAGTCTCCTTCGTATGTCTTAACTTCGGGTTCGACTCGGTTAAGAATTCTAATTAACAATAATCAAAGGCGACTTTCTTTGTTAATTGGGATTCCGCTACTATTAAACAATTGGAATGACCACAGTTCCAAGGCTTTTCTCCTCGAGTAAATTGAGGTAACCATAGACTGGGCATGCAGAATCTATACCAAGGTCTGTTCCGTAATTACAATTGCACAGAGTTTTATCACTTCGCAATTAACAACCTCTTAACAATTTATGATTCGACACGATTCTAAGGAAATGCACACAGAAATCATTTAATTGGAGGCAACGCTGAATACACAGTTGGATTACAGAAAATCCTCTGCTCTTTTCTCTTCTCCCCCCCTCATACATCCGAAGAATACAATTATATACATAAACCTATGACTCTTCGGTTCCTCTAGAGGACCGTTCGGAAACCAAAAGCCTAATTACAATTTATTCAATAACTGAAATATGACTAAACTAACTAAGCTGTTCGGCTTCTACGACTCCTAACGAGATCTAATAATACAATCAATGGAGTATTGACACCTAGCGATGATAATTAAACATTTTCAAGCCCTCCTAGCCACAACATATGGACAAAACCTCCTACATTGTTGGATAATTACCTAATGCCCTGCATCATTCCACATCGGTTAGTAGAAATTCAACGCTTCTTTTAGGATTAAAAATCTTAATTCTAGTTATTACAATCAAGCACACACGCACGGAGGTTTCCATTGAGATGTGGAATGAATTTGGAATGTTTCTCTTCTTGCATCTACTACTTGTGAAGTTATCCAACACTCAATGGACTTGTATGTTACATACATTGCCTCAGAAAATGGATCAACGCTCCCACTGCCCATGCAAGAGCCACCCAAGACTGACGAAGTATGATGAAATATTTCCTGCGTTGACTTTCCAGCTATGCTATACCTCAGCCAGTTGTGCGATCCCTCAACCAGCTACTCATTGCTTCCACCAGCTATATGAAGGTCAAATTGCCTCCAGAATCGAAGATTGCACCTTCCAGTAATAGAAACATCCCAGGAAAAGAGGAGCGATTTCCCTAATTCGACATTATGTTTTGAAACTAATCTCATTTCCAGAAGATTGCTAATCTCCCCTCCTATATTCTGATTAGCTGTTAAAAGCCCCAAATTGGTAATTAAATGTATATATGTTGCCTGGAGCAGTAAAAGAAAATTAATTGGTTATTAAATCGATTAGACAGAAGGGAGCTCAGATCGATAGGAATAAAATAGGAATGAGAATGTAATTTGTAGCAATGAATTTCTCATATGTAAAGTCGAATTGTTGAGATGTAGAACTGGCATCAAATTTTGTAGAAGGAATGTAATAGAGATAGGGAATTGTTGTGTGTAAAACTAGAAACATTGTGCCTGTCTGATTTGTGTAAATCTATTTCTCTATGTTGTTTTCAATATACATCATCGCCTTCGAGTTGTGAGAAAAAGCGTTGTGCCATGATTCATTTCAAATTCCAAATTTGGATGTTTTAAACCTTTCCTCGATTGCATTAAGCCGACTTACTCTAGGCATGGGAGGGCCCACCACCTCTAGAGATAAGCTTGATCAACCAGCATAAGATAATTAGATATGCGTGATATTAAAGTTTTATGATTTTGTGTGAGTTTGTGGTAGGTATTGTTCCATTTCAGAGTGTTTTTGTCATCGTTGCATCCTGCAAATTAATGGACTAAAGAATTATTACTCATTACATAATCTGTGTTTGAGTTGTAACATAGAGTTATACTCTATTTCTCTTAATAAAATCGAATGTAATGGGAGCATAGGAATACAACGATTTCTAAGTTTGATCAGAATTAGAATAGATTTAGATACTTTCAATTTGAATATGTTAACACTTCCCACTTATAATATTAATTCAAGGTTTTCATTATGCAATTTCTTTGAATGTTTGTAGGATTTAATGCACATTTAATTTGTTTATGAATCCTGGGACTTTGCTTAATAATTAGATTTCATTTTAATAAGAATCATTCGTGTTTTCATAGTCTAATCATTTCCTTATAAGAGCAAGTTTGAGTGTTGATTTGATTGTGCAGGTAGATATATCAATTCGAATGCAGCGTGATTTAGTTACATGATTTGATTTTGAAGAGTGAGATTGTTTATTGAATAATTACTTTCATTTAGATTAAAATATTTAAATTCAAGGTTTCTCATAGGTTATTTTCAATACGATTTTTTATAGGATCTTTTAAGTGTTATTTTTACATGAAGAAAATTAGTTTTCTTTTAGCAATAGTTAGAATTGTCTTTTGTTAATTTTGAATTTTGAATTTTTTATCAAGAGTAGTTCTATTTAGTTTAAGGTTTGAAGTTATTATTAGGATAATGTGTGGGTTGTTTTGGTTATCTCTAGTTTAGTTCCAAGATAGTGAAAGGAGAAAATAGAATAAGGTTTTCAAGCTATCATAGGAAATTTTAAAAATAGAATTTTGAAATTATCTAGCTAAAATGCAAGAATGTTATATGATTAAGAATTGCTTTGTATTTCCTTATAGTTTAATTGTAGTATGGAGTTGCAGTGAATTCTAGATATAGTTTAAAGTACAAATTCTTCTTAAGTACAGAATAGATTGACTAAATAGGAATCTTAAATTACTTTTAGAAATTGAATTTAATTATTTGATTATGCCTCGTCAATCAGTTAGATTTATTTCAATTTCCGAAGATTGAATTTAACTATCAGGATTGCAGAAAGCATGAGTATGATGGCGTGATAAAATTAGTTAAGTAGGTCCCCTTTTTCAAGATTGTTTATCTGCCAGCAAATGTTTGTTTCATTCCAGTACCTAGTTTATCATTACAAAGGAATATTTATACTCTGACCATTAACTTGAGCCAAGACGTAGTACAAATCGTTTTTACGACTCCCGGATTGATAATTAATATTGAGAGGCTTAATCCGACAATTTAAACCACCAACAACAGATTCAAAACTAAAGACACCAATCATCAATGTCCAGTTAGAGATGAAGTTGGAGAAAATCTCCTCATTGGAAGAAGAAAAAAAAATAAAATCATTGGAGGATTTGGTGATCAAGATGGGTTATGATCACAATGATTTCAAAGTAGTGGAAGAGATATTGAAGAGAAAAAATGTAGAAATAAAATTACTAAAGAAGCAGCTTAAGATACCATCTACAGAGGATCCACAAGAAAAAGAAATAAAAGAGTATGAGCAGCATAAAGAAGACATGCTCAAACTAATTATTGAGCAAATGTATAAATCAAGGAGATGGAGGAGAAAATATAAGAAATCCTCAAGGAAAAAGAGAAGGCTGCAAAATTGGCCATAGTTCCAGTCACAACTATACCAATTTTAGTTGTAGGGACAACTGTTGGAACATGGTTCCCTGACCTGTGTTTTTGTATAATTTTGTAATAATCGGTCCTGCGTAGGGGTTTTGGGGTGGGTCAAAGCCTCTAATGCTTTGTAATGGGTTAAACAGTAGCTCTAGGTTCTGCAAACCATAGTTTGCATACCATAGGATAACAAAGGCTACGATATTATAAATAGATAGATATTTGGGTCTAGTAAGTAAGTAAGATAGAAGATTGATGTTACGTGTGAACTATTAGGATCTGTTTGGGTTGTTTTGGGTAAGGCCAAGAGTATAGGGCCATCATTTATGCATCTCCAAACTTGAATTCGGGTCCCAAAAGCTCATGTATGTGGGGATCATGTTGTGCATATAGAATTCAACCAATTTGGACCTATATTTAATTTGTTACTTTTTGGCAGAAGTCAATGAACCTCTTATAGTCTTAAAATGGGAGAGATCCCTATTCTTCCACTGTCTTGATTTTAAATTGCATCCATTGTTCTTTGAGGAATATATCATATGATTTGTATGGCTTCATGCATCAGATGGCCTCCATGGACAAGCTTTCCATGCTGGCAAGTTGTGCTTCTTTTTTGTAGTTTCTCCCTTAACCTTTGGTTTTTGAACTGATATTCCTCCTCATGGTTGATTATTTTAACCTAAATTCATCCATTTCTTTACTCATTTGCTTCATCTTCTCCTCCATGATACCTACATCCTCAACTTTCTTTGACTTGGAAATATTCGTCCACCGGTGAGTTTAGATTCTCTCCTTTTCTAGCTCAAGGAGGATGAGGATTACAAAATTTTGAGGCATAATCCTTCCTAATTCAATAAAATTTTAATAGGATCCAAGATCAGGGTGTGTATTTGCTATGAAACCAACTCCAAAAAGAGAAGAAAAGAGATATCAACGCCTTAGAAATAAGCCACTTCGAGGGGCAAACCTCCAATAAATTACATGAATGAACAATTATTGGATGATACAAATGACAAAACCTCCTTTCTATATATAGGAGTCCATGGGGGCACAATGTAATCCTAGTGGGGCCATAATGTAATCCTAGTCAATTGTTGGCTCGAGGGGTCCTGACCCAGGTTCGGAGTTCAAGGTTTTCCAACAAACCCCTATACTACTGGCCCTTTCGGCAGTGACCTGCTTGCGAAGGTCAAAGTCTCACCCGAAGTAGTATGGGTGGGTGCTGGAACCAGGTTTCCACACCCTGAGAAAGGATAGGTAAGGCAAGCAGAGCTGTGGCCGGCCCTATGATACCCAGATTGCCTTTGTCTGCGCAAGGTCGATATGTCTCTTTTCGCTTCCATGTGTGCTAGATCTATAATTATATACTTCTATGACAGTAGCACAATATTGCATAAAATAGAATAGAATAGATCCAGATATAGCAAACACACTTACACAAATCTTTCGCAACTTGAATACAGAATGCGCATAATGCAGTAATTACCAATGATTCGCACAAACAATACACATAAATTCAGTTCTCAAGCAACCTTTCTTATCAATTCATTAATTCCTTCTTACAATACCCATCCCAGCACGTGCACACAGCAACAGGGTCCGCACTCCGGATCTCCACGCACACAGCCAGCAGGAGTCCTTTCCCCAAAAACCCAAACAGATATCTTAAACCACAGTTCGTGTCAATAGCTCTTCCTTTTCTTTCTTATAATTCAAAATGTTCCTCTATTTATAATAATCTAGCCTAAACTTTCCTATGGTCCACAAACCATGGTTTTCGGACCCCTGGTTTACCCTTTTTCCCATTACAATGTTTTCAGGGCTTTGACTGACCCCAAAACCCCTGTGCTAGACTAAATATAATAAAAAATATACAATATTGGACCAGTTTCGCAGCTCGTAGGAGACCTTGTTCCAACACTAACCTAACAATAATAATGTAAGGGCACAATAATAACAATATGGGGGTTACAGGGGTACAAAAATAACAATAAGGGGGGCTACACTAACATAATAAGGGAGTACACTATTAATATAGAGACTTAACATGCCCCTCTCCTTCAAAAAAGTGTTGTCCTCAATTCTTGATTATTTCTTGATTCTTCTGTATAAAATTTTGATCCTCCCATGTGGAATCTTCTACAGGAAATTCTTCCACTTACTGAGATACTCTGAAATTGATCATACTTTTCAAGTTCTTGTTTCTGTGACTGCTTTAGAACTTCTTTCGATGTGATGTTGATCTTCCTGTTGTTTCACTAGATTCTGCACCAAAGTTAGGTTATCCTTTGAGAGTTGGAGAATTTGTTGTTGATGCTCAATGTGATCTTCCACTAATTTATCATCCATATTAGCTATTATTTTATCCTTTAAACCATCCAACTTAGCCTCCATTTCTTATTTTAAACCATCTATGTCATCTTCGGTTGCTCTTCGTAAGATCGAAATTTGTTGCACTTTGTACCGTAATTTTGATATCTCATACTAGAATTCTTCCTCTTCATGCCTCATAGTATAGATTTTTGAGGGCTTAATGGGCATGGAATTATTTTATTGAGGCATTATAGAACACAATACTGATAAAAATTCTAAAATATGCCCTTGGAATCACTTCAAACTTCTTTTTCAAACAAACTTTATGCAATTTTAAAAACCAAATACACACATTTTTCTTGATTTTGAGAAGCTCGATATTGAAACTGAATTATCTATGTGATTTCAGACCCTCAATAACTAAAATTTGGCCCTGATGTAGCCCTCTAAATCTTCTTTCGAATGCCACATGTCTGACCTAATTTGGATTCTTCAAGTCAATGTTATGTACAATGTCCCACAATGGCATAATTATGGACTGGTTCAGTAGAGTGAACTTGTACGACTTGCCACGTGTCACTGTTTCCTCCTTTGGCTTTGCAATTGATAGACCTGAAACTACAGTCTGTGTACTTGTGGTCACTTTTTACAACATTCCAATCTGATGCTCATAAAGAGAGTTATGAAGATTTTCCCATGATCACCTCTTTACGATGAAATTTGAGAGCCTGACAAATCCCTAAATTGCATAGACCATATCTATGAATATATTAGGAACCAAGCTATGAAAAATTTCAAATATGTTCCTCAAGATTTTAGCTTCATGCCCTAAAACTTTTATCTTCTAAAACATCTTAGAAAAACAATTATAGCAAAAATTCCGCGATGACCTGTTTAGGTTAAATTTAGGAGCCTGCAAAAAGACCTCACTTCCACAGATCATATCTCCAAAAATATTGCGAACCAAGCTCTAAAATTTTGCGACGATGTTCCTCAGCATTTCTACTTCACATTATAAAAATTTCAGCTTCTGAACCATCATAGAAAAAACGTTATAGCGAAAATTCCACGATGACCTGTTTGGAGCAGTGAAACCCTAGAATCCAAAAGCTCTGATACCAAATGTTATGAAACCAACTCCAAAAAGAGAAGAAAAGAGATATCAACGCCTTAGAAATAAGCCACTTCGAAGGGGAAACCTCCAATACATTACATGAATGAATAATTCTTGGATGATACAAATGACAAAACCTCCTTTCTATATATATGAGTCCATGGGGCCACAATGTAATCCTAGCCGACCTAACAATAATAATGTAAGGGCACAATAATAACAATATGGGGGTTACAGGGGTAAAAAAATAACAATAAGGCGGGCTACACTAACATAATAAGGGACTATTCTATTAATATAGGGAATTAACAATATTAGTCTCTTGGAGTTCTTGTGGACCTTCTTCTCCCTCTTTAGGTGTTGTTGTTCCTTCCTGTAGCAGTTTCTCCTTATCTTGTGGATATTTTGTCCTTTCTTGCAACAACATTTTTTTTTTCTAGAGGATGGTTGTTTGTTCTTGTAACTACTTGAATTTAGTTTAT
This sequence comes from Pinus albicaulis, assembly GCA_034641835.2. Taxonomy (NCBI): domain Eukaryota; kingdom Viridiplantae; phylum Streptophyta; class Pinopsida; order Pinales; family Pinaceae; genus Pinus; species Pinus albicaulis. Next base: position 828,362,174 of record CM076573.1, read on the forward strand.
CTAGTGGTTTTTCTCCTTTGGTATGTCTGACGATACATTCCCTAGGCTTTGAGGGAGGTGACTTCCTTTTCCCTTTTCCTTGTCCTATTTCTCCTTCTCGATGGCTGACAGATTCTTGAATTGTAGGGAGGCTAAGGCTTCCCTTGTTTGATCCTAGTGCTATTCCTCCCTTTGAAGTACAAGGGGCCCTGCTTGGGATGCCTCCTTTTAGGTTTTATAGGTATTTTAAGGGCTACCACGGTGGTACCCATATCTTTTTATGCATCCCCTCATGAGTGGTGTTGGTATTGTTTTCTCTTTTATGAGGTTTATAGGGATCCCCAAGTGTCTCCTTTGCTACCTATGGTTTCCCTTCCTATTCCTTCCTCTCTTCTCTAGATTATTATTCAATTCCCCCCCTTCTTCTCCTCACTCCCTTATTCCTCTTCCTAAACTTATTCATATTTTTCACCTTCTTCCTTAGCAGCACTATATTTTGTGGTATCTTAATGTTCTATCTCAAATTGGCCTTGCGTGTCGATGAAGGCCTCCCTACCCATGTCCACAAAATAATTCCATAGCACAGGGCTCCTGAGGTGACTTAAGGAATTCATAACAATTATCCTTATGAGGCCATGATGGTAAATTTATTGTGGCTTCCCTTCTCTCACCCTCTAGCTCATTTCAATCATAGGTCGAAGGAGAAAATGTGGAATATTGAGTCTGCTTGGGATGGGAAGCTATGTTAGGAATCTCAATTCATAGAGTCGCCTAAATTGATAGGCATACATAACACTCAACTTTCATTCACAATACATGCACTTTATAATGTTACAGACTACTTCATCCCAAGGGTAACGAAGGCTCTCCCTTTTAACTCCATTCTTGTCTTCAACTAGATTCTCTTCAGGGAGAAAGAATTATTTATTGGTTGTGATGGATTCTGTCCTATTTTCCTTTCCACATATAAATACTAAAGGTATTATGGTCACTCTACTAATGATCTTTGCATTAAAATAGATGGAAATTCCTCTTACAGTAGTGGTGGCATTATCTTCCCCTCAAGGGTGGAGGGCCATGGAAAATTCACGAGTTATCTCATCATCATACCCCTTTATTTTATTTTTAAATCCCATCCATTGGTGGCTAATAAAGATATCTATGAAAATAGAGTGTTGATGGATTATTTTAGTGTTTGTTGGATCCCTTCTATTGAAACCTATTCCCATGTTTCTATTGCTTCTTCCTTAAGTCTCCTCATAGAATCTTTTGTCAATTATTATTTTATTAGTGGATTAGGGTTTCAAAATAGAGATGAGAGGGGTGATGCTTTTTCGTTTGGCCAGAGGGAGGATAATTACATTCCAAATCCCAAGCACATTATTTTTTCTTGTATCATACTTCCTTCACATGAAAAAAATTTTGGAAAGAGAAAAATTCAATCCGCAAGGGTTTGCTACAGGATATCTGTATAGGAATAATTTGGCCAAATTATCCTGCTTTTTGTGCATGGAAGGTGAAGAAAATTTTATAATTAACTTTACTTAGATGAATCCTTCATTTATGGGGGGTTTTAGAGGAAATTCCTTGTCAATTATCACCCTCTTTCACCTCTCGACCCAATCATGTAGCACTGTTTTGCAATCCTATAGTAACTGCCCCTAATCCTGTAGCAATTTTCTGCAATCCTATAGAAACTACCTCTGATCCTATAGCACCTACTAGTCAACCCTGTAGCTTCTATGTAGTACTCTAGGGGGTCATTGGTTGTAACTAGATCAACCCTTGATGTCTTAGCGGGTCTCTCTTACCATTTTGGGAATGACCTTCTTGGTACAAATGAAATTAGGCCTGTCCTTTTTATTTACTCTTGTAGTAGTGGGATCGACATGTTTTTTGAGTTGGCCCCCACCTACCATCTACACATTTCCTCTTTTGGGCCATTGGCCCCACTCCTCGTAATTATCACCTTCTTATTTTTTTACTTTTCCCACATTATATGGATTGGTGAGTTAACTACACTTTAACTATTTTAGGGTGGCCAAGTTTACTAGCCACCTCTAGCTTGTAAAACTCATTCCTCATTCATTAAAAACATTTTTGATATACCATGCACTTAAAGGAGCAGGTGAGGAGTGCCATACCTAAGCCTACTTGGTGATTTCAAGTTGTTGTTGATGCCTGCACGCTGCTTCAAGATAGTGATTGATCGAATGGTCTTTGGAGGTGCTTTATTTCATGTTGGTTGTTTCATGCACTAGTATTTCCTCTAAACAAGATATTTTTATAGATATTCTCTGATAGGTGCCTCACTGGTTAGAACTGGATCAAGGACCTACGGATTAGCTCAAAATTAAAAGTTACAGGATTGGGTTGAAACCAACATGGTTGCATAGGTCTCTTCTTCCTGATTTTGGCACCACAAACGGTTCAAAAAACGGACACCATATGAAGACGTTATTGCACTTTGAATGCCGAGTGGGTCCGGTGGAGCACGGAGGAGCCAACCCTCCTCCCATGGAACCTCATCATATGACCGATGTGGGAGCTTAATGTTAAGAGTTCTTAAGGAGCTTAATATCAGGTTTAATATTTAATTAAGCTTCATTTAAGTGGAGTTTAATATATCAAATATTCTAGAGGCGCTCCCAAATTTAGGCGGACTTCCACTTTTAGTGGACTTAACTGGCAGTTGCCCCACATTTAGTGGAGGAAAATGGGGCAAAGTTTTTTTGTCATAACCCTCTCATTATTGAACCAAATTGGATGAAATTTTAGTCAATTTTGGGTCTCTTTGACCTTATGAGGAATTGGGGACAGGTTTCAGGTCGAATGGAGGTGATCTTCAGCATATTTCGCTTCAGGGAATATGAAGGAGCCATCAGGGCCACCATGAGACAAATTCAGTTTGAGGCCTAACCAAGGGAGTTAGAGTCATTTTCCAGAGTTACAATAGACTAAATTGGATAATTCAGATGTTCTGAATCTAAAGAAATGTTTTTTAGAGCCTGTAGATAACGTTTGAGGCTGAAAAACTTCAGTAAAGTTCTAGGGGCCATTAGTGCCAGCTTTTTCCAACAACAGTGCAGGGCTTAGAAAGAGTTGTTTGAGACCATTTGCAGTGAAACAGTGGTAATTCCTGGCTGAAAACATAATTTTGAATATATTTACAGAGGTTTCAGCAAGTGTTAAAGACTTTTAGAGGTTGAAAACTCAGCAGAGAAGTTTTCCTTGAACTTAGTGCCAGGGGGTGTCAATAGGTGATTGAGGTGAAACTGGAGCATCCAGAGGCTATTTTTGATGAACCAAAACTCTATATTGACTATTTAAGTCATTTTTGAACCAATGGAAGTGGTTACAGAACATTTTTAGAACTTCTAGAGCTCTAAAAGCAAATGTGAAGTTATGGGCAACCCTGGGCAAACCGTGGAGGATAGCCTATTTTGGGATTGCAATGCTCAATTTGAGAAATTTATCAGTTGGTATTTGATGTTTGATGTGTATTGGATACAGCGGGAGTTTTTTCAGTGATAGAAACAGAATTCTGAGGGAGTTTGTGCCATTTAGAAGCTTAGAGTAGCTTAGTGCACCGACAGAAGGAATCATGTCAACAAGAGCCTAAAGCTGTTTTCAGAGTTTGGACAGCCATTTGAGGGATATTCATGGTATTTTCAGTCCTTCGGATCATTGTTGTATTCATTGGAATTAAGTATTTACTTTGTAAAAAAAACTTACCATAACCCCAAAGAGTTGAGTCATGATGACAAAGCTCAAAGGAGACGTAGCCCACGAGATTTCGGGTGAACTCCTAGATTAAAATTGTTGTTGTGTTTGAATTATTATTTGTTGCATTATGTTGCTATCATACACGCTAAATTATAGCAAGAAAAAATGAAGTTAAGGCACATAAACAGTAAAAATTCATACACCACTTTCAAGTAAATAATTCCACAAAATTGTCAAGTAAAAGCTAGATCATTTTAATTTAAATTGAGTGGTAGGTTCTAGAAATACATACAAGTTATCCAGACCATTTTCAGATCAGGTTGGTATGAGAGCATATTTTCTTGCTTGATAGAGCACTTGGTTGCTTGATTGTATAGCTTGGAAGGTGTTTAAACAGTGTAAAAGATTGATTGTTTTACTGTTTGCAAATTGATTGTTGTTTGAGTTTGCTTGAGATTTGGGGATAACTCCTGATTAGCTAAGTCTTGGAGAGAAAAAAAAAGGAAGAAAAGGCATTAAGGCATATTCCTTACCCCAAAGGACCTCAAATTCACCCTTGGAACACAAACCTTCTTGACGTTTTTTTGTTAAGAAGCTCTTGGAGTTTGTTTGTTGTTTGGCTGCTTGAATAAGAGTTGGTCTTTACAGCCATTTGGTTAAAAAAAACAAATTCATTTGTTTTGAAAGCTTTGAGAACTTTTTTGAAGTTCCTTCGGTTCATTTCCATGATAATGACAACTTCTACAAGTGAATCTTCCTCCTTCACAAGATTCTTCGATGATGATATGAAGCGTGAATTTATTATATTGAAGGACATGGTGCAGATTTTGTTTGAGGACAAAAGAGAAAGAACTGAACTTCGTGAACAGTTGTTTGCCATGAAGGAAGAGAAGGAATAAATTCTTCAAAGATTGCATAATATGGAGAGGCAACTCCATCAAGCCCAAGAGGCTTTGACCAAGAAATGTGTGAGGAAGAGGTAATCCATTCTAACTTATCTTCAGTTTCCTCATTAGAAAGATGTGTTGGTTCTTTTGAAAAACATACAAAGGGAATAGGGTCCAAATTAATGATTAAAATGGGCTATGAAGGCAAGGGATTAGGAAAGCATGCACAAGGCATGGTTGATCCCATTTCGATTGAGGAACGACCCAAGAATATTGGTCTTGGTTATGTGTAGTTTAATGGTGAAGACACCAAATCCTTGAAGGCATGTGATGCTACTTTAAAGAGAACCTTTATTCCAAGTTCTAAGATGCAAACATGTCAAATTTGTTTCAAAGATGATTGCCATTGCTTTAAGCCTTTGTTGCAGCAAGAAGATAGAAGACATGCAGCTTATGGCGAGCATGCAAGTTCACATAGTTTTCAAGACAAGAATGATGATGTTAGTCTGAAAATGAAAGTTGTAGCCTCTACTAGTTCATCTTCTCATGAAGAAAAAAATGTTGAACATTCAAATCAGAACAAGAGGTATAAATCTTATCATGATCAATTTTATTGTGTTTCTGCAAAGCATGATAATTTTACATGCTTAAATAGAAGAAAGATTTGTTGTACATATTGTGGTGGATTTAACCATGTTGTTTCGAGATGCTGGATGAGGAAGAAAGCATACAAGAAGTAGATGAGGCAAAGACAACTTTCAAAGAAGGTGCATAAGTTTTGCACATATTGCCAAAAGAAAGGACATGATGTCTCTCATTGTTGGACTTTGCATCCAACTAGTCGTCCAAAGCACATGCAGCAAGAGGACAAAAATATTGGCACAAGTGGAACTATGGATTCCATTATCGGTGTGAAAATGGAAGATTCACATGAAGAAGTGTTGCAGCAGCAAAAGTCGCCATGGAGTTGGCTTGGAAAGAAGTAGATGGACTTCTTAACACAATAAGAAATACTCCTTTGTACATGTGCACATTTCGGTTGTATGGATGTATTTATGTTGAAAAGTTTGATGCAAGATTGCATATAAATGCGGTTTAGTTGAAGGAATTTCTTTGTTGTTGCAAAATTTCGCCATGGAGGTGTAAAATATGAGTATGATACTCACTTATATTTCAGCAATATCTTTTATTTTAGCTTTTTAGTCACCTACATGTTTTTGGGATTATTTACTTGTTGGTACTTGAAAAGAGGAGTTGAAGGTGTACATGTGCATGGAAGTTGTATATGTAAATAGTGAACCGTAAATAGGTTCATTTTAAATTCATACATGCAAATGTGTTTGACAAGATGTATCATGTTGTTTATCGACTTGTGTCGATTGTGTCACACATGTTTGTCGACTTGTGTCGATTGTGTTGCACACTTTTTACATTGATTTTGTGTCAATTGTATAGCACATTTTATGACAACTTGTTGTTGATGTCGCATGTTGCACAACTTATGTTTGAGCCACCTTGGATCATTGATCAAGGCAACATTGTACAGTTTACTTCTGCAAATTTCTCGCCAGAAATTTTCTGAGTGAGTGCAAGAAAGACAGTTCTTGACAGGATCGAGGAATGGAAGTGTGAATTTCTTTCTAGTTGTGGTTCAAATTCACTAGCCATGCAAGGCAAGTATTGGGAGGCTGAAGAGAAGAGGGTGCATTAATCTCATTTTCTGTACAGATTAGTTTCAGTAGTCCAAGAGAGCTTTTGGGGTCCAAAATCTTCTCATTTGGGAGGTGTAGGTAGAACTGGATCAAGGACCTAAGGATTAGCTCAAAATTTAGAGTTATAGGATTGGGTTGACACCAGTATGGTTGCATAGGTCTCATCATCCTAATTTTGGCACCACAAACGGTTTGAATAACGGACACCGTATGAAGAAGTTATTTCACTTTGAATGCCGAGTGGGTTCGACGGAGCACGGAGGGGCCAACCCTCCTCCCATGGAACCTCATCATATGACTAGTGTGGGAGCTTAATGTTAAGAGCGCTTAAGGAGCCTAATATCAGGTTTAATATTTAATTAAGATTCAGTTAAGTGGAGTTTAATATGGTGGATATTCTGGAGGAGCTCCCAAATTTAGGCGGACTTCCACTTTTAGTGGAGTTAACTGGCAGTTGCCCCACATTTAGTGGAGGAAATTGGGGCAAAGTTGTTTTGGTCATAAATATCTCATTATTGAACCAAATTGGACGAAATTTTAGTCAAATTTGGGTCTCTTAGATCTTATGAAGACTTTGGGACATGTTTCAGGTCGAATGGAGGTGATATTCAACAACTTTTGCTTCAGGGAAGATGAAGGAGCCATCAGGGCCACCATGAGACAAATTTAGTTTGAGGCCTAACTAGGGGAGTTAGAGTCCTTTTCAAGAGTTCCAATAGTCTAAATTGGATAATTAAGATGTTATGAATTTGATGAAATGTTTTTCAGAGCCTGTAGAGAAATTTTGAAGGTCGAAAAACTTCAGTAAAGTTCCAAGGGCCATTAGTGCCAACTTTTGCCAGCAACAGTGCAGGGCTTAGAAAGAGCTGTTTGAGACCATTTGGAGTGAACCAGTGGTAATTATTGTCTGAAAACATAATTTTGAATCTATTTACAGAGGTTTCAACAATTTTTAAATACTTTTAGAGGTCGAAAAATCAGCAGAGAAGTTTTCCTTGACCCTAGTGCAAAGGGGTGCCGATACGTGATTGAGGTGAAACCAGAGCAGCCGGAGGCTATTTTTATGAACCAAAACTATATCTTGAATATTTCAGTAATTTTGGAACCAATGGAAGTGGTTTCAGAACATTTTGATAACTTCTAGAGCTCTAAAAGTGGATGTGAAGTTATGGGCAACCCTGGGCAAACCATGGAGGATAACCTATTTTGGGATTGCAGTGCTCAATTTGAGCAATTTATCAGTTGGTATTTGATGTTTGATGTGTATTGGATACATCAGGAGTGGTTTCAGTGACAGAAATAGAATTCTGAGGGATTTTGTGCCATTTAGAAGCTCAGAGTAGCTTAGTGCACCGACAGAAGGAATCGTGTCAACAAGAGCCTAAAGCTGTTTTCAGAGTTTGAACAACCATTTGAGGGATATTCATGGTATTTTCAGTCCTTTGGATCATTTTTTTATTCATTGGAATTAAGTATTTACTTTGTAAAAAAAACTTACCACAATCCCAAAGAGCTGAGTCATGATGACAAAGGTCAAAGGAGATGTAGCCCACGAGATTTCGGGTGAACTCCTAGATTAAAATTGTTGTTGTTTTTGAATGATTATTTGCTGCATTATGTTGTTGTCATACATGTTAAATTATAGCAAGAAAAAATGAATTTAAGACACATAAACAGTAAAAATTCATACACCACTTTCAAGTAAATAATTCCGCAAAATTTATAAGAAAAAGTTAGATCATTTTAATTTAAACTGAGTGGTAGGTTCTTGAAATACATACAAGTTATCTAGACCATTTTCAGATAACTCACTATGTGAGGTATATTAATGTAGGTTCTTCAAGTGTTGTATTGATCTGTTGTTCCTCGAGATGATCATTTTCCATGTAGCAGCTCCTTAAGAGTTGTGTGGCTTCCAAAGATCACAAGGATGGTTCTTCAATGCTTTAGGATGACTAAGTCTTCACTCTGGTGCCATCAAATTTCTTCGCTTGTCATTCTTTAGGGTTTGTGGAGGTTGTTACAAAATTGGATCCTTTCTTGTAACAATGACACGTACCTCTAAAAAATCATAATATCATTCATGAAATGCACTATAAGGCTCTTATAAGTCATGGTGATCCCATTGACAGGGACTGGAAAGTTTTGTTGTGGTGACAGTTATAGAAGAAGGGGTGTAAGGGGAGTTTTTTTCATGAACAAAGATGATGTTTTGGATGGAAAAATGCAAAAATGGGGTGGATAAGGGATGATGGAGGTGTGTTGGACTTCTCTTTTCATTCTCCCAAGGAAATCATGACATCTAATACCTATCCTTATGTTAATCAAAATCCCATAGCAATTCTGGTCAATATTGTAGTAGTTTGAGAAAATCTTGTAGCACTATAGGATTGAGGAAGAATTGAGTGAGACGGTTTGCCTAATGATAGAAGAATGTAGGGAAATGGGTGGAATTATTAAGGACATGTAGGAGGATAGATTGGGGGGTGGAAAAGTGGGATTTGGAGGTTTCCTCTTGTGACTCTTGTCCCTTTGACCATGACTAGAACGTTGCAAGAAAACTTGTGCATAGAACTAGTGTAAGGGATCCTTTCCTTCTGTTGTTTCTTTCTCTTTATCTTTTTCACTTGTTTCTTTTTGTTTTTTTCATTTTTATGAGACTTGCAGGTCGCCTGTAGATAGGTTTTCATTCTAGAGGCCTACCCCAGGAGCGTAAAAGGAAGTTCTCACCTAGGGATATTTTCATTTATTTTTCTCTTTTTCATGCTCTTGGGTTGCCTCATGGAGGTTTTAAACCCTAGAGTGGGCCTCAGGTGTCGCATGGAGGTTTTCACCTAGGTGATTTTATTTTTTTTCTTCTTCCTTTTCAATTTTTTTTTTCTCTTTTGTTTTCTTTTTCTTTTCCTTCTTTTTCTGATCGGAGTTTAGATAAACTGGGAGTTGTGAGACCCAAAATTACATTCATCTCTTTGCTTATTGATTTAGTAAAGTCCTCTTTTGACAGAGGCTTCTTGTAAAACTTTAACCAATAACCATTAAAAAGAAATGGAATGCCTTCCTCGTCAATTGTTCTTATTTTGACAAATCCATTCTCATAGCATTTGTAATGTTCCCAATTAGCCACAGCTACTCGGAATATTATAACTGCTCCATTTTTGCAATAAGAAGTAGGAAAGGTAATAAAACTTATCCTAGTGTGAAAAGGGATTAGATTAGGAGGATAAAATAAAGACACTTTGGTGTGAAAGAAGGGCAAGACAATGAACTAGATCCAGTTGACCAAATCAACGTTGCTATTGCAAGAGGAGAGAGACTAGCTAGGGCAGCGCAATTTTGAAAGAGGAAACTTCTCAAGGAAGTCACAACATCATTGAGTGTGGTCCGGGGTGAGGAAGCTCACCAAGGATAAAGAGGAGGAGATAGAATCAAGATATTCATTCAATATTCATTCTTGTTTTGGTCTAAATACTGATTGCAAGCTTCAGCTGTTTAGCTGGAGTTGCAGCACTATTTAGTGCAAAGGATTCTCATGCGGGAATTCTATCTTCACCATTGATATAGCTGATTGAGAGATCTAAGGAGGAGGTTCTGAGTCCAATTATCATCATTTATCTTGAGGGAAACCATTCTCCATCCTAGATAGCTCAGTCACTCGCAGTGATTGCGTTATTTCTGCAGTAGCTGGGGTTGCATCTTTCCATTTTTTTGCTTGTTTCAGAGGAGGAGGAGTCTATTTCACTCCGGGAGATCTATTGAGGAAGGCCTTGGGCCAATTACTGTATTTTGTGTCCATTTCAGATCACATTTGGTATTTCTTAATACATAGTTGCTGGGTACAGCGTTATTTTCTGCAGAGTTGCATTTTATGTTGTTATTTTGCCGGAAACCCTTGCCGGGGTATTCCGAGGTGCTTGTAAAAGAGGTCTAACCTCTCATTTCTGATTCCATGATTAATGAAAGCTATGGATCTGTATTAAACTATATTTTTTTTGTAGATTCCATAATAAGAATAACGTTTTTGCTGTCTCCGGCATTTCTATTTTATGAAGCAGTGGGTTTGGGATGCTTTTATGCATATATGAGTTGGGGAGATCTGTTTAATGTAGCTATAATAATTTTTTTATGATGAAATTCTATATTTAAGGTACACACAACATATATTAGAGGATCCAAGTCATGTTCTGCATTTTTTTTGCATGGTTTTCCTTATACATCATCCTCATTTGAGATATTGCAGAAATTTCTAAAAAGGAACATTACAGTGGTATCAGAGCTCTGCTCTTGGCTCAGCTTGTGGGGGGGAGATTTATCTTCAGCATGGAGGAGGAAGAAATCTCAAAACTCGTACTTCAAACCCTGCAAAACATTACAAGGGATCTCAAGGAGATGAGACATGAAGAGGACTCTTTAGGGTTTTTCCATGAGGCAAGCACTAGCACTGCCAATGGCATCGGGCATTTAGCTGCATCACAACACTCCACCATGCCTTCATTTCTAACTAGAGGAGATAAGGAGGGCACCCTGGGGGAATATTTTGAAGAATACGAACTCTAATCTCAAGGGTTCAAGGAGCACTTGAGATTTCAGGAGTTTTGCCGGATCAAGGATGGGAGGAGGATAAATCCCCATCAAAAGGAGGAGAACTTGATGCAGGGATCAGCCCTACAACACAGTATGGTAGGGTTATTCTTGCCCAAATTTGATGGGACACCTAAGTGCACAGCCATGGCTTGGGTGGAGAAGCTGGACACACAATTCCAGCTCAACAAGGTTTCTGAGATAGAAGCCATCAAGATAGCTGCGCTGCACCTAGAAGGGGAAGCTCAGGAATGGTGGTTTCATAGACTAACCACACTTGGGCATCATCATATCACTTCATGCTTAGCTTTCACCAAGAATCTAGTGGAAAGGTTTGATCCAAGAGATCTAGAAGCCCACTTTGCCAAGATAACCAAGCTCAAACAGGAGGGAGATCTTGAGGATTATATTGCTGAGTATTTTCAGCTTTCAGTGATGGTGTCCAACCTCAATATGAGCAGGAAGGTATGAATGTTTGTTAATGGGTTGGCTGAACCATTGCAAGGGTTAGTCAAATCCACTAAACCAACCACGCTCCTTGAAGCTGTGGAGAAAGCTAGAGATCTACAACACATCTTGCCTAAGGCAAGAACCCTTTTGCAGCAGGAGACTTACTCAAAACCAAGGGAGACAATCCTTGCTCAGGATTTGGAGGGAGAATATGTTGCAGGGAGGACACGTCATGTCAAGACCCCTTCTAAGAGTGATGCCAGCGCTGTACAATCCAGGGAAGACTTTGCTCCAAGAGGGGGAGCTATTGCAGCGTTGAGAGGAGTCCCAAAGTATCTAAATTTGAGGGTGAAAGGTACTATCATGGGGTAAAGAATCTCTGTGTTGATAGATAGTGGAGCCACTCATAATTTTATTGATGCACAGTTGGTAGAAAGGAGAGGAATCCACATGGAGGAGTTTGAGGGATTCTGATTTTTGGTCCCAGGAGCTATGACCCTGCAATGTGCTAAGTATGTTCCGACACTAACCATTACCATGGGGACTTACACCTTGACAGACCATTTCTTTGTGGTTGACATTCCCGATACCAATGTCATATTGGGGGTCTAGTGGTTAATCACTCTTGAAAGAGTTACCACTAATTGGAGAACCTTGGAGATGGAGTGCACAGGAGGGAAGGATGGCCAATATCAAAAGATCAAGGGTATAAACACATACCCCGCTCAGGTTGTTTCAACACACAGGATGGAGGCAGATCTGCGCAGAGGGAATGTTGAATGGGCAGTAGAGCTGTATATATCAGAGGTGAAGGGCAAGGATTCACCAGTGCATCCAGATGTTCAGTCCCTCTTGGATCAGTATTCTAAAGTACTTAGAGATATCCCACCACGGAGACCTCTTGACCGAGGATTTGAACACACCATTGAGCTAGAACAAGGGATACAAGCCGTAATCACCACTCCTTATAGGCATCCCAAGGCTTATAGGTATGATATTGAGAGGGCCATCCAGGAGCTGCTAGCTCTAGGGCACATCCGGCCTAGTACCAGCCCCTTTGCTTCTTCGGTGGTCTTAGTAAAGAAGAAAGATGGCACATTGAGGATGTGCATTAACTATAGGGCCTTGAACAATAAGACCATGAAGAATAGGTACCATATACCCAGGATCGATGAACTCATGGATGAGTTGAGGGGATCTAATGATTCTCCAAGATTTATTTGAGATCAGGGTATCATCAAATCAAAGTGAGGGAGCAAGATATCCCCAAGACAGCATTCAAATGTCTCTATGGGCACTTTGAGTTTTTGGTAATGCCTTTTGGATTGACCAATGCCCCAGCAACTTTCCAATCTTGCATGCACCACATCTTCTGTGGTCATTTGAGGAAGTTTTTATTGGTCTTCTTTGATGATATACTTATCTACAACCGCACTTGGGAGGAGCACTTGCAGCATATTGAGACAATTTTGCATATTCTCAAGGAGCAACAATTCTATGCTAAACTCTCCAAATGTGAATTTTGGCCTCACAGAGATGTTGTATTTGGGGCACATCATAAGAGTAGATGGAGTAAGGGTACATGAGGAGAAGATCCAGGCTATCAGAGATTGGCCTGAGCCCAAGAATGTGATAGAACTCAGAGGGTTTGTGGGCATATGCACTTATTACCAGAAGTTTTTGATTGGGTTTTCACAACTAGCTGCACCTCTCATAGACTTGACAAAGAGAGGAGCTTTCCACTGGACAACTACAGCACATAGGGATTTTGATAAGCTCAAAGAGGTAATGAGTAGTTGTCCTGTTTTGGTTTTGCCTGACTTTTCTCAACCTTTTGTTCTAGAATGTGATGCATCATGTGAAGGTATTGGGGCAATCTTGATGCAAAGAGGGCATCCTATAGCCTTTGAGAGCATAAATTTTCTCTCTCATGAGAGGTTGTATCCCATTTATGATAAAGAAATGTTGGCAATCATGCATGCATTAGCCAAATTCTGGCAATACTTGGTGGGGAATAAGTTCAAGGTGAAGACTGACCATAACAGTCTTAGATTCTTCCTTGAACAGAAGCAACTCTAGGAGAGACAACAAAAGCGGGTGAGAAAAATCCAAGCTTATGATTTTGACATAGAGTATGTCAAGGGGAAGAGAAATATAGTAGTTGATGCACTATCCAGGAGGCCTACAATGCTGTCTTTGAGGGGCATGGACACATATTGGAAGGCTCAACTTTTAGTTGAGTATTCAAAAGATGACTTTGCATGTGAGATACTTGATGGGGTGATATCGGATTAGAGGTTTAAAGTAATGGATGAGGTCATCTATTACCGAGACCAGATCTTCTTGGCTAAGAACTCCAAGCTCAAGGAGAAGGGAGCTAAGAAACTCAAACCACATTTCTATGGGCCATACAAGGTGGTCAAATGCATCGGTAAGGTAGCATATGAGTTGGAGCTTCCTAAGGCGAGCAATATCCACAATACATTCCATGTCTCTTGCCTCAAGAAGGCCATTGGGAGGAATGTAGTTTCCAACATGGATCTCCCCCCTATTGATGATGAGGGCCACTTAATCTTGCGGCCAGAAGCAGTCTTGGACACAAGGGAGAGGCAGCTGAGAAACAGAGTCATCAAGGAATATCTAATTCTATGGAAGAATATACCAGATGAGGATGCCACTTGGGAGGGAGACAAGATCTTGCAGCATCCTTCTTTACTGTTTCTTGTGGGCAAGCATCTTTTGAGCAGGGAGGACTATAATGTTCCCAATTAGCCACAGCTACTTGGAATATTATAACTACTCCATTTTCGCAATAAGAAGTAGGAAAGGTAATAAAACTTATCCCAGTGTGAAAAGGGATTGGATTAGGAGGATAAAATAAATTCACTTTGGTGTGAAAGAAGGGAAATACAATGAACTAGATCCATTTGACCAAGTCAACGTTGATGTTGCAAGAGGAGAGAGACTAGCTAGGGCAGCGCAGTTTTGAAAGAGGAAACTTCTCAAGTCACAACATCATTGAGTGGGGTCCGGGGTGAGGAAGCTCACCAAGGATAAAGAGGAGGAGATAGTAGCAAGAGATTCATTGATTATTCTTTCTTGTTTTGGTATTTTGACTGATTGTAAGCTCCAGTTGTTTAGCCGGAGTTGCAGCACTGTTTAGTGCAAAGGATTCTCTTGCGGGAATTCTATCTTCACCATTGATATAGATGATTGAGAGATCTAAGGAGGAGGTCCTGAGTCCAATTCTCATCATTTATCTTGAGGGAAACCATTCTCCTTTCTATACAGTGCAGTCACTCCCAGTGATTGCATTATTTCTGCAGTAGTTGCAGTAGCTGCGGTTGCATCTTTCCATTTTTTTGCTTGTTTCAGAGGAGGAGGAGTCTATTTCACTCCGGGAGATCTATTGAGGAAGGCCTTGGGCTAATTAATGTATTGTTTGTCCATTTCAGATCACATTTGGTATTTCTTAGTACAAAGTTTCTGGGTACAACGTTATTTTCTGCAGAGTTGCGTTTTATGTTGTTATTTTGCCGGAAACCCTTGCCGGGGTATTCCGAGGTGCTTGTAAAAGAGGTATAACCTCTTATTTCTGATTCGATGATTAATGAAAGCTATAGATCTGTATTAAACTATCTTTTTTTGTATATTCCATAATAATAATAATGCTTTTGTTGTCTCCAGCATTTCTATTTTATGAAGTAGTGGGTTTGGGGTGCTTTTGTGCATATATGAGTTGGGGAGATTTGTTTAATGTAGCTAGAATAATTTTTTTCTAATGCCATTCTATATTTGAGCTACATACAACATATATTAGAGGATCCAAGTCCTCGTCTGCGTTTTTGTTGCATGGTTTTCCTTATACAGTGTCCTCATTTGAGATATTGCAGAAATTCCTAAAAAGGAACATTACATCATTTTTCTACTAGATAAGGACTCAACCACCTTGTCATAATTTTCCATTTGAAATACTTGAATTTAGAATCATACAGAAGGGCCCAATGATCCTCTTGGAATGATCTTTCCCTAATGTTTTTATCATGCCAAATCTTCCATAAAAGGACAATTTCCACATCGCATTGCATGCCAGCTCTTGCAATGTAGACTCATCCAAACCAACGAGTTTCCAAAATGACTTTCTTATTGAATAATTTTAGGGATGTTTAAATCCAATTTTTCTCTCATACTCAAGGTATAGTGCTAAAAATCAATGGACAACGAGGGGCTTGATTTCCATAAACCAGCGAAAGAGTGAATCGCAATGGCTGGTTTTCCAATTAGTATTATGACCAAGTGGCCTCTGATCGATCTACCCAATACCTTGTCTTGCCATTCACAACTTTGGTCAAAATTTTATCAAAGGCTCTCTTTGTGACCTCCACTTTTCCATTTTCTTGGGGGATGGGCGACGATGAATTTCCTGTGTTTCGATATACAACGTACTGCTCCATGATGCCTTGAAGTCGAATTTGAGGTAAAATAATTTTTGGATTGTATTAGTCTTTATTACAATGACTAAAACGGTACACATAAATTATCAATATAGGGACATCTTTTATTTCGTGACACTATTACTTTTATTAACGACGATCAAATCGAACGAGAAGCAAATCCAAATGAAATCGTTGTTGAATTAAATATTTGGAAGGAATCACTCATGCATAAATAAAACGATCTACGAATGTAATCATGCCTCAATTAATATGTACCTAAATTCCACAATAATTACTGGGCTGGTATCTCTAATCGAATATGTTTAACGACATATATAATATTGAAATTGAAACAAATCTACTCGCAATGAGAACAGCAATAACAACACTTCCACCGATACATAAAACAAATCATATTCATATATATATATATATACCTTAACACGCAATCCATTGCTAAAGTGGAGGGCCCTTTCTCCTAGTAGGGTGCGGGGAAGAGAAAGAACTTAACGAAAACTAAGCGGAGATGTTGTATATATGACTGTTTAACAAGATAACTTACTTAATGCAAACCAAAGTACAAAGCCAAAGTAAAAAAAATTTGATTAAGCATCAGGCAACATTGCTGAACCACGGCATGGTCGCGAGTGTCCATTACAGAAAAGTCATAGAAATGGATCCATAGTATGGTAGCAACCATCAGTATAGAAAAGGATCATGTGTACTATTGTTCCTTGAGAAGCAAATTTCTATTTATTTGACTAATAAAGAAATCGACTGTCAAGACATTAAATATTATTAAAACAAAAGTATATAAATGCATTATAAAAAACATAAAATAATAATTTTATAATCTTCAAATATTAAACCCATGGAAGGTTCTGCAATGCCATATCCTCCTTATGATGATGTGAAAGGATGAAAGAAACAAGAAAGAAAGGATCTCAATTTGATATGTTGCTTGAAACAGAATCTATCAGTGTAAAATCCTGAAGGAATGAGTAATGATAACATTAAAATAGAGGAGCGCCCATTAAGGTTTATTTAACTCTTAAATACACATGTATCTAGAGACCTGCAGCTCAAATTACTCTATTTTACTCACAGATATGGAAAACATAATGAAAACTAAGAAACTATTCAGCATAAACAGAATGAAGGAAACTTGCAAAAACTTTTCATTAATTCAGTATTCTTCAGTACAAAATTTTAGCTTCAAGGTCCAAAACTCGGAACCTTCTTCCCTCTTCCAATTGTCTTTAAATACAATATGACCAAAACAGTTTCCAGTGACGAAACTGATTCTAACAGTTCTAACTAACTCTAACTTCTTAAACTACTAACTGTGATGGAGGCACATGCCTCGAAAAAGTTCTATTACATTTATATGATTTCACTAAAAAACATAATAAAAATTTGAAAGTTTCTAATCTATGTGAACTGGTGCTCCTAAGATAGTTGTTGTCTCAACAACTACTTGTGGCTTAACGGCTACTTGTGGCTGAGCAGCTGTAGTTGTTGTGTCCATTGAAAATCTCTTGCATTCTTTCCATAGCTTATCCTGAGTTGTCGAAGCATTCTTGTAACTAAGATATTCCAATCTAAATGCAACATCCTGACTGTGAGTAAGAATTCCTGTGAATAATGTCTTCACCATCCATAGCAGATGGAAATGCCTTTGTAAGAAGTTAAACACCGTTTATCCCTTTAGAACTTGTGTCTTTTCATGCCTGCCATCTGCTCTGCTTTCTGCAAGTGTCAACTAATCTTCATAAAACTTCCATGACATGATATCTCCTTTCTTAGTCTAGCATGAATGCAAACCTGTTCTTCTTTGTATTTTTATCATTGGCATTTACAACACCATCTTCTTCAACGCCAAAAAGTTGCCTCTCAACGCCCATGGGCAATTACATGAACTGAAAGTCTGGCCTGAAAACAACACAAGGTATGCATTCGACGATGACTGAATCTGAACCCAAAATGCATTTTCAATGTGCTCATCCCGAACACAATGGTCTTCAGGAAGTCTCTTTGCTTTGTCTACAGATGTTTCATACATGTGCTCCAACCTATAGTTATTTACAAGACTAGAATTTTTCAGAGAAGCCATATTCCAGTAACATAATTTCAACCTTTTTAGTAATGTGAAGATTAACCAATCCATTCTCTGTAAGGACTCCTTTCTACGATCACAAAGATATTTTCTTTTCAGAAAACAATGATAGGATTCAATGGAACAGTTTGTTTCTTGGTTGGCATGACAGAAATTTATGTAACATTTTGCCCGCATATGAAATTTTTTGCCCACCATCCAATTTGTTGAAAAATATTCCAAGAACCACTCCTCTGCTGCAAAGTCAATATAGAATGCATTTATAGCTCGGGATATCGCATCTAGGTCACGACAAGAATTCATGATTTCACCCAACATTATAAACATCTTTCAAACATTCTTCCCACAAGTGGCCAACTTGTCCATATTCTTCAACCATGCTCTCCTAAAGTGCCATACGCAGAGCAAAACTCGAGATCCAGTTATAGCACTTAATGCATCAATGTCGACCAATGCATCACCTATCATGAAGGCATTTATTTTCCATGTAGGTTGAACTTGTCGACCTCTCTCCATGAGTGCTGGAAAGCACTGTAAGATGTCTGACAATCCATTCTGCGATGAGATAACCCATGCAACAGGAAGAGCATTCTGTTGTGTGTCAAACACGAGCAAGGTGTACAAATAATTCGTGGGGTATTTGGACAACAGAAAGATGGCGGGAGCACGACTCAAAGGAAAAATAACCACAGAAAAATGAGAATGAGACAATGGGCCATTTAACAGTTACGAAGATCTGTAATAAATGCCAAAATGACGTGTATAAAACTTGACAGCTGTTTCCCACTTTCCTGATGACGTCACTACGGGGGGTTCGGGAGTACGGTGGAAATCTTCAACCTATACCCCCCGTAATGAATCTCAGCCGTTGATCACGGCTCACTCCAGATTTGACCAGTCAAATACGGGGGGTCCGGTGTTGATAATTAACGAGCTATTTTCCCCACCGTAATGACTAATCCGGAACCCCTCTTCCGCGATCACCACTTCCACTCGAGAAGTTGCTTGATGCTTAAGCTCGAGAATATACATATCAAAATAAAGCTTTATGACTACTTTTATGTGCATCGAGCTTTATAAAAACATTTTATTTGTTTTTTATGATATAGTATTAAAACTATAGCATATTTTTTGAATTTCCAGATTTTTTATTTTTTTTTATTTTCGAAATAAAAAATAAAAAGGATATGCAAAAGATGATCCACAACATCTGGCTCCACCTGGGGATAGTGTTTTTACCACAAAACACTAAGAACCTGCAGATTAGTGCCTTCACCTCGGGCATGGAGTCAAACATTGCTTGATGGAAATGTACAATGATCACACCGGATATATACAATGATGATCGAACAGCTGTTTAATGCCGAAAATAATGCTTGAGATATTGCCCATTCACAGGCATATCTAGCACTTCTCCTTCAAGATTTTCCAACATGAAAGTATTATTCCCTCTGACTTCATTAATTTTGAATGGGCCATACCACAAGGGATCAAATTTGCCGTGTTTCCCTTTGTCTTCCCTTCGTGTATCCCATCTCAATACTAAGTCTCCCTTCTGAAACATGATTTCTTTGGCCTTCCTGTCAAATATTGTCTTCATTTTTTGCTGATAAGCAAGCAAATTCTCCCGAACTTTATCTCTGTTTTCACTTAGTTCTATTACATTATTCATTCTCCTAATCATGGCATTAGGTTCTGCTTGAGCATCTTGAAGGAAGGAAATCACAGGCTTCACCAACTGGGTGGGAAAAAATGCCTGAGTACCATATACTAATTCGTAAGGTGACTTACCAGTGGATCTTCTAGCAGTCATCCTTGTTGCCCATAGCGCAAACACTAGCTTTGAATCCCAATTCTTTTGATTTTCATTTATTGTCTTCTTCAAGATTCTTACCAATGTTTTGTTAGAAGATTCTGCCAAGCCGTTCCCCTGTGGATGATAAGCTGTAGAATGAGACAATATCACATTGTAAGTCTGACAGAAATTAATGAACCTTAGTGAGCTGAAAACTTGGGCATTATCTGTCACAATCTTTACTGGACATCCAAACCTGCTAAAGATATTTTCTTCTAAAAACTTCATAACAACCAAATCATTTGCCTTCCTGGTGGGGATTGCCTCCACCCACTTTGTAAAATAATCTGTAGCAGTAAGGATCCACTTAAATTTCCCACTAGATGGTGGATTGATTTCTCCAATGAAATCCAACCCCCATTGTCTAAAAGGTTCTTCAATAAAAATAGGGAGAAGAGGTAATGGAGCTAGCTTTTTCTTTTCTGCAAATACTTGGCATTTTTGACAACTTTTAACTGCTTTATAAACATCAGCAAACACAGATGGCCAATAGAAACCTGATTTGAATATTTTATGAGCAGTTACCTTCCAGCTGTAATGACCTCCACACAAGCATTCATGATATTCTTTGATTACTTCTGAAACTTCTTCCTCTGTCAAACATAACAACAACACACCAGCAGGGTCCTTCCAATATAATTTTGCTTCAATTATGACATAAGGCTGGGCCTTGAGTTTTAAAGCTCTGTATTTAGTTATATTTATTGAAGGAGGACAAGAAAGAAAGCACAAATAATGAATAATATCTTTGTACCAATCTTAGCAGAGAAATTTATACTTAATTGCTGTCTTTGACTGATTATCACCTGCTTCTCCATCGATTTTGTCTACAGGGGCCAACAAATTGATTCCCAATGCTTGGAAATTTGACTCTGTCAATAATTTGGCCAATCCCAATCCTTTGACCAGTTTGGTTGGTTTTACATCCAGGTCATATTCCTGGATTTTAGCAATCCATTTTCCTCTTTTTCCTTCCACATCGCTCTGTACTAGGACATCCTTTACAACTGAATTGGGAACATATGCTAAGATTTGAGAATGAAGGATATAAGTTCTGAAAGCTTTCAATGCTTTCACCAGAGCGTAAACTTGTTTCTCCAATATATTATATTTCAATTCTGCATCTCGGAGAACTTTACTAAAATATGCTACAGGCTGTTCGTGCTTTTCTTCATTTCTCTGTAATAACACAGCTGCAATCGTCGAGGGAGATGCAAAGGAGAAAATTTGAAATGGCTTCAAATAATCTGGACTGATGAGAACAGGCGCTTCCTTTAAAGCTTCTTTAATCCTTTGGAAATATTCTCGCGCTTCTTTGTCCCACTTCACTTCGGCATCCTTTTTCAACATGTCCGTTATCTTTTTGACGATTTCTGCATAATTGGGAACGAATCTTCTTAGAAAATTAATTTTTCCAAGAAATCTCTGAATATCTTTTTTGCTTCGGGGCAGTGGAATGGACTGTATTGCTTCAACCCTCGCTGGATCTATTTTCACACCTTGTTTTGAAACAATATGACCCAACAGTTTACCTTCTTCCAGGGCAAACGGAGATTTTTTAGGATTCAACGATAACCCATACTTTCTACACTTCAGGAAAGCTTTCTGCAAATGTTGCAAGTGTTCTTCATCGGAATTTGAAAAAATTGTGACATCATCCAAATAAATAACTACAAACTGATCTCCAACAAATGCAATATCCATCGCTCTTTGGAATGTAGCTCCTGCATTCATTAGTCCAAAGGGCATCCTAGCATACATGAATGTTCCCCATGGCGTAGTGAAAGCAGTTTTCTTCTGATCTCATTTCTCCACAGCCACCTGGTTATACCCTGAAAAGCCATCCACCATAGATAATCTATAAGCTCCAGTCACCTTCTGTAAAACAAAATCCATCTTCGGCAAAGGGTAATTATCTTTCAATGAAGCCCTATTCAAATTTCTGAAATCTACACACAGCCTTATCTCTTCGTTTTTCTTTCAGACTGGTACAATATTGGAAACCCAATCTGAATATCTAAGCGGAATAATTATTTTGGCTTGCAACAATTTCTTTACCTCCTTTTCGATCGGAGCCAATAACAATGGATTGATTTGCCGGAGCTTCTGTTTATGCGGCTTAACTCCATCCTTCAGTGGAATTTTATGCTGTATGATACTCTTATCATATGTCTTCAAATCATCGTAAGACCAAGAAAATACATCTTGGAATTCTTTGAAAAAATCTACGTACCTTTCTTTATAGTCCTTCGAGACCCCTTTGAACAATTTGATCATTTTAGGCTCCTGTTGAGTCCCTAAATTGCAATCTTCCACCTGCTCATCTTTGTTTACTTTGTTTTGATTCACTGCAACGTCGTTTGCATCAAACAGTCTTTCAAGAGGCACTAAGCCTCTTGGTAAAACATTATATTTCAACTGAATGATTTCCTGACCACCAATCTTCTTTTTAAGAGTCTTACCAGCAAATTCATCTTCATCAGTTTCCAAATCAATCAGATGATCTTCAAAATCTTCAATCATCAACAGAAACTGCTTAATCTGTTACCAGTGTTTAATATTGTCAGGAATTGAAGGTCTATGTCTCATCTCAATTTCATACCTTAGTCTCGGACTGATCGGAGGCTTGAATGTACTTGCTGCAACTGCCAAAGAATCATCCATTCTATTTTCTTCCCTTGGAACAAACTGTAAGTTGAAGGCTTTAAAGTAATTTTCGATCAGATCCCAGACCTCATTTCGATATGCTCTTAACCTGGGATGTTTAGTTTGACATAAATTCTTGATCTGTCTTATAATTAATTCTGAATCCCCAAACACAGTCATAGACTGAATTCCCATTTTCTTAGTTGTCTGCAAACTAATGATTAATGCTTCATATTCTGCAACATTATTAGTGGATTCAAACTCCAATTTGAAAGAAAAAGGCACAAGGTTGCCTTCAGGAGAAACAAAAATGAAACCAGCTCCAGTGCCTTCTTTGGAAAATGCACCATCAAAATAACACTTCCATAGCTTGTTCGAATGCAACTCCTTATGTACAATTTCTGAAGGAAGCTGCCCTTGTGATTCTTCAGCAAATTCTACATCTTCATGCAGCATGAAACAAGAGAGGTTGTCTTTCTCTTGGCCATAAATTGGTGAATTACTTGCATCTTTCTTAGTGGCAGTTTTTTGAAACCTAGTTTCTCTATACAACCTTCTTTCTTCCCCATTGAAAACAGGAATGATAGCATATGTGAAATCAAGCTTCAAAACTCCTCCTAGCTTTGCTCCCCACGACCTAGATAATAGCATAACAAATCTGGCTGGAATATCAGCCACTACCACATCCATCATAATGCTCTTGGCTGGGATTTGAGCCAAAGACACAACCATATCCTTAATAAGACCCACACACTTCACCCTCTTTGAATCAAAAGAATAAAGATCCCGGTATGGCTTAGTGATTTGCAGTTTCAATTCTTTCATCACACACAGTGGCATAATATTGTGGGACGCACCAGAATCTAGCATGCAGTTATGTAGAACAAAATCATGTAACAGAAGTGATATATAAAAATGAGGGACAGATGAATCTACCTCTTCAACATGAGGTCCAAATGTAACCACTGGTTTCTCTTCCTGCAGATTTACTATATCACCTACTTCATCAGACTGAGATAAATTGATAAACTTGGCAATCTCTTTCTTATAGCCAGGTGTTTTCATTAACTCAAGAAGAGGTACTTGAATATTCACTTTCTCTAACTCTTTTGACAAACTGAAAGTTTGATTTGATTTTGTCAACTTTTCAGGTTCTTCTTGATCTTTCTTGGAATTTGAGTTTTGATTAGAAAGAGTAACCACTTTCTCCAAAATATTAGAATCTCTAATTTTTGTTTGCGAAGCTTCTGCTTGCTGATTTTCCTTCTCTTTTTCTTCGTTCATGGGCTTTTTCCCCTTATCTGTTTTCTTAGTCTGATCTTTCTGGAATGGAGTCGCCATTGGAGCAGGTGCTGCTTCTGATTCTTTTTCTTCATTGTCTTGAGTCCTTAGTCTCTTCTTTGACCTCAAATCATACTTTTTATGCAACTCAGATTGCATGAAGTCTATGAACTGTCTGCAGTAATCATCCATCTCTTCTTGATCAAATGAAAGATCATTTTCTTCCAATTCTTCTTCTTCAGCTTCTTCTTCTGTTTCATCGTCTTCCATATACACAGCAGAAATTCGAGCATCATCCTCTCTCTCATCATCATCATCTTCTGAACGGGACGGGGCTGCCTCTATGTACAAAGGTGCTTGCACCTGATCTGGATCTTTTTTTTCTCTTTGTAGAATTTGCAGGGGCTGTTTTTTAAATTGGGGATTAAAAACCCCTCTATTCTGTCTTGCAGGCTTACTATCTATTTCCAACTTTACCAATTTATTTGACATATTTTTTATGACCTTAGTCATGTCGTCAATTCTCTGATCTTGAGTTGAGGCTTCTTCTTTAGCCTTTCCTTTATCTGAAATTTTACCAGCAACGGACATATTAGCCTCAATCTCCAGAGCATCAGTTTGAATCTACTCCAACGTAGGGGACCTTCTTTCCCTCAATGTGAAACTGAATTCTGGTTCAAATGCACCAGAAAAAATGACCCTAGCTCCAATAGGAGGAGGCTTCATCTTTGCAGGCAAACTATTATACAATTTGTTAAATATCTTCACAAAATCACTCATATTTTCATCAGATTTCTTCTTGATTGCATTAAATTATGTCAAAGAATAGTCGTGGTCCCTCTTTTCTGTCAATGAAACGTCTTTCTAGGGCATCCCAAACATTAATGGAACCATTAGGTAATCCTTTGAACCATTTCCTTGCCTCTCCACTTAGAGACTGAACAAAGAGTCTCATAAAAACATCTAAATGCTCAACATTTAAATTCTCTGAAAATGTGCAAAACAGGGGCAAGTGCTGTTCTACAGTTATTTCATCTTCACCAGTAAATCTAGGGAGCAACTTGAGGTACTCCTTAGGCATATCATGCAATGGTTGGGCTATATTTAATGGTGCATATCTATTCATCAAGAAAGCAGGGGCTGTAGGGACTGCCATATTTACGCCCGGGTTAACTGCTCCTTGAGCGGGGGTAAAATGAATACCAGTTGTAGGTAGGGATGAATGAGGTGAAACAAATGATATAGGAGTTGGAGAATGAACAACTGCAGAAGAGCTGGCAGCTATATGGGGCTGAGTTTCTATAAAAGGAAAAGACACAAACTCCAAAGATTGCTCTTCTAATGTGGGTTCTTGAAAACAAACGGGTGATGGTGATGATTCTTCTTCCGAGAAAATGAGTTTCTTGGAAGCTTTCTTGGATGATAAAATGTGTGAACTGATGCCTGGTGTGAGCAGTGTAGTTTCAGGTGTATCTAATATTTTTGGTTTCTGGCCCTTCTTTTAAACAAGCTTCTCAGGATCAGACAAAACATGAACTTTTTGTTGAGAGGTATCTGACCTCGTGTGAGGTTTCTTGGGAGCCAGAGCTATTTTCAAACAAACACAGTGTACTATTTCCTCCTCTCTGAACAACCAGAGGAAATGTAAAACAAACCCAGGGAAAATCTTCAAATCTTCGGTCCCCGGCAACGGCGCCAATTTATGTTGTTCCTTGAGAAACAATTTCTTGCTGTGTAAAGAAATCCGTGCTCAAGACATTAAAGATTATGTCACAAACAAAAGTATATCTGTCCCTGTTTTATAAACCTTCAAACATTAATTATATAATCTTCAAATATTAAACCCATGGAAGGTTCTGCAATGCCATATCCTCCTTATGCTGAAGTGAAAGGATGAAAGAAACAAGAAAGAAAGGATTTCAATTTGATATGCTGCTTGAAACGGAATCTATCAATGTAAAATCCTGAAGGAATGAGTAATGATAACGTTAAAATAGAGGAGCGCCCATTAAGGTTTATTTAACTCTTAAATACACATGTATCTAGAGACCTGCAGCTCAAATTACTCCATTTTACTCACAGATATGGAAAACATAATGAAAACTGAGAAACTATTCAACATAAACAGAATGAAGGAAACTTGCAAAAACTTTTCATTAATTCAGTATTCTTCAGTACAAAATTTTAGCTTCAAGGTCCAAAACTCAGAACCTTCTTCCCTCTTCCAATTATCTTTAAATACAATATGAACAAAACAGTTTCCAGTGACGAAACTGATTCTAACAGTTCTAACTAACTCTAACTGCTTAAACTACTAACTGTGATGGAGGCACATGCCTCGAAAAAGTTCTATTACATTTATATGATTTCACTAAAAACATAATAAAAATTTGAAAGTTTCTAATCTATGTGAACTCGTGCTCCTGAGATAGTTGCTGTCTCAACAACTACTTGTGGCTAAACGACTACTTGTGGCTGAGCGGCTGGAGTTGCTGTGTCCATTGAAAATCTCTTGCATTCTTTCCATAGCTTATCCTGAGTTGTCGAAGCATTCTTGTAACTAAGATATTCCAATCTAAATGCAACAGCCTGAATGTGAGTAAGACTTCCTATGAATAATGTCTTCACCATCCATAGCAGATGGAAATGCCTTTGTAAGAAGTTAAACACCGTTTCTCCCTTTAGAACTTGTGTCTTTTCATGCCTGCCATATGCTCTGCTTTTTGCAAATGTTAACTGATCTTCATAAAACTTCCATGACATGATATCTCCTTTCTCAGTCCAGCATGAAGGCAAACCTGTTCTTCTTTGTATTTTTATCATTGGAATTTACAACACCATCTTCTTCAACGCCAAAAAGTTGCCTCTCAACGCCCATGGGAAATTACATGAACTGAAAGTCTGCCCTGAAAACAACACAAGGTATGCATTCGACGATGACTGACTCTCAAACCAGAATGCATTTTCAATGTGCTCATCCTGAACACAATGGTCTTTAGGAAGTCTCTTTGCTTTGTCTATAGATGTTTCATACATGTGCTCCAACCTATAGTTATTTACAAGACTAGAATTTTTCAGAGAAGCCATATTCCAGTAACATAATTTCACCCTTTTTAGTAATGTGAATATTAACCAATCCATTCTCTGTAAGGACTCCTTTCTACGATCACAAAGATATTTTCTTTTCAGAAAAAAATGATAGGATTCAATGGAACAGTTTGTTTCTTGGTTGGCATGACAGAAATTTATGTAACATTTTTCCCGCATATGAAATTTTTCGCCCACCATCCAATTTGTTGAAAAATATTCCAAGAACCGCTCCTCTGCTTCAAAGTCAATATAGAATGCATTTATAGCTCGGGATATCGCATCTGGGTCAAGACAAGAATTCATGATTTCACCCAACATTATAAACATCTTTCGAACATTCTTCCCACAAGTGGCCAACTTGTCCATATTCTTCAACCATGCTCTCCTAAAGTGCCATACGCAGAGCAAAACTCGAGATCCAGTTATAGCACTTAATGCATCAATGTCTGCCAATGCATCACCTATCATGAAGGCATTTATTGTCCATGTAGGTTGAACTTGTCGACCTCTCTCCATGAGTGCTGGTAAGCACTGTAAGATGTCCAACAATTCTGCGATGAGATAACCCATGCAACAGGAAGAGCATTATGTTGTGTGTCAAACACGAGCAAGGTGTACAAATAATTCGTGGGGTATTTGGACAACAGAAAGATGGCGGGAGCACGACTCAAAGGAAAAATAACCATAGAAAAATGAGAATGAGACAATGGACCATTTAACAGTTATGAAGATCTGCAATAAATGCCAAAATGACGTGTATAAACCTTGACAGCTGTTTCCCACTTTCCTGATGACATCACTATGGGGGGTCCGAGAGTATGGCGGAAATCTTCAACCTATACCCCCCGTAATGAATCTCAGCCGTTGATCACGGCTCGCTCTAGATTCGACCAGTCAACTACGGGGGGTCCGGTGTTGATAATTAACGAGATATTTTCCCCACCGTAATGACTAATCCGGAACCCCTCTTCCGCGATCACCACTTCCCCTCGGGAAGCTGCTCGACGCTTAAGCTCGAGAATATACATATCAAAATAAAGCTTTATGACTACTTTTATGTGCATAGAGCTTTATAAAAACATTTTATTTGTTTTTTATGATATAGTATTAAAACTATAGCATATTTTTTGAATTTCCATATTTTTTTATTTTTTTTTAATTTTCGAAATAAAAAATAAAAAGGATATGCAAAAGATGATCCACAACAGACTTCTTCACTATATCAGTGCAATACATGAAAGCATAGGTGGCGGATTTGTTTTTCAGGGATGTTTTCAAGTTGCATAGTCTTCTAAAGACCATTATCAGTGATCGGGACAACCGTTTCATTGGTGACTTTTGGCTAGAGCTCTTTCGTTTGGTGGGTATAGAGTTGACTATGAGTACCATTTATCACCCTCAGACGGATGGGCAGATGGATATAGTGAACAAGTGGTTGGAAGGATACTTGAGAAACTATGTCACAGGGCAGCAGAAGGCATGGTTACGATGGTTGCATCTAGGAGAGTATTGCTACAACACCAATTTTTACATGTCCATTGGTATGTCTCCATTCTATGCTTTGTATGGATATCATGCTTTGTCTTTTGCTGACGTGATGTTTGGTGCTGGCAAGGCCCCCAAGTCCAAGGAATGGATCAAAGAGAGTTATGATATACTCCGGGCTCTTAAGGATAACTTAGTTACAACGTAGAACTAGCAAAAGGTGTATGCTGACATAGGACGGGTTGAGAGGTAGTTTGAGGTAGGGGACTTGGTCTACCTACGACTTTAGCCATACCGAAAGTCCATGCTGAAGAAGAAGGGGGTCAAGAGGCTCAAGCCCCGCTTCATGGACCTTACAGGGTGATCCGCGGGATGGGAGAGGTTGCATATGAGCTAGAGTTGCCTACAAGTAGCAGGATCCATAACATATTCCATGTATCATGCCTGAAAAAGGCATTGGGGCAGCAGGTGACTACAACAGAGGAGCTTCCACCAACAGATGATGAGGGGCACTTGGTGTTGCAGCCAGAAGCCATCATAGACACTAGGGAGAGGAATCTGCAGAGTAAGACAGTCAGAGAGTACTTGGTGAGGTGGAGGAACTTGTTGGATGAGGATGCCACTTGGGAGAGCGAGAAAATTTTGCAGCATCCATCTTTGCAGTTGCCTGAGGATAAGCAACGATTTGGCGGGGAGACTATAATATTGCGAATTAGCAGCAGCTAATTGGTAATATGAATTTTTGGCCAGTTTAATTTTTATAAGGTTAAATCAGTTAATAAAGTGGGTGATGAGATACTTATCCTACACTTAGGAAATAAACATTCCATAAAGTCAATTGAGCATATTATTATTTGGCAGCATGAGGCCCAGGAGGATGAAGTGGCAGTGTGAGGGAAGTGGTAGTGTCGCCAACGTGGGCCCACGATAGCGTAGAGAGAGAGGGACAACGTGGGCCAAGAGGGACAACGCAGTTTTAGTGGGGCCTAGGTGAGGGCAGGCTCTCAAAGCATAAAAAGGGGAAGAGGCTACTCATTCTCTCATTCTATTATGCATCTATGTTTTGTCTCTTGACATTGAGCATGCTTTTGATGTTGAGAAAACTCTGCAAGTGTTTTTCAGCATGCCAGGTGTCTCCGAGTGGAGATCACAACCTCAGCCCCGGGGGACTTCGAGTGCCTTGTCGAGTGAGGAGTTTTATCTATTGATTTTCAGGTGGGAGCCATATCATCTTCAGCTAGGTATTACACACTTGCTTGGGCAGCGTAGCCTCAAGGAGAGATCATATAGTTCTTGGAGGAGGCAGTTCTAGGAGTGAGGATTCATCAGGGGATTCACCCCTAGATAGTGAGAAGTGATCAACCCTTCACTGTTCCATCATTTTGGTACAGGTGGAGGCCACTAATTGCAGAGTACCATTCAGAGCCATTTTGTTTCATTAGGATGGCATTATTCCTCAGGAGAGGTCAAATTCTAGGGTCATCCATTTCAGAATTCCTTTCTAGGATTTTTGGGTATTTGGAAGAGAGCTCAATTCCAGAGTTTCATATTTTTCTGAGCAGGGGAAAAACCCCAAAGAGCCATCCTATTCCAGCATTAGCAGCAGTCTGGTAGTAGCAGCAACAACATTTTGGAGATAACGCAGTCACTAACAGAGCATCCATTCCTTGAGAATTTCTAAGAGTATTTCCAACATGCCTTGTGCAAGCCAAGGTGTCATCATTTTGATCACCTTTGTACTCATTGTATCTTTCATTTATATAATAAAATGGCTCAATGTTATCCATATTTTGCATTGTTTATGTGATGTCTCTCTATTTTTTGTAGATTCTTGTTTATGTCGCTTTATATTATCGTTTATTTCTATTTAGAATATTACACCTAGTCTTTCAAAAATTTAACATATTCATCTCCTTGCATTTATCTGGCATTTAGTGACCAAAGGTATTATTCTCATATTAGAGAATTTTCACAGTAGTTTTACATATTTCACTCTTATTCTTTTTTTTATTTTAGTTATGATTCTCAGTGTATTTTTTTCTTTCCCTTGTAGAGGCTTCGATAGGGTTTGGTCTAAATCATCACGAGCACTATGTAAATTTTGATTTCTGGAATTTTGAATCCATATTTTTTCTTGAGATGTAATTTTTTATTTCATCTCCTAGTGCTTTGTGTTTATAGAATTTGGGGTTTTTTTTAGTTTAGTATGTTAAACCCTCATTCTATTTTTCCTTTAGGCCACAAGTGGAATTTGAAATGGGTTTCTTCCTATGCTTCGACTATCATGGATATTTGGGTAAGTTACTTTCTTTTCCTATGTGCTATATGCATTATTCCAATTACAAAGAGAGCAATTTCCCTTTTTAAAATTTCGTCAGAGAAAATGGGGTTTTTCCATATCTTTGTTGTATTAGTTCAATAACAAAGAGTAGTGCTTGTTTTGGCTATGGAAACTCACAACTAAGGCACAAGAATGGTCCTATTTAGGCTTCGATCCTCTATATTGTTCATTGCCGTTGTTCCGTAACCAACCATTTATGTTTTCATAATATAATTGATGGTATTGTGTAGTATACCCAGGGGTGGATAATATGGGGTACATAGGGGGATACCTAAGGGTTTAAGGTGATGAAAAAGGGGACCACAATTAGTTTAAAGTTTAGTTGATAAATCCTATAAGTAGTTACCCCTATTAATGATGATTTTAAGTGGTTGAACCTTATCATAAAAGGGGCCATAATTATTTAGTTTAGTTAAGGATGATTAATAAACAATCCATATCTAATAAATAAAGTGGTTAACCCACATTATGCAAGGGACCATAAGTAGTTAGGAAATAATGTGATGTTAATGAAATAAGCCCATGGTATTAGATGTATGGTATTGAGGGCCCATGATATTACCCATATTATTGTATGTATAAAACCTATATAGAGGCTAGAGACTGTCCATTGGAGATATGTTGATTATTGTTTTGTATTGACAAGCATATGGCTTGTGGAGTATTCTCCTTCCTTAAGGAGTAGTTGTATGGTGTTACCCTACCTCAAGGGTTTTCTATTAATAAATATTTGAAGCATTCTTATAATTTCTTGGATTGTTCTTGGACTTATATTATCAATGGTTTAAATCTATTTGCAGTTTTACTACAAGTGGTATTAAATATCTTTCCTAGGAAAATTTGGGATATGTATATATATTTTTTTTACATAAAATTATTTTTGGGAAAATATTGGGCGATGAATTTGCTGATTAGATATAGAATTTTTGGTGTATAAATCTCAAAAACAAATTGAATATTTGAGTTCCTCTTGAAAAAAAACCCAAATTAAAAAAAAAAAAAAAGTCTAAATAGAAGCCCAGACTTAGAACATCTCGCTAATTTAAAATCAACTTCTGACAAAAAAATTGTGGGCGACGACTTTCAGGTCAATTTATAGAGATTTGGTGTGGTATTTTCATAAATTAATTAAATATTTGAACTCCTATTGAGAAAATACCTAAATTCAAAAGAACATCAACTGAATTGGATTCTAAACGGAGGAGACCTCGTTGATTTAAAATGAACTATATTTTCAGGAATATTTTGTGATAATAGGAAACCTGCAGTGCAGATTTGAGTTCACAGAGTGCTCTGATTGTGATTCCAGTCTCGCGGTAAGATGTGGTGGTTGTTCCATTTCAGAAAATAGGCTATAATAAGAATTTTGAGCTATATTTTCAGAGTTGTGACCATTCCAAATTTTCCACCCAAAAGTAAGTATTTTTTTTTCCAAAACCTTAAATTTATTTTATGGGTTCTAGAAAGATTGTTTTTATAGGAAAAGAGGACAGTCCTACTATTGAAGAACACTTAAAATATAAGAAGTCATTATGCCCAATAACTTGAAGATATGGAACAGGGAATGATTTCAAATATGAGGTTGCAATATGGTGGAAATCACTTAAGAAGGATAAGATAGGGACACTTGCTGATGAAGAGGTTGAAAAGGTCCTTTTGAACAAGTGGTCTCATGATAAGAAGAAGGATAAGGAGAGCTATAAGGTTTATTTCTAGGTAATAATTCCATATTAAAAGTTCATGAATGTATTCAAAAGGATTAAGTCATTATTTCTATCAACCATAGGTGCAAGGATAATCTCATCAATGTCGAATTGGTCAAAATCTTAAAAGTTCCAACACAACATATTGAAATCATGCAGAGGGATGGTGCACCTATTCAAATATTTAAGGAATTGAAGGTTACATTGGATAAATATGTATTAAATTCCAACATTTATGCTTTAGATATGGATGAGGAGGATGTTTTTTTGGGATATCCTTGGATGGACTCAATTGGTACCATAAATATTAATGTACAAAAGAAATTTATAAAGTTATGGTACACAAAGAACAAAATTACCTAGCAGGATGTTTCCATTAGTAAACATGAAGAGACTTAGGAGCCTGATGCATAGAAATATATACATGAACTAACACATGAGATGATGAGTCCATGGTGGAAAAAATAATGGAAGAAAAGCTAGCACCACAAAAGGAGCCAAGCACCACCCAGGCACCATCAGTTGAGGAATTGAAGAAGGTAACCCCATCAGTTAAGGCTTCGATATATCACCACCCACATCACCCAACAAGACTTCAATCAGCAAAACAACAACTAACAAGATGACACAGATTTAGAAATAAGGATAAAGTCACCTAGAAGACACATAGAGAGTCTGGGTAATCTACCCAGAACACGTCTACACATGGGATCCACAAGAACCAATTTCCATCTCAAGTGAGCGAGGAAAATGATAGACAGAATGTTCACCTTTCTCTTTGTCCAGACTTATGCAAGAACACAATAAAATACATAAATAAACATAAATTCATAGATGCAGTAGGAATACAATTTCATTTCATTAATATCAAATAACCGAAATATGCTTATAGACAAAATGGAAATAAACTAGCTCAAGCAATGGTAGCTTATCTATGAGAAGAGATGCGGCGGCTACATAACTCTAAAATATGTTAAAATGAGGCTCAAGGACCTTTATATTATTGAAAAACATGGGAATACCCTAAAAAACCAAAACACTAACCCTAGGAGATGGAACGACCAAAGTTTGTGGGCCCCGTTGGGGTTAGTTGCACAACCAACTCCCCGGTGTCGTAACTTGGTCATATTATCTATGTTTGGCGTGTATGATATATGATCAGAAGTATCTCTCCAAGTACTTTAGGGTTCGATGAAAGCCCCTGCCTATGGCTACAGGCTTGTTGCAGACCTTAAAAAATTGTCGTTTAGGGGTTGAAAACTGCTCTGGAAGTTCAGGACCCGAAAAACTGCTAAAAATAGTAAATGCTCCTACAAACAAGGAAAATGATGAAACAAACTGGAATTATAGGTGGAATAGGTGGGTGGCCAACAATATGCACCTAGATCATTCTTTGATGGATGAATGCACATGCATGGTACCAGTGGACTACTCTTTTGAGTAGATCTTATTATTTGTGTTCTTCTCATGTTTCGAGGATGAAACATGCTTTAACGGGGGTGAAATGCACTATACTTGGGGGTGGATTATATGGGTTACATAGGTGGCTACCCAAGGGTATAAAGTGATGAAAATGGGACCAAAATTAACTAGTTTAGTTAATAAAGTTTGTAAGTAGTTACCCACATTAATGATTATTGTAAGTGGTCGACCCTTAGTTTAAAAAGGGACAAAAATCAATTATTTTACTTAAGGATGATGAATAAATGGGCCATAGTTAATAAATAAAGTGGTTAACCCGCATTATGCAAGGGACAACAAGTAGTTAGGAAATAATGTGATGTAAATGAAATAAGCTGATGGTATTGAGGGAACATGGAATTACCCATAGTATTGTATGTATGAAGCCTATATAGAGGTTAAAGACTCTCCATTGGAGATATGTCAAATATTGTTTTGTATTGACAAGCATATGGCTTGTGGAGTATTATCTTTTCTTATGGAGTAGTTGTATGGTGTTACCTTACCTCAAGTGTTTTATATTAAGATATGGAGCATTTCTATATATTCTTCAATTATTCTTGGATTTATATTATTAAAGGTTTCAACCTATTGTAGGTTTAATACAAGAATATTGCATGATTATCTTTTGATACCACCATTGACACTCAGAATCTTAGGATTGTGGATCACTTCGCGATTGGATATGATTTACCTCATGATGATACTTCTCTTTACATTTCTCTATATCCTGTCATTCGCTACATTCTTCCAGCTTTACCTGAAGTGATTCTTGGCATAAATTCATAGCTTGCACATTTGTGTTGACGAAGCTAGTGCCATGCATCCCCCACATAGGTTCATAATGTTATTCTCATCATAAAGCACAATGAAATTTGTCACATATGTGTAGAATTTAGAACTTACACTTGTCCAAATACTCTTGATCCTGATAAGTTCATCATCATGGAGCCCCCCACTGGGTTCCTTTCTGCGACATATTAGTATATTTCTATGGGCATAATGCCCTATACATATGTATGTAGTACGCTTTCATTTTAATTTTTTCTACATATGTGTCACGTTTCCATCCACCACCTATCATGTTTGGTACTAGGTTTTTAGATTCGCATATCCTCTTTGATATATGTCAATTATTCCAACAGAACTATCCATCGATCCTAGAACATTACTTCCACCAAAAGGGTGCTCTTTTTTCCCACTAAAAAAATTGTGAGTTCATGTGGCATATTTCTCGACCGTGCCACCAACAACGTTGTAGAATATAATTCCAACATTGAACTCTTATCCAAGACCATAGGCATAGGCATCCTTGAGTTTGTCATTAATCTTGATTCTAACTCGTGGTATCGAAGCTCAATCACATCTATAATGTTCAACATTCTACATTATTTTGTTTTTTATTAAGGGTATGTCTACTTGAACGCTCATTTGATTAAATTAATTATCGACATGTCCCTAGGAATTCTAATACATTGGTTGATTCATTAGCTAACTATGCGTTGTAATGGAATCTATCACATTTATAATCAAGATAACTAAACATGCATGTACATAAACAAAAAAAAAAATGAGACCCATTGTATATCATTCATACATCCATAGTAAAAAAACTAAAACTCATATGTATATGTGTAGAATATAAGTTTTCATACATCATCATAATATTAAAAATTGGTATAGTGTCAAAATTGAGCTCATAGGTCCAGACTCATAATCTAGTTACATCATCATTAATGTCCATATATAAAATTCCCTAAGGGGAGTACATATCAGAATCCTAACCCTGCTCATCATTAAAGTCCTGATGTGCTTTAGTAACAAAATTCTGTCCTAGCGACTTGAAAAATAAGCCATGACATCCTTCTAGACACATCAATGGTGTGGTGCTACATGTGTCTTGAATATCATCTAGTCGGATCATTGATACTCCCATCATCAACCCCTCCAAGTTCTTCTACACTTGCCTTAGCTTGTCACAGTCTAATTATTCTTCCTCATCTATCTCCTCCTAGGCACCCTGTGGCTCCACCGTTATCACTACTTCTATTCAATCATAAGGACATCCACCTTCGAGTCTCTATAGTGTGACATATATGTCATTCATGCATGTTAATGATTCGTACTCTATACCATAAAAAAATAAAAAATACTTAAAAAATTAATTTTCACATACCCAAGGCACATGACTACTTACTAAGGGGGAACATTAATTCAAGATCACGATGAAATTCTACTCTTTCATATTCCTAATCATCAATCCACATAAAGTACATGTTTAACCATATTAATTAATCCTTGTTTTGTGCTCGAATTACTTTTTCACCCCCTAACCTCGATAGCAAGTCAGTCCAATTTTCCATTCGTGGGGCTAATCTCTCTGAAAATGGCGATAGAACCTATGGTCACAATATCAATACTCTCTCAAAGAAAAATGGTAATATGATACTTCCATATCCAAACATACTCTACTTCCCTCTTCTACATTTGGCTAGCTGATCCTTTAAGTTAATGAATAAACCCTCACACTAGTTGAACACTGTATGTGTCAAACACTGAATTTCTATGTCCATTGAATTTTGGAATCCATATGGGGACTCATTGTGTCAGCCATGTGGGTCAAAGTGAAAAGGATGCTATGTAAGGGAAGGTTTTTAAATTCTTTTATAGGGATCTTCCCACTTGATTTTCGAGTAGTGGGGGAGCAATACATTTCCATCCACTCCTTCATGGACTTATCTCCAACTATCCTTCCTATGGATACTCTTACCAGGGCCTCTCACCTCAAAAATCCAGTAAGGAAGTACATATCCTATACCTTAATGGTCAACCCCCATCCATATATCTTGAATAGCTACTCTTCAGTATCCCACTATTGGATAATCCTCTCTAAAAGCATAGGTTTCCCTCTCATATATTTGGTTTTGAAAAAAATCAAGAGCCTATTGTTTCAAAGTGATCTCATTTCCCTTACATCCAAAAGTGAAACTTTATCATTATCACTATGTTTTCATTCTCTCTACTCAATCATTGTGAAAATATTGAAAACCCATCAAAGATATCTTCAATGTATACTCATATACAAAAAAATGGGTCAATCTAGGGCTGCCCCTGCCTTAGATCTGAAAAATTTCCCCTTTAACGCTCTTTCTTAGTGTCATTGTTTAACTCGAGAGATAACAATTCTTTTTCCCTAGTGTTCCAGGAGTGATTCTAGCCTACAGTTTTGGTCAAATACTCTATGGAAGAGTGTTGAACACACTCAACCTTTGCAAGGGGTTCCTATAACCAAAAATTTCAGGAAAAATGCCTAAAATTACCATCAAATGAAAGTCGAGGGACTTATGACTAACTTAGTGGTGACATAATCTAATTTTGTGGTCTATAGCTCCAAGGATATGAAAAACACAATTTGGAAAAAGAGTGTTTTTCCATGTTTTGTCTCCAAATTGGGTGAAAAATGAGTTTTGGTAAAAATATCCTTTTTATATTAGGAATGTGGGCCTATCATGTATCGTTTTTACTTAACCATGTATCTTTTGAAGAATTATTATTTCTTGGGAGTAATTTTCCATGTTTTCCTTATTATTACTTCAAAAAATGATTCTGTAAATATCGTTTGACTCAGATATTGAAAAGTTTTGTAGATATGTCATTATTTTTCATTGTTGCTTTGAGGTATATCACTAAAAATGGCATATAGTAATAGGATTCCCTGACCTTGTCATTGCATTGTTGGATTTATCCATTTAATTTTTGGCTTTCCTTAGGGCCCACCCCACTTGGTTGTGACATTAACAACTCCATTTTGCACATTGTAACTTGTGTGGTAAAGCATACCCTCCATGGATGCCCTAGTATAACACCTGATTTCCATTTTAGTGTAGATGTTGGAGTTATTCATAGGTTTTGGGATCCTCTTTAGTACCCACCATGACATCCAATTTGAGCCTCATGCTTCTATTTTTCTATAATTTCTGTCTATCAACCTATAGGTGGTCCCCACATATTTTTATCATGTTGCTTTATGGTCACCTATGATCATGGTCCTCAATTTCTTTGTAAATACTATCATACAAATGCTCATTAGGGGAATTTTGAGGTTTAAAATGGGCCTCCTAAGGAAATTATAAATAATAGTGGAAATAATAAAATATGATTTGATCATCAAATTTTAGAGGGAAAAATGAAAAAACAACTTTTTCAACTCATATTTTCAACCTATCTCCCAAAGTTTTTACTCAAATTTTGAGCAGGAGTACTCGTTGGATGAAAAATTTAATTCCTCATCCAAGGAGTACCCATGTTGAATACTTTTGATGGACCTTGCTACACGAAAAATGAGAAATACATGAAAAACCTTATTGCAATCATGTTTTTTCATGTGTTTCTCATTTTTCGCATAGCAAGTTCCATCGAAAGTATGCAACATGGGTACTCCTTGGATGAGGAATTAATTTTTTCATGCAATGAGTACTCTCGCTTGAAATTTGAGTAAAAAATTTGGGAGATAAGTTGAAAAAGTAGTTTTATTATTTTATTATTTTTTAATATTTTTACCCTTTTACTTAAAAAATGGTGAATGATCCCCTATGGTTGACATCATCATATTGAATCCTATTGGTTCTTATAAATTTTATTTTTCTTGTAAATTTTTCTTAGGATGCCCATTTTAAACCTCAAAATTACCCTAATGTACCCTCATTTTTCTTTCCAGATTTGCAGCTATGCTTGAACTCTTGACTTTGCATTAGCCTTGCCTCCATTTTGCAACCCTACATCACCTTTTAGAGAGACCACTATGATGAGTGGATTTCCTTTACTAGATAATCTGCCACTGGTTCTTACTTTACTTAGTTCAGTTTCATCAATCATCCTCGAAACTACATGCATACCATTATGCCACTTGTCCGAGTCTATGGAATGATCTTACTTTGGCCTTCTTTTCATGCTCTTTAAATAATGAAAATCCCGAGATCCTTTTTCTATATTTTCATTCTCATTAAATCTATAAGAAAATGTTGATTTTGTTTTGGTCTTCTTTCCATGACTCTTTAAACCAATGAAAATATGGATCTTATTTTTCTATCATATTTTAATGATCGTAAAGTTCTTTTCATTTTTCCTTCTTTTTAAGTAAACAAAAATTTGACGAGAGATATATTTTCCATTCTCAAGCTCATTAAACCATGAGAACATCATGAGTGTACTTTTATCTCTTTTTCATCTTTGGTATAAAATTTACAAAAAATGAACCTATTGAGCTTACTTTTATTCCCTTTCATGCTCATTAAACTATGAAGGGGATACACTATACAAAGAGGGGGGAGCCTTTTTCATTGTCGCATATTTTTCTTGGAAGTTGTATGTTGCCCTTGAACATGGAACTTGTTCGAATCATACCCTTACAGTTGGTTTTTTCCACACTTTTGAACCACACATTTAGATTGAGTCAAATAACTCTGTTGATTATGTCAATATATCACCCGATTGGTTACCCTTCAAATCTATGGGATTTAGTGATGCCTCTTATTTCACCATTGTTTTTTCGGTATTATTGATTCTATGTTTCCATATTCACTATTATGTCGTTCCATTATATGTTCAAGGGATGTATCAGTCAAGAGTCAACCATATGCATGTATCATTACACCTTTTTTGCTAACCATCCCTATGTTATTTGTACATCACTTATTCATTCTCTATTATTTGAGACCTTCTCTTGGTTTTAGTTTCATGTCGATGATGGGGGATACATTAAGGCCCTCCTTTGAAAATTTTCTTCCCATCGAATTTAACACCTAATAGGGGATGTAAATCCAGAAATAGTATATTACCTTGGAGCTTGCATTCATCAGTGGCAGGTTTCCTCGCGATTTGCATTGAGTTTTCATCACTAGCCCATGTTGATTGATTCTGCAGAGTGCTCGACTTTAGTTAATTCATTCACACCTTGTCGATTTTGCTAGATATCTTGAACCATTTTCATTATCAGTGGTATCCCTCACATCTACTAAC
This sequence comes from Pinus albicaulis, assembly GCA_034641835.2. NCBI lineage: Eukaryota > Viridiplantae > Streptophyta > Pinopsida > Pinales > Pinaceae > Pinus > Pinus albicaulis. Next base: position 828,401,938 of record CM076573.1, read on the forward strand.
GGGATACATCAATTCCTATAAATCAGATGGTCTCCCATCATACTGAACATCAGCTCATTCATTGGCATGCACTCAAGTCATATCATCGGGATGTGTCGAAGACCTTGGAGAATTGATTACACTCCACTCATGATCATTTCCTCCTCCAAGCTATGATTTTATGATATATTATATACTTTTAGCACCATCATTTGGGGCACTCACATCAATGTCTGTCCCTACTGATATCTACTATGTCAGAGATATACATTGTATCATGACTAGTCCTTGATGACAACAGTCCACTATATGTTGTGTGGGCATCTATGGTATATTCTCTTACTATTGAGTATGGGTATGCCTTCCTCGGGGATGTACTTATTTATGTATTTTACCATAATTTTGATTTTCTATAGGTCTCTTGTCCATGGTCTTAGCCTACCTCACTCATTGGTTTACTTATTGTGATGTATTTCAGCCGTCAAATTATCTTCTGACATAAAACCTAAGGGGCATTATTATAGCTTAAAAATCCACCCCCTAGGGTCAATAATATTAACACAACCTTTTCCAAGTCAGAGGATCAAAATGGGATTGGTGAAACATCAGAGAAATTAGTGCCTTGAGGTATCAACACTCCTTCCTACTTGTGGGAACCAAACCAAAAGGCCTAGCAACACCCCTACCTAGTTGCGGGGACCAAAATAATAGCCCATCAACACCCTTTTTGCACTAGAGTTTCAAAATAATGTGAAGTATCAACTAGATAAGCTTAGATTCGGTCAAATTTAACAAATTTAGTTAAAATAATCATTTTTTTATTTAAATAATGATTGATTAGTTCTAACTTGATCATCACCCATGATATGTTTAAGAAAGTGTGTTAGAAACCAAAACAATACTGAGAGGGGGAGGGGGGTGAATCATTATTGTAGGATTTTTAAAATTTTCTTTCACTACTAAAGAATACTAGGACACCAATAAATACTTCAACAACAATTCATATGAGCATCACAAGAATCAATCATTAGCGGAACAAATAGAACATAAATTCTTCAAATTACTTCACAAAGGTAAAATTCTACTTGCTATTGCAAAGTTCTCTGGATACAACTAGAAGGAAGCTACTACTCCTTCATTTATCAGTTACAACTGAAAGGAGCTACAACCCATATTTTATCAGCTACCATTGAAAGGAGCTTCAACCCATAATTATTTACTGGCCACTACTAGAAGGAGCTACAACCCCTGATCTACAAGCTACCACTTTCTTGACCTCAATGATTCATCTCTCATATCATTTTCAAAATCAAATCATAAAGGAGCTCCAACCCATAATTATTGACTAGTGACTACTGGAAGGATCTACAAGCCCTAAACTACAAGCTACTACTTTATTGAACTCAATGATTCATCTTTCATATCATTTTCAAACTCTAATCATGCAGGACACTTAATTTCATAAACAAATAATTTTATCACTAAAATCACTCAAAATAAACACCATAAAATCTCCTTCGTAAATATTTGATTACTAATCAATCCACTATCCACACCAACAACATCAATCCATGAATCTCATTCATCAAACTTGCAAACTCAATTATGCTTATAAAGCATTTTGGACATATATTTTTAGTAGTTAAGTCCATCTCATGCATAAACTAATTTTTTTTCTTCTATAAAGTATTCTAAAAGTGTTCTTAAAGTATTTAGTTTCTAATTTTTTGTCACTGTGTGAAAATATGTGTTAAAAGTGATAATTTTGCAATTCTATAAAAATGTCAAGGTTCAGTAGTGCTTTTTATAAATCCGAATATCCATAAAATTTGGAAATTATGCTAAATTTTCCTTCAAGGTGTCCATTGCGCCAATTCGAGCTACCAACTCATTCATGCCTTCTTTTCTATCCTTTTATGCATTACCTATTTAGTGGATTTTTATCAAATATGGTCGAACCATTCATCCAATTGAATTAATTCCCCTAAGTTATTTTTTCTAGCCCCAAAGGGATTTAATATTAACTATGGAAGGTTGCTGACCCCGAGTACCAATACCCAAAACTACCTCATATATCCTCTTGTAGGGTCCCTTGGACTATAGCCCCTGAGAAATTTAAAAAACACTACTAACTCTTATGTGCATCTGGTTTTCATGTCAGCATAGAATTGCATCCTTGTGCTTTCATCCTTAGCCCTTGACTTTTTATTCATCGGAAAAAAAAAAGAGCACCTTCGTAATACTTCTAAGGTTTTTACTCTAAGGTTACGTGTCTTGGTGGCACTGCACCAACTAGTCGTGCCGTTATTATTCATCTTTCGCTTTGATTATATATGCCACCAAGTGCTAGATCCTTGTCATTCCTGAGAGACTCCATTATCTCTAACTTTGAATCCTTTGAGGTTTCCCTTCTGGGTTGAGCTGTCCTTGGGGCCTCTGCACCGCAAAACTCAATCAACTAACACTTTTTATACTGCCATGTCTCTTGACCATGTACTCCCGATGCTTTGTCATCCAAGGGCTCTAAAATTTGTGCTCTCTCTAAAAACTCTGGGGTCACTGGCTTTCTGGGGTCCGGTATGATGTGTCCTAGTGGGACCACTGAATCCATATCTCAACCAATCGTGTACTAGTTAGGATGATTTGTCTTTCTAGTTATGATTCCACCATTTCTATGGTGTCACATGTCACCCATTGAGTGGCTCCACATGTCACTCATTTCTGGCCCACTTAGGTACCTAAAAATTCCTAATCTGCATGTCATGTTTCATGCTTTGATTGGGCCATGTCATGTTGATGTCATGGTGACATCATCATGCCACTAATTCTCTTATTACTCCTTGCATCCAATGAAATCATGCCAAGTCTCATCATATGATTGGTCCATGTTGTCAAGGGGATGACATAAGAGGGGGCCACAGGCCTTAATTTTGCGAGGAATTTATTTATTAAAATTTAAGGTCTTGGTCCCATTACCTTGTTGTGTCCTTCACCACATCTGGCCTATTGAAGTAGTAACTAGGTCTGGTATTCATAAATTTATTTTATCATTGATGTATTTATTATATATTTTCAAGCATGTTCTTCATGCTAGAGTCAAAAGAAAATTTATTTGTACCATTTGGACATTTAAAAGAAATAGAGTTTAATTTTTAAAAGGAATATTTTAGTTTCTCCAAGTTGACTAAGTCATCCCTCCAGAAGATAAGTTGGCCTACCCAAAGTATGTGTCCCTTCACATAAAAGGAAAATTATAAATAGAGAAAAATTGTCTCCATCAAATACACATTTTTCATCTGAGGAAAGGAAAATTCACATCTCCTAAGCCACATTCACAAGTTTTGAGGAAAAAAGAAGACAAGTTTATGAGGTAAGATATGACATGGTTTGAGGCAAAACATAGCGACATTCTAAGTTTGTAACCACCCCTCCCACATTTACCTAATTTCACTGGTCTACAAGGGTAAACATGAGACGAAGAGTTACTATGACATGACCTGACCTCCAAGCTTCAATTATGGAAGTAAGGCTGACAACAATAACTTACTGACCACAAAATGAAATCCTACAAGGCTTACAAGGAACTCAGGGGTCAAAGAACCATCCCAGGTGACCAAACCCTGAGCTCAACTACCTTCTCAATGAATTAACACCCAAGCCACATGAAAACACCTGTAAGAGTGTGGTTACGACCCTCCAATTGCATGCAAAAACCTTCTTGAGAGAATTTGTGACCTAAAATTCTCAGGTCAGTACCTGTGGTCTCAATATCTGAGCCAAAATTCGAGGCCAGACTCCAGACCACCACCAAGAACTTCCTAAAACTTTCCAGAATTATAAAATTCTTGAAGCTAATTCCAATCATACAAAAATTTATCATAGGCTTGACCTAACCAAACCTAACCATGATAGTCATTTTGTCAAACATATGATGGACATGTAATCTACAGGTCATGGATGAATATTTGACCATAGGAGTCTGAAACTTATCTAAGAATCACCAAGAAGGTCTAATTCCATCTCGTAATAGTTGCACTAACACTTGTTATCCCATGCATTCAATAACCATTAAATACTTATCAAATATTGAAAAATACATAGATATAGTACATTACAAATCCATGCTTATAGCCAACATATAAACACATTATTAACCATGAAATAACAACCATCAAATCACTATAATAACAAATATAAATTCTCATATATTACAATAGGAAAAGAACTCTTACTAACTGATGCAAAAACCAACCAAGTCAGGGACTTCCACGTACCACCCGACCATATATTAAGCTCAACCAAATATTTCTTTTAGAAAATCACCCCCATGCCATATTCAAAGCATAAATGTGTGAAATCAAGACATAGAAAACTAGGAATTACTGGAGATTAAACCACCTCCACCTGCAAGCTATTGTGATCCTACCAAAACTGGTCAAGAGATCACAATGCCCAAAACAAGCTTGGATCCTTCAAAATTTATTCACCATTACCTTGAGGAATTTTCTTGTCTCCCCTGACCTGTTGAGGGCTTCCAAGAGATTAAACCACCTCTGCCCCCAACCCTTGGGAATTTTCCTAAGACCACCTCACCTGGTTCTAAAACCTTCCGGCAATCCAAAGCTTAACCAAAAAAAAGAATCACATCACACAATGACTCTCCAGAAATGGCAAGGAAAGGTTGAAACCACTGTCAAACCTGATAAAACCCATTCCAATGAAAACAAAAGAACCAGTTACACCAATTCATGTACCATGTATTCACAAACCATCTAGGAAATAACACATGAAACCTATTACTTGCAATTCTTAAATTGAAGCTGCTTGATCCAACCCTCCTTTCTTGTTTATTGCTTTCATTGTCCTTCCTTTGATTTCCTTTGATTAATTGCTTGCTTTCTCCTCTTGGTGCTCTTCTCTCTCTAAAACTAATTCCAAATCCAAACTGACAAGAAGTTGTATAGACCAAAACATCAATTGAAAAAGGTTGTAAACTGATCCGCATAAGTATTTTTATCATTGAGGACTATATTTTCTTAATTTTCCTCTATTTTTCCTTCAATTTTACTCTCATTCAAACCTGTGACCCTTCATCTCCCTTTTCTCCTACTTTCCTTTATTTTCATAAATAAAATTCCAATTAATGCCTCTTTTCCCTTGCCAATTCATTTTCCAATTTCCTTAGCCATAATAAACTGAAAGTGACACCCACTAGGATGTTTTTCTGAACATTCAACTTGAAATATGTGTCCCATGACCTTGGTCTTATTTTTTTTTTAATAACTTTATTACATGAAATTTACCTAGAGGTCATTACAAAACCCTCCCCCTTAGGGGAATACCATCATTGGTTTTCTATGACACATATGACTAAAAATACTGCTGAAGCCAAAAAATATTGCCTGTGGAGCTTTATAACTTAGCTCGATGCAGTATTTACAATGAAAAACATGTTGAAAAGAGAAAAAAACATGAAAACCATGACAACATAGCAACCATACCGTTTATTGGATCTTTATAACACAACTAATTGTAGTATTTACAATAAAAACCACACATAGATATATACATATACTAAAACTCCTTTGCCTTAATAGACAAACAATGAAGGATACACAGCCTGCATCTGATCAACTATTTCCCATGTAGCTTCATCGGGGCCAAATTACTTCCACTGCACTTTAAATTGCTCGATTGATCAGTTCTGGAGCATGATCTATTTTTGCTACAATATGCACTAAGGTTCTAGCTGGAATTCTCCTTCTAGTTCGACCTATAATACAGACTAGTCAATCACATGAGCAACATCTTGGGCATACTTCTTAAGGAATGACACATGGAAAGCATCATGTAATTTCATTGTTGGAGGAAATGTAAGTTAGTAGGCCACTGGTCGAATCCTCATAAGGATCTCGAAAGGCCCGCAATACCAAGGTGTCGACTTGGCACATGAACCAACCCTCAAGGTACTCCTCATGGGCTTGATGTGTAAGTACACATGTTTTTCAACCTGAAAATCCTTAAACACCATGTGTTGATCTGCATAAATCTTCTTCATGCCTTGTGCTACCTTTATATTCTTCTTGATAATGTGCATTTTGTGTTTCATCTCTTCTAACATGCTTGTTCCTATCAGTACCATGTTCATTGTATCACTCCAATTGATGGGATTATTTCAACTGAATGATCCTAACATGCCTCAAACAGACTCATCCTCACTTAATAATGATTCCCATTGTGGAGTATTTCAACTGAATGATTCTAAAATGCCACAAACATAATCATTCTCACTGAATCATGATTCCCATTGTTTTAAGTAAACTCAACTAGTGGAATCAAATCCTCCAACTTCCTCTGTCGGTGCATGACATACATTCTCAACATGTACTCTAGAATCTTATTGAGTTTCTCTATCTATCCATCTGTCTAAGGATGATAACTTGTACTAAATTCCAACTTCGTACACAAACATATAAATAAATCCTTTCAAAACCTAAAAGTTAACTTGGCATCTCTGTCAGACACCATCTTCTTAGGAATACCATGCAATATCATTATCTTCCTAATTAAGACTTGAGCTACCTCAATAGATAAAATTCATTGGAATGAAGTGAGATACCATGGTCAACTTATCAACTAAAACCATGATGGAATCATGTTTCTTAGATTTCTTCGACAAACCTGTCATGAAATCCATAGAAATGACCTCCCATTTCCACTTTGGATTCAGAATTGGTTGCAATAAACCACATAAATTATTGCACTCTGATTTTAGCTATTGACAATCCAAACACCTTGAGTCGCACTCAGGTACATCTTTCTTCAATTTTCCCAATAGTAGAACCTCTTCACAATTGTTAGAATATTTTGATATCCCTAGTGGCTTGAATACGGCTTGACATGAAATTACCTCAAGATAAGAATCTTGAGTTCACCATTTTCCAACAGATATATCCTATCCCTAAATCTCATCAAATCATCATCATGAGATGATAATCCACATCTTGATCACATGTACCCTACTATTTTAGCCTGTGCTTAAGCTGTTGGTACCTGTCATCCTGTTGTACTATCTATAAGATCTAATTTTATAAATCTATCCCATATAAAATCATAACTAAAATGTGATTTACCTACACTCTTTCACTAAGAGCATATACAACCTTATTCTCCCTACCTTTGATGTACTCGATCTCAAATTCAAACTCATTGAGCATAGCCAACCATCTAGCTTTCCTAGCATTCATATTAGGTTGGTCAAACAAGTATCTTAACCCATTGTGATCACTCATCATGACAAATATCCTGCTAAGAAGATAGTGCCTCCACATCTTCAATGCATGAATGATCATTTCCAACTCAATATCATGTGTCACATAGTTCTACTCATGCTAAATTAGTTTCCTTGACTCGAAGCATACCACTTGTCTCTCCTACATCGGGACTCCACCAAGTCCCCTCTTAGAAGCATGCGTACACAACATGAACTATTTTTCTAGATCTGCAATATTTAGAACTGGAGCAGTAGTAAGAAACTGCTTCAACTACTCAAAAATATATGCACATTCCTCTATCCATTCAAATTTATTTCCTTTCCTCTGCAATGACATAATATGATAAGAAATTCGTGAGAAGTTCCTGATGAACTTCCTGTAGTAACCTTCTAAACCCATGAATGATCTAACCTCATCCACATTCCTAGGAGCTGCCCATTCCATGATAGCTCAAACATTTTCTAGATCAACTGCTATGCCTTCCTTGGAAACAACAGGTGCCAAGTAATGTACCTCTATCTGAAATAAACTACGATTACTAACATTAGAATACAACTAATGATCTATCCACAATATTAACACTACTACTAGGGGTTATGCATGCTCTTCCTCATTCTTATAATATATCAATATATCATAAATGAATAATATCACAAACTTTTCCAGATAAGAAACACACTATTCATCAAACACATGAAAGTAGTTGGAGAATTAGTCAAACCGAAAGGAACCACAAAAAAATCATAATTCTTGTACCTCGTCTAGAAATAATTCTTGTAGATGTCCCATTTTTTATACGTACCTGGTGAATCTTTATCTCAAGTCAAACATGGAGAATATTATTGCTCCCTTCAATTGATCAAATAAGTCATCAATCCTCGATAAATGGTACATGTTCTCGATCATTACTTTGTTCAACTTCCTGTAATAAATACACAACCTGAGAGTACCATCCTTATTCTTTACAAACAATACCGGTGCACCCCAAGTCGACGCACTTGGCCTAATGTATCCCTTGTTAATAATATCCTTCAACTACAACATCTATTCCACTAGCTCTGGAGTGCTCATCGTATAAGGTTCCTTTGGTGCTGGTGCTGCTCCTCGTACCAACTCAATAGAAAATTCCACTTCCTTGTGAGGAGGAAAATATGAAATCTGTATTGGAAATACATCCTGAAACTTTTGTAAAAATGGGTACATCTTCAAGACTTCTACCTCCTAAACATTCTTAACTTTACCATTGGAAACATGCACTGCAAAAAAACACACCCTTTGCTTCAACTTCGCTTTGCATGCATAGTTGTAACCATTATCGTCGATGTAGGCTTCTTCTTACCCTGTGAGATTCTCTTATCTCCATCATCATCCAAGCACTCAATAGCCTTTTTGTAACAATACACCTTAGTCTTTTGAAAGGTACAACCAATCCATACCCAGAAGCATACTGCATGATCCCAATGGAAGCACATTTAGATGCGCTAATTTAGGAATACCATTTAGCTCAAATGCACAAGCTCTCACCCAATTATGAAATCTTTTCTTAGTACCTGTAGCCCAATGGACCAGCCAAGACTCTGTATACACTAATTTTCTCAATCCAAACTTATCCACCAAATCAAGGTTAATGTAACCATAATTAGATCTAGGGTTAATCAAAAGAGATTGAACTCTATCACAGATCTTACCTTCCATCTCAATAATGGATGTTTGGTGATCTACCTACTTTTTGGACACCTAATCCTCTAAGGGTTGGTGTGGAAGGTGAAGAGTCAAAAGGAATCCAAGAGACCCTAGAATATGGAATACAATGGTCACTCTATTGTATGATAAATATGTATCATTGTGTGTAATAGAGCATCCAATGTTTTATATTTCTCATGTCTTGTGTGTTTACCGGGTTCACCATGCCTGTGTTTAAAAAATCTGAGGAATGCTCTGGCCCACATCCCCAACTTTCTATGCCTCTTGAGCACTATATATCTGATGTCTACCATCCTAATACAATGAAAAATTATTCTTGTGATGATCCTTGCCATATATCCAATACTACAAATCTCCACTACCTCTCTTTTGATGCTCTCTAGGTTGAGACCCATGTCACTTCTCAATTGCATTGAATTTCTTGTAAGGAGAAACATTTTACTTCTCACCTACATCTTGAGGTCTTCCTCACTTCGATGGACACTTACCTTGATTCTTGTCATTCCATTTCCAACCCTGCTTAGACTCGGTCTTATGCTTCTATTCTTCATAATAGTGCTTTAACTTTCTAATGAATTCTTCCAACAACTGAGGGTCATCATACTCAATCCAATACTTGAATGCTAATTTTAGTCCACTGATAAATCTCAAATTTTTTGTCTTCTCATCCTTAATATATGGCACATACCTCAACAACTCCAGGAACTTAGTCATGTACTCTTCGTCTATCATAGATCCCATCATCAACTCATAGAAATGTTTGCCCTTTCTATCATAGTACCCCTCTGTAAGAAATTTTTCTTCAAGATTCTCTTGAATTCATGCCATCTCAACTCCTATGTCCTGATGTCTTTGACACACTTCACTTCTTCCCACCAAATGTATTATTCCCTTTGAGACTGAAAATAGCTATTTTGGCCTTCATGTTCTCTATATATTCATGAAACTCAATTAACTTCTTCATCCTAAGAAACCATGCCTATGAATCCTTTGGTTTATTTAGCTTTGCATCGAATGTGGGTGTCTTAGCTTCCTTAAACTCATATGGAAACAATCCCCTGTCACTCCTCTTGTGAGGGTGATAGCGATGATGACCATGATACCTGTCTAAACCAAAACTAGACTAGAACCTGTAGTCATTGACTCTTCGATCAGGTGTATCCAATAACCTACCATCTCTGACTGTGTCATCTTTGTATGACCTATGACCACCATGAGACCTACTACCATATGCCATAGTAGTCCTGCTCTCTTGTCCATAAATAATCCGTGGATGTCCTTGTCTCTACAAAACTGGCAAACTCTAAAGGATAATTGCATTGACCTCTGCTTTCTTTTCCTATGCCTTGGATATTATTTATTGTGACTAAATGATCATGTCATTATCTATTTGAAAATTTGTATTTCTACCTTTAAACTTATCAAGGTGTTAGTTATGTCTAGAGATTACTCATATTCATGTTTCTCAGTTGATCTATAAAGAGAGTATCATGAACTTTAACCCACAATTTTTCTAGTTATATTTAATCCTCTTATTCCTACAAACATACCATGTCAGATAAACCAAATATAACATAATAAACATACCTCAGTGAAGTTCAGGGGAGGCTATCTCTTATGCAAAATAAATCTAGATTAGCATGATACACGTATATACTTAATCATATCAATATATTTACATCATGCATGATAACACCAATTGCATACAATGACCTCATGCAAGACAACCATAATCATGACACTGCATGCATAAAAACCACATAGACATTGACATGCATGCATGAAAAACACATTTTTCCCATCTAGTCCAAGTGTTGAACCTAGGAGCTCTGATACCAATATATAACCATCCCTCCCATATTTACCCATTTTCACCGGTATTCTAGGGTAAACATGAGATGAAGAGTTACTATGAAACGACTTGACCTCCAAGCTTCATTTATGGAGGTGGTGTTGGCAACTGGAACTTAATGACCACAAACTGAAATCCTACAGGGCTTATAGGGCACTCAGGGGCCAAAAAAATACCCTAGTTGACCAAACCCTGAGCTAAATTTCATTTTCAGTGACTTAACACCCCAAGTGCATGCAAAAGCATACAAGAGTGCGGTTGTGAACCTCCAACCGCATGCACAATCATGCATGAGTGTAGTTTTGACCTAAACTTCTCAATTTAGTTATGGAGATCCTGAGATTTGAGCCACAATTCCAAGCTAGCCTCCATACCACTACCCATAACTTCGTGAAACTTTGACTTCAAGACAATTCCAATCATACAAAACTTGATCACTTACTTGATCTAACTAGGCCTAACCATGACAGTTATTTCATCAAACTTATAATGAACATGTAATCTATAGGTCATGAATGCATTTTTTAACATAAGAGTTTGAAACTTATCTGAGAATCACCAAGAAGGTATAATTCCCTCTCATAATAGTTGCAATAACACTTATTAGCTCATTCATTCATTAACCATTAAATACTTATCAAATACTGAACAATACATAGCTAGAGTACATTGCAAATCCATGCTTATAACTACCATATAACCAGATTATTAACAATGAAATAACAACCATAAAATCACCATAATAACAAATACAAATTCTCATAGATTATAATATGGAAATAAATCTTACTAACTGATTCAAAAACCAACCAAGTCAGGGACTTCCAGGTACCACCCGACCATAGATTGAACTGAACCAAATTTTTCTTTAAGCCAATCACCCCCATGCCATATAACAAGCATGAATGTGGGAACTTAAGACATAAACAACCAAGGCTTCCTAGAGCTTAAATGACCTCCACCCTTAAGCTACCGTGATCCCACAAAAAATGGTCAAGAGATCACAATGGCGAAAACTAACTTGGATGCCTCAAAATTTCTTCACCATTAATTGAGGAATTTTCTTGTCTCCACCCACCTGTTGAGGGCTTCCCGAAGATTAAACCACCTCCATCCCCAACCTTTGGGAATTTTATTGAGACCACCTCACCCAGTTCCAAGAACTTCTAGCAATCCAAATCTCAAGCAAAGAAAATAATACCATCACACCATGACTATCCAGAACTGGCAAGGCAAGGATGAAACCACTGTCACACCTAGAAAAACCCATGTCAATGAGAACAAAAGAACCAAATACACAACTGCATACACCATGCATTCATAAACTAGCTAGGAAATCACACATGCAACCTGTTACCTGCAAGTCTTCCTGTTGAAGTTGCTTGATCCAATCCTCCTTTCTTTTCCTTTTCTTTCCTTTTCCTTCCTTTTACTTCCTTTTCTTTCTTTCTTTCTTTCCCCTCTTGGTGCTCTTCTCTCTCTGAAACTAATTCCAAAGGAAAATTGACAAAAAATTGTAATGGCCAAAATATCAACTAAGAAAAGCTATGAATTGATCCTCATAGGTATTTTTTATCATTAATGCCTCTATTTTTCCTTCAATTTTCCTCTCATCCAAACCTGTGACCATTCATCTCCATTTTCTCCTATATTCCTTTATTTTCATAAATAAAATGCCAAATAATTCTGCTTTTCCTTTGCGAGTTCCTTTTACAATTTCCTTATCCATAATAAACTGAAAGTGACACCCACTAAGATTTTTTTCCCAACATTCATCTTGGTATACATTTCCCATGACCTTGGACTTACTTTTCTTTTATTAAATTTATTGCATGAACTTTACCCGAGGGCTAGTACAAATGAAAAATATAACATGGCTCTAAGGAAAAATATTATGAGTTCCTAAGAACTCTGAGGGATATGAATGACCGTTTTATGGAAAACTCATGGACAAACACATGGCACCTTGTGGACAAACCGGTAACAGAATTCATTTGGATCATTGTTGTTTAATGAAGGGTTGACTTGGAACTTGGGTGCCTTGCTTCTACAGGCTATTTTATCTATGAATTTGATTCCTATGGTTGACTAAAATTATATAATGAAATGGTTGTTGGGTTTTATCCTTGTGGGATTTTCCCTGGCCACTAGCCAAATCTCTAGTGTCTTTTGTCTCTTGTGTAATATGATCGTTATTGTCTTGTATTTGTATGGTTAAATTGATATTTCTTGACGAAACTCCAAAAAATACCCGTGATTAGCTCCCATTTTTGCTAAGTTTTTTTCTTCCAAGGACTGTTTTAGTGGATATTTCTCCAATTATTAGAAAAACCTCAACATTATTTATTGGGATGGCATTATTTTTGGCGTTTTTTCACCAGACAAAAAATCAGGTAATTTCATTGAAATCAATGCCAATAATAATGCCAGATTTAGCTCCCATTTTAGCACCTAAATTAGTTCCTTGGTTAGCTCCCTTTTGAGCGTTAGATGTGCCTAAATAGTTAATTAATTGAGGTATTGGGGGTTAAGTGGATATGGGTTTTTAGGATTATGGGATTTAGGGATTTGGGGTACAAGGATCAAGGGTTAATGGATTAAGGGTTTGGGTTTAAGAGATTAAGGGTCAATAGCTAAGGGATTTGGAACTTATGGGTTAGGTATTTTAATGGTTAATGGCTTAGGTATTATGGGTTAATAAATTAGTGTTTAAGTGCTTAGGGCATAGGGGTTTATGGATTAAGGGATTATTGGTTAGGGATTAAGTGTTTAAGGGTTAATGACTTAGGGGTTAGGGGATTTAGGGCTTTTGCGTTAGAGGATTTTTTATTTAATAGGGTTGAGGGATTAAGGTTACTTTAGAGATTAGGGCTTAAGGATTTAAAGGTCAATGTAGGATTACGTCTTTATTGGAACTCTCTTGAAATGTCATGGAATGTCTTCCAACACGCTCATCACCAATTTCATCCAGTGTTGACGCACAGTGAGAAGTGAATGGGGCCAATGTTGAAATGTATTCAAATTATTATTGTATGCATAAAATTTGACATGGTTAGACTAAACACATTCCTTAATAGTATGTGAGGGTTTCAAGGCTCGAGGATGATAAATGTCCCCGCATAATTTCTGATATCTTCCACATTTTCATCAACTTTCATCATGCAATTTCATTGTCATCATTCGTCACTCCCATTAATGGAATTTTTTATGAAACTCTCCTAAAATGTCATGGAACATCTTCCAATAATTCCATCACCAATTTCATCCATTGATGCTACACGATGAGTAGTGAATGGTAACAACGTTGAAATTTCTTCAAGTTATTCTTGTATGTGTCAAAATTTGACATGGTTAGAGTAGACATGTGCCTTCAAGATGGTATGCGAGGGTTTCATGACTCAAGGATGTGTGATGTACTAGAATAATATTTGAGATCATCCAAGTTTTCATCAACATTAATCATGCTATCTCATTTTCATCATTCCTTATTACTGTCTATGGAATCTTTGTTGAAACTCTCTTGAAATGTCATAGAATGTCTTCCAACACACCCATCACCAATTGCATCCACCGACAACACATGATGAGTAGTGAATGGGGAAAATGTTGAAATTTCTTCAAACTGTTCATGTATGCATCAAAATTTGATATGGTTAGACTAGGAACACACCTTGACAGTATGTGATGGTTTCAGGACACAACGATGCCTAAAATCCTTGCATAATCTTTGATATTGTCAATGCTTGCATCAACGTTCATCATGAAGTATCATTTTCATCATTCATTGTTCCTATCTAGGGAATATGAGTTAGATAATATGTTTGTATATGGTATTAGGTTATGGATCATATATGTTACTATTTAATAAGTATAATTGTTATGATTGAGAATTTATTACTGATAATGGTTACATTTCAAGATTTAAGGGTGATACAGTTATGATTTTTGGGATATAGTGGCTATGGTTACAATATATATTATATAATAGACATTAGGGGTGAAAATTACTAGGTTTTAAGGGTTATAGAGGCTTGGAGTTATAATTGTTATGTGTTATAGAATTTAGAGGTGATAAGGCTTGGACATGATGGGGTCAGTAATTATAATGGTTATGGATTTAGGATTAGGAATTAGGAGTTATAATAGTTATAGGGAATTCCCATGGGGTGTATGGTATTCAAGGATTTTATGTTAAGAGATTATGTATTAAGGATTTATGGCTTAAGTGTTCAGGGGATTAGGGCTTAATATTTTAAGGGTTTTTTTTATCACCTATTAAGACTTTTATAAATTTTTGCAACAAAAATTATCATTGGGGTCAAAATATTTGAAGGCTATTTTTATACATTGGGTTCATATACATGGTTATATTTATTTTTATAAAAAATATTGGGTTCCTAGATTCAATCTCCAAGTCATAAAAGTTTTACTCCAACACATACCATGCATCACATGTCAGAAATGAATAGCAACCAACAGATGACACCCAACATTGGAGTATGTATATATATATATATATATATATGGACTATGTGTCAAGATAACATCCAAGAGCAGGGATATTTAAATAATGACAAGTATTTTACTCTATTTCATGTGGGATAGTTCAAAGTGCCAAAGGCCAAAGTACTATATTATATTACATGGTTCAAAGGTACATATCGCGAGAAGTTTGAGATTAGTGGTGAATATGCATTGTGGATTTTGAACCGGCCTGAAGTGTAAAACACCATTGAAATCCCACACTGACTGAGAAGCGACACATGTCCCTTAACAAATTCAATGCGAGATTTTATTATGGTGTTAAAGGTCATTCATTTTTCATATCCACACTCAATTTCCACCATTGATCTAGAAATTAGATCTAATTAATAGATACAACAATTTGGTATCTGCTAAATTTTTATCAAGCACTTTATTTATAAAGATTTATTTTTACTCAGTTAAAACACAATGTTTTGCAGTTCCTTATGGGTGAAAAGGGATTTATTATGGGTGATAGTGAAGATTGTTAAAACATCTAAGTTAGCAACAATTCAGATTTCGAGGTTGTTTTCTTGTTCCGCCTCAGTGTTTTAGCAGTCGAAATAATTAAATCCTTTAATAAAATTGTTTCCTTCCACAAAATATCTGACCCAAACTAGAATAACCTTGTGGACCAAGAATGGGATGTTTATGACCCAAATTTTTCATGTACTAATCAAGAGTAGACCCCTCAATTGTTCTTTCAGTGGGATGATGAAATTAGTAAGGAGTATAAAGTTTGGGAGTCACATCTTCCATTATGTATTGTTCCTCAGGTCTTTCATTTCCATAAATTGGTCATATGGTGTTATAAGAATTATTTCTCTTCTATTAGATTAATGGTTTCAAATAAAACTTCAAATATCTTCATTTCCTTAACTATTGAATCAGTTCTCAAGATGCTAGGGTTATAATATTCCAGTATTATGAATGAAAACACCATAGAATTAAATGAAGAAACTCTTTTCCAAACCTTCAGATCATTATCCCAAAAATTACAACTTACATTAGTCCAAAGTGTTCAGTAATTCTGATATTTCTCTACAATATTTAATCTACCCTCTAAAACTGAGTGGTTTGTTAAACTAGTGTAGATCATTTTCTCCATGATTAGTCAAATATTGGGTTTACATCATGATAAGGTTTTCACCAAAGGTTTCTTAGGTTTTCTATGGTATTTTTCATTGTCAATAAAGCTCAATTATCCTAAATTTATAGAAAAATCAATGCATGGACAGTTGAGCAATTTCAACAACCTTTAGAGATTTAGATATCAAGCCTTTCTCGTATACTTAATTTTGGATAAATTCACTCATTAGTTTCAACATGTTTTGGAACCAGAAGGAATTACTTTTTTTGGAGTAATTTCAATGATTCAAAGATAATTATGTATTAGAAACTAATCATAGGTTTCCTTAAATTTTGTTAATAAGTTCATATCTAAGGTGTATGTATTGATTCATGAAGAAGAATTTCCAAGAGTATGCCCATGGCTAAATAAATCTACCCAAATCAATTCAGGGTCCAAAAAAGGGATTGGTTCTTCTATCAAGACTATATAGCAATAAGGATTTATGAAGCAGAGGTTCAACCCTCTGAACTACCTTCATTTCTAACTCATAGGGTTTATGCTTTGGAGATATTAAGGAAAATATTAGATTTAGATTTTATACATTTTACAAGATTTAGCAATGTCTTTCAAATTTCCAATAATAGTGGGACCTTTTACTATTAAGAATAGAGAAATTTCATAGATAATTGATCAATTGCAACTTATTTAAATTTTGAATATGATGAAGCATGTCACTATGATCCTCATCATATCATTTCATCCAAAAGAAAGAAGAGAAGGGATGAATATAAACATCAGGGTAGTTTAGAAATGGAAAGGATAGAAAACAATTTGGAATGGTCAATTGTTGAAAATGTTGATCAAAATCAATTGGGAAATAAATAAAATTCCTTCAAGCAATCAGAAGGAGTTTCGAGGCAAGGATAAGTAGGGATAAAAATAGTTACCCCAACCAAGATTGAATGTGGAGCTAAAATTCCATTTACTGAGGATATGATAGAAATAGATGAAGAAGATGTCATTGAGGAAGAAAGGAGAAATAGTTCAAAAGGTTCCAAGGGAAAATATTTTATGCTTGTAACTGATAAGTCAAAGGACATATCTTTTGCAAGAGACCCCATTATCTATATTCATAAGAAATATTCAACAAAATTTAATGGTGTTCATTCAATAGATAGTGGACCTATATTAGTTGAAAATACTATCACAACCTATTACAGTGAAATAAAACACCAAGGTTATTAGGATAGATAGGAGAAATTTGAAAAACTTAATGTTATACCAAAAATAACCTCCTCATTAGCTAAAAGGATAAGAACACTTTCACTGGAAGAAATCCTAAATTATAGACCTATTTTCCAGGGTAATGCACCCTGGAAACAAACAATAAGCATTCTAACGTTGCCTATGACCCAAATGTTAGCTACCTGTAATTAGTAAGATTGGAAAAAGTCCAACTGCAAGGAGAACACTTATTTCAACCACTTTGGGATTCTAGGATCTAGCCCTCCTGAATCCAGAGAGGGATCTCTCCAATAAAGTGCAAAGATTGATTTATCTTTAAAAGCTTTTGGGTAATGATATTAGACTAGTTATGAAGGCCGAGGGTTTTGTTTTGTTTTTTGGATAGTTGAGCATGATTATTATTTGAGGGAAAGTCCTAAATGGAAATATTTTTAAAGGTGTGAAGTTGCAAGAAATCAGAACAAGTTTTGGCTAAAAAGATAGATATAATGCTGGTTTTAGTCCATTAGGCTATGGAGTCATAATAGGGTTTAATTGAAACAACAAGGAGCAAGAGTGGTCCATGGGGCAAGTCATCTATGTCTAACGATCTCTTTAAAGTTGATTTTATGGAATGAAATGATACAACAAGAAGGAGAATTTAACAAATGAAGAACAAAGAGCAACCTAAGATCTGTTAAGTACTTTGAAACTAGCCAGCTTTTGACATACACTTAAGAAAGACATAAAAGTAATCTAAGATCTAGTAAGTACTTCGAAACTAGCCAGATTTTGATGCACTTTCAATAGAAAAACATATAAAACATAGAGGGAAAACACATATGATAACAAAAAATGGTCTAAGATCTGGTAAGTACTTTGAAACTAGCCAGCTTTCAACACACTCTTAGGGAAACTTTCAGATAGTCTTTTGGGATAAAACTAGGACAAGGCTCACCATAACTTCCTTAGTTCATATCTACTTAACATATACTAAAAATAACATTCAAGAATAACAATTAGCTAAGATAGTAGGACGAGGGAACACCATCATTCCTAACTTCTCGAAACTGAATTAAATCATTCCCAAACAGCACAATTTAGAAGAAAAGATTTAGATAAAGCTTATCAGTCAGAGAAGGGTATTGATATACAGTAATTCCTAACTCTATGCTTGATGTTCTTTATCAAAGAATATGGACGAAGTGAAAAAAAAAAAAAAATAACAATTTACAATAAGAAATAACATCACCGTCGACATAGACCAGGATCCCATAAATCAACTTGTATTGATGCTTCAAACCAGTTATAGCTTTAAGTCCAATGTTTCAGTTCAACAATCATCTTCACTTCTCAGACTAACTTCTCTAATCACAAGCAGAGCTTCAAGAGCCCGTGAACACTATTTACAAGTAGAAGTCTCAAGCTCAAGTATATTACAAAGTTCAACAACCAACAATTTATCATCTTCTACATAACTACTTATAGAAGAAATGAGGAGGTGGGAGGGGATAAAGATCTCCTAGGGTAATTAATACAGACTTAAGACTTCTCGGCCTCTGAGGGGCTCGATGGAGAAGTTCACAGATGTTCTGTCTGTATTAATGTTTTAAATTTAATATTTAAGCTCGGTGGGATCTTTTGTTGACTTTAAGGCTCTGTTTCATGTTGAAGTAACTCTGCTGATATTTTTTGCATTAAGTTCCTTTGGCAGAATTAACTATTCGGCTGCGTTGAGGAAAATATTTGATGTTCTGATAATAACTCGACCTCTATTTGAATGCTTTGAGGCAACAGGTGGCACTATGGTAGCTGAGAGGAATCAATTGGCCTTTGATGTGGCGGTGGAGGCTCTTCATGACTGATAAATCCCTTAATTTGTCTTTTAATTGTGTTTAATCCAATGGATTAGGCTTTTGATAATCAATCTTAGCCATAATCCTTCAAACTATGGAATTCATCTTCAATCTTCAGTTCTGCTGTGGTAGGTCTTCAACATTGATACTCTTTTGTTTTGATTTAATTTACTGTGTCTTGTTGATGTGTAGGTTCTCCAAAAGGCCCATATGGCATCGATGCCCATGAAGCACCAATGAGATGTGAAGTTTGGACCCTATTATGATCTTTCTTTATGCACAAAGGCGTGGGGGATCGTCATCCTTGGCCTTTAGTTTTCCTTTAATATAATGGAAAAACCATAGAAACCTGCAAAACCAACAAAAATTATAAAATCCTGCGTTATTGGGGTAAAAACTGCTTTGGAGGTGGAGGGGAGGAGCGTGGCCATTGGATGGCATCATCCAACGGTGGAGATCCGATGTGGAGATCAAACAGAGACTGTTAGGAAAGAACAGTGGTTTCAATTAAGTCAAATTTGTTGATTGCGCAGAGATCAACGGTCGATATTAGTTGTGATTTAACAGTGCGAAGGAGTCACATTATTTGAAAAATAGAAAAAATGCAAAGAAATGGGGTCAAAACCTTTGTTTCAGAGGAAATATGGTAAAAAATAGAGTTGGGGGGTTCGGGATGATCATGGGTTGTCGGATGAGATCGGCCCATGAGATCAACGGTGGAGATCGTGTGTTGAAAACCGTTGGTGAGGGCATAGGGTGATAGTGTAAGGCCTGATTAGATCTGGGTCATTGATCTGCAAAGATCAACGGCGGGGAGCATGCACGATAACACACAATGGAAAATGAGGAAAGTGGTTTCGGGGCAAGTGATATATACGAAGTGGATAGGCGCCCGTCTGCGGGCCTTTGATTATATAGAATGCGATAGGCCCAGGACTTATATATATAAGGGCCAATCGCATCGGAAGGTCGGGCTTGGTCTTTCAATCTACCCATTTAGAATTTTGCGATGCGATTGGCGCTTTGGGACTTTTAACTCTTGGTTCCGGGCACAAGTTATATGGAGTGAAGCGGAGGGGCAGAGTTTATATAATGGGGCTTCAATCGCATCAAAACTTTTGATGCGGGCTTTTCAATCTACCCATTTTTCATTAAAAACTCTGCATGGGCGCGTTTAGACCAAACTTATGAAAAAGTGGTTTTATTGAATTTACAAAGGAAAAGGACAATCGAGAATGTGTTTATACAATGTTTTAGTGCCAAATTGCGGGAACGAGGTTATATGAATCGATGATTGGACCGGGGCTTATGTAATAAAGGGCCAATCGCATCGGAGGTCTCAACTTAACAAAATACTTGCGCGCTCGGTTTTTTCAGATGCGATATGCGCTGAAAGGGCTTTAGCGCTTGGTTCTTAGCACCAGGGCATGTGGTGGGGAAGTGGTTAGGACTTAGCCCAAAGGGGCTTAAGACTAAAATACAAAAACGTATTTTTTATGAAATTTTCAGAGTTTTCTGATGGATTTGGGGGTTTCGGCAGAGTTAAAAAGGAGTTTTAAACTCTATAATGTGGATTTTATGAAGGGGGGGATGGGAAAAATGAAAAATAGAGGAAGTTTATGAGAAAAAAGGGGAGGAAAAATGAAGGTTATTTTTTATGTGGAAGGAAGGGAAAAATGGTGTTTTGCAGCAGTCTTATTCTCATGAAATCAGCAGAATTTCAGAGTTCAAAATGGAAACAGCAGTGAATATTTGAACAAAGGGCATGATGTCTTTATGAGTCTTCAAGAGATAACATTTTTTAGCAATAAAACTTGTTTCTTGAAGGCTCAAAAAAAAATTTAGCCACATTTTGATATAAAAATTTTTATAGGTGGCTAACAGTGGCTCCACTTGGGGATGGTGCCTTCTTGAAGGCATCAAGAACTTCAGACTTGCATTCTCTAGGAGGCTGATCAGTGCCTTATCCATTGGGCAACAATATTTCTTTACTTGGATGTTCTTCTTTTGCTCTGGAAGATGTTAGCAGCCATGAAAAAAATAATGGATCTTCAACAACACAACCTTTCTACCTACCCAATCCTACTGATCTAACATTTTTTCTTCTTTAGAGTGCACTTGAATTGGAAAACTCTTTTCACAACATTTTATTATTTTGAAAGCATAAAACTAATCTAATTCTACTCCTTATTTCTTCATGAACTCAAATTAAACAGTTGAGTTCATAAGCTTCTCTACCTAATCTACCAATATGTTAGGATTAAACAGTCTAACAGATTTTTATTCTCTAATTTCTAAAACAAAAATTTAAAAGCATACAAGTTAGGATTGAATAGTCTAACTTGATTTTGATCTATGGCATAAAAACAAATTGCACATAGATATCATTTTTCAGAAAATTAAATCAAAATGTAAGGCTTAAGATTTGAAAGTTCAGGCACTTCCTTCATCTTTTTATAGCTCTGTTCTCGAGTTTATTCAAGTTGTTTTTGCTTTTTATCTGGTTCAGATTTTGAGCTGATTAGAACCAGTTTTACCTCTATTTTTGACTCAAGAATTTTAAATATTTTTGAGTCATTCTTGTTTGGAAACTTAGGTTCATATTTTGAGCATGTTTGAACCTTTAATTTCTAGCCTAATCTATCTACTGATTAGCCAAGATTAAACTGTTTGATAATCAAATCCACTAACCTATCAGCAGTCAATTTAAAACTAATTAGTCAAGATTAGGCTATTTGACTAACTAGGAGTGTGTTTTCAGGAGTGGCATTTAAGCTTGCACACTTTCAGACTTTATTTCTCTTTTTTGGTATGGGGTTGTACCTTTATTGTTTTTACAATCTGCCCTCTTTTCTTTCTTCTATTGTTTTTGTATTTTTTGATTTTTCTTCGGAGACAAAAATCACAAACCATCTAATTGCTCAAAAGATGAGCTTTATTGACATTCCTATCTAACCTATTCCAACTTGGAATATTCACATTCTTAACCTACAAACTCTCTTTTCCAATACGTCTAGTCAATCAGATGGTCCCATGACTAGTCTTTGCTCATTTCTTTGAGCATGTTGGATAGGCAGGGCTACTCCCATACTATATGTTCCTTGACAGCATCTTTGAAAAAATTTATTGCACTTGGTGATATACTGTTGTCTGCAATATTTATCCCTTCTTCAGATGTCTTCAGGAAATCAACATAGGGATCTTGAAATAATGCTTGGTTAAGAGTATTTGGAGGATGTGTTTCAACCAGGATCATCTCTTTGTTCTCCACTAGATCAAGGCAAAGATTGTTTTGAGGAAGACAAACTTCATCATCTTCATTGTCATCTAAACTGGAAAATTCATCATACATTTCAGTGTTACCCTCTTATAGCTCTGAGATATTCTGATTTAATGGGCTGAGTTGTGTGAAAAGAACAATGTATTCTTGAGTAGGGGTTTGTTCTATTGCTTCCTCTTTTTCAAGAGAAGTCTCCTTGGTTTCAACTTGCTCAAAAATTTCTTCATTGCTTTCTTCCTCAACCTTTGAGCTAAAAGTCTGTTGATTCCCAATCACATGGAAACTATTACTAATGATCTGAAATGAAGCAGATAAAAGATCCAATGAATCTTCACTCACTTCTGGGCTTTGAAAACTTTCATCATCATTATCATAAATAGTTTGCACTGGCTCATTACTTCTTTGAAGTGACTGATTTTCATCCCATAAATCTGCTACTGATGGTCCTGCAAGATTAACTTATGTTTGGAGAGCATCATCACTAGATAGATCTAAGTTAGGAAAATCATCAATATAAGTAAAATTACTAATCAATAAAACTGGGTTATCAGCATGTCTTTCTTTATTCTGATCTACAAAAAAAAATTCTAAATCTATACAAAAAAGTTCTATATGTGAATGGACAAGGATATTCATTTTGCAAAGAGTTTCAGAGACTGGTTGTTTATTAATAATATGATCTATTTCTTTTTCTGTCAAAAGAGAAGATGTTACTATGTTCCTTTGAACGGGAGTATAGCAGTTCTCTATCTCTTGTAAAGATTGATTTTGAGGCTGGATGTCTTCTTGAGCCTCAGCTATAAGGGATGATGAATCATTATCTAAGTTTTCAGGGATATCTTGAGGAATTTTTTTTATTTCCTGGTTGATTTCTTCCTCAAATGATTCATCTATGTTCTTAAAATTTTTCAATAAGATATTAAACTCATGAATGGCCATTAAAATATCTTCAGGATGGATTTATTCCAAATCCTCATCATTGTCTATAATGTATTGGGTGATGTTTTGTGATGGATCATAATGTATTCCACCCCATGATAATGATGTATTGTTTCCTTTATAGTTCTCATAAAGCACATATTCAAGTTCCTTTAAAGAAAACAAACTACCAGATCTCAACCATTCATACCAATCCCTAGCTTTTCCTTCTAATGTTAACATGAACATTTTCATAAGGAAATCTTCATGCCATTCAAATTTCAATCTCCATACATGTATGTGAAATTTTATAAGATGTAATAATGGGTTATCAAACTCTTCACCCTGAAAAATAGGAATTTTATCATCCCAATTCACCTGGGGCATCTTATGTGGAAACCCCGGGATATGATCTTTACTCATTGGGGCATATCTTCGTTGTATCCTTGGATTCATTTTGTAAATAAAGAAATAAGGTCACTGTGTCTGGTCAATCAGTTTAGGGTCTTCTACCAGTGGATTCATTTGGTCTTTTGGGAGTTTCAGAGTGTGGATTCGCCAGGTGGAAAAAAAATTTAGCTCCTAAGGAGGTAAAATGTTTTATGGTTCTACCACCATGTGATTTTTGTAGAGCTACAAAGTATTTAGGAACTGAATTATTTCTCAAGGGTGATCTGAAAACAGTTGAAAATTTAATCTTAGGAGACTTCCTAAGGATACTTTCTGGGTTATCAGCTATCTTAGGTGGGTTTGGGTCAGGGTAGGCTATAGTATGAATATTTCTAGGAGCCACTATGATGCATTTTTCAGACCCAATTTAAACAAGAACAATTTAACCAGATATGACAATATTTAATAGGCTAACTGATATGTTTTAAACAAGAAATTTTAATCCTAAAAATCCTCTAACTGAGTTTAAAAGATATTATGATGATAATGGTTCTTCCTAGTGGAGTCTTAAGGTCTGCTTAAGATTGTGGAGTCGCCAAGTGGAAGTTTTTAGCTCTTTTTAGAGGTAAAAGGTTATATGGTCCACCACCATGTTTATTATATACCAATTTGAAATATTTTTATGGTTTTTTCTGAGTTATTTTTCACTCTTATTGGTTGTTAAGGGTGTCCTAAATCTGTTTCAAAACTTAGCTACGGTTATGAGAAAAAAACAATCTACTCTTATGGCTAAGCTGATTGATCTTTCAAGGTTAGATAAATTCTTATGAGAAAGCTCGGGTTTGCCTAGTTTGTCACTGATTCAAACAAGTTTTATCATGATTACCAATACTTGGTAGTGCTTGAAAGGGCTGCTTGTACTCACTAAACAATGTTTGTTGGCCAGATATGTTATGCCTAACGGTTCAACCAGCTAACAGAACAAATGTCATTTGAAGGAAAGGAATTTCTGATATCTTATGACTATTTGAAATGAAAATCACTCAGCAATTCCCCAACGAAGTCGCCAGAAGATGTTAGCTGCTGGTGTCTCAACTGGTTGATATAACAAATGTCATTGAATGAGGAGATTTCTGGAGTGTTTTAAGGTGTTCTTTGAATCTCAATAACCTAGAAATTCCCTAGTGGAGTCGCCAGAAGATGTTAGCTCCCTGTAATTAGCAATATTGGAAAAATTCCAATTGCAGGGAGAACACTTATTTCAACCACTTTGGGATTCTAGGATCTAGCCCTCCTAAATCCGGAGAGGGATCTCTCCAATAAAGTGCAAAGATTGATATATCTTTAAAAGCTTTTGGGTAATGAGATTAGGCTAGTTATGAAGGCTGAGGGTTTTGTTTTGTTTTTTGGATGGTTGAGCATGATTATTATTTGAGGGAAAGTCCTAAATGGAAAGAGTTTCAAAGGTGTGAAGTTGCAAGCAATTAGAACAAGTTTTGGCTAAAAAGATAGATATAATGCTGGTTTTAGTCCATTGGGCTATGGAGTCATAATAGGGTTTAATTGAAACAACAAGGAGCAAGAGTGGTCCAAGGAGCAAGTCATCTATGTCTAAGGATCTCTTTAAAGTTCATTTTATGGAATGAAATGATACAACAAGAAGGAGAATTTAACAAATGAAGAACAAAGAGCCGCGTAAGATCTGGTAAGTACTTTGAAACTAGCCAGCTTTTGACATACACTTAAGAAGGACATAAAAGTAATCTAAGATCTAGTAAGTACTTCAAAACTAGCCAGCTTTTGATGCACTTTCAATATAAAAACATATAAAACATAGAGGGAAAACACATATGATAACAAAAAATGGTCTAAGATCTGGTAAGTACTTTGAAACTAGCCAACTTTTAACACATTCTTTTGGAAACTTTCAGATAGTCTTTTGGGATAAAACTAGGACAAGGCTCACCATAACTTCCTTAGTTCATCTCTACTTAACATATACTGAAAATAACATTCAAGAATAAAAATTAGCTAATATAATAGGACGAGGGAACGCCAGCATTCCTAACTTCTCGAAACTGAATTAAATCATTCCCAAATAGCACAATTTAGAAGAAAACATTTAGATAAAGCTTATCAGTCAGAGAAGGGTACTGATATATAGTAAGTCCTAACTCTATGCTTGTTGTTCTTTATCAGAGAAGATGGACGAAGTGAAAACAGAAATAAAATAATAGTTTACAATAAGAAATAACATCACCGTCGACATATACTAGGATCCCATAAATCAGCTTGTATTGATGCTTCAAACCAGTTACAGCTTTAAGTCCAATGTTTCAGTTTAGTAATCATCTTCACTTCTCAGAATAACTTCTCTAATCACAAGCAGAGCTTCAATTTCCAATGAACACTATTTACAAGTAGAAGTCTCAAGCTCAAGTATATTTCAAAGTTCAGCAACCAACAATTTCT
Organism: Pinus albicaulis; assembly: GCA_034641835.2. NCBI lineage: Eukaryota > Viridiplantae > Streptophyta > Pinopsida > Pinales > Pinaceae > Pinus > Pinus albicaulis. The sequence goes on from CM076573.1 coordinate 828,428,483, forward strand.
CATCTTCTACAGAAGTACTTATAGAAGAAATGAGGAGGTGGGGCGGGACAAAGATCTCCTAGGGTAATTAATACAGACTTAAGTCTTCTCAGCCTTTAAGGGGCTCGATGGAGAAGTTCACAGATGTTTTGTCTGTATTAATGTTTTACATTTAAGATTTAACCTCGGTGGGAGATTTTGTTGACTTTAAGGCTCTGTTTCATGTTGAAGTAACTCTGTTGATATTTTTTGCATTAATTTCCTTTAGCAGAATTAACTATTCGGCTGCGTTGAGGCAAATATCTGATGTTCTGATAATAACTCGGCCTCTGTTTGAATTCTTTGAGGCAACATGTAGCACTGTGGTAGCTGAGAGGAATCAATTGGCCTCTGATGTGGCAGTGGAGGCTCTTCATGACTGATAAATCCCTTAATTTTTATTTTAATTGTGTTTAATCCAATGGATTAGGCTTTTGATAATAAATCTTAGCCGTAATCCATTAAACTATGGAATTCATATTCAATCTTCATTTCTGTTGTGGTAGGTCTTCAGCACTGATACTCTTTTGTTTTGATTTAATTCACTGTGTCTTGTTGATGTGTAGGTTCTGCAAAAGGCCCATATGGCATCGATGCCCATGAAGCACCGACGAGACGTGAAGTTTGGACCCTATTATGATCTTTCTTTATGCACAAAGGCGTGGGGGATCGTCATCCTCGAACTTTATTTTTCCTTTAATATAATGGGGAAACCATAGAAACCTGTAAAACCAACAAAAATTAGAAAATCCTGCGTTATTGGGGTAAAAACTACTTTGGAGGTGGAGGGGAGGAGCGTGGTCGTTGGATGGCATCATCCAACGGTGGAGATCCGATGTGGAGATCAAACGGAGACTGTTCGGAAAGAACAATGGTGTCAATTAAGTCAGAGTCATTGATTGCGCAGATATCAATGGTCGGGATTGGTTGTGATTTAACAGTGTGAAGGAGTCACATTGTTTGAATAATAGAAAAAATGCAAAGAAATGGGGTCAAAACCTTTGTTTCGGAGGAAATATGGTAAAAAATAGAGTTGGGGGTTCGAGATTATTGTGGGTCGTCGGATTAGATTGGCTTATGAGATCAACGGTGGAGATTGTGTGTTGAAAACCCTTGGTGAGGGTGGAGGGCAATAGTGTACGGCAGGGAGCATGCGCGATAACACACAAAGGAAAATGAGGAAAGTGGTTTCGGGGCGGGTGATATATATGAAGTGGATAGGCACCCGTCTACGGGGCCTTTGATTATATAGAATGCGATAGGCCCAGGGCTTATATATATAAGGGCCAATTGCATCAGAAGGTCGGGCTTGGTCTTTCAATCTACTCATTTAGAATTTTGCGATGTGATTGGCGCTTTGGGACTTTTAACTCTTGGTTCCGAGCACAAGTTATATGGAGTGAAGCTAAGGGGCGGAGTTTATATAAAGGGGCTTCAATCGCATCGGAAATTTTGATGCGGGCTTTTCAATCTACCCATTTTTCATTAAAAACTCTGCATGGGCGCGTTTAGACCAAACTTAGGAAAAAGTGGGTTTATTGAATTTACAAAGGAAAAGGACAATCGGGAATGTGTTTATACAATGTTTTAGTGCCCGATTGCGGGCACGGGGTTATATGAATCGGTGATTGGATCGGGACTTATGTAATAAAGGGCCGATCGCATCGGAGGTCTCAACTTAACAAAATACTTGCGCGCTCGGTTTTTTCCGATGCAATAAGCGTCGAAAGGGCTTTAGCGCTTGGTTATTAGCACTAGGGCATGTGGTGGGGAAGTGGTTAGGACTTAGCCCAAAGGGGCTTAAGCCTACAATACAAAAACAGTTTTTTTATGAAATTTTCAGAGTTTTCTGATGGATTTGAGGGTTTCGGCATAGTTAAAAAGGAGTTTTAAACTCTATAATGTGGATTTTATGAAGGGGGGAATGGGGAAAATGAAAAATAGAGGAAGTTTATGAGAAAAAAGGGGAGGCAAAATGAAGGTTACTTTTGATGTGGAAGGAAGGGGAAAATGGTGTTTTGGAGCAGTCTTATCCTCATGAAATCAGCAGAATTTCAGAGTTCAAAATGGAAACAGTAGTGAAGATTTGAACAAAGGGCATGATGTCTTTATGAGTCTTCAAGAGATAACATTTTTTAGCAATAAAACTTGTTTCTTGAAGGCTCAAAAATTGTTTTATCCACCTTTTGATATAACAAATTTTATAGGTGGCTAACACCAACAAGGTGTGTTAATCCCTATGTTAACACTCTTTTTTTCCTAAAGGGAAGTGTTACTAGATTTTTATGAGACTTCATAGGTCAAAGTGTGCGTTGACTGATTGACACTCTATCTTACACTCAATTTCAGCTCCAAAAAGTTGGAAACATCTAGGCTCATACCTATCAAAGTAAATTTCTAATCCTAATAGAAGCACAGAATGGACCAGATGGAAAACGAGGAAAACATACTGTTGTCGTTCTTGAATATGACTTATAAATCAAACCAACCAAGTTGATCAAAGGAAAAGGGCTGGACAAACTAATGGTAGAGTATAATTTCCATGCATTAGACATCAAATTTGTTGCTGCACTGGATGATCAAGAGGAACAGGAAACTCCACAGATCGATGAAGAATTTCTGAACTCACCCTGGTATGTAGACTTTTTGTATGTTTTATTCAATTTAAATGCTCCTCCTGTTCTAACAAAAACAAAGGAAATATTTCTAAAATTAAAGGCAGTTAAGTTTTGCATCATAGAAATTTTTTTATATTGGAAAGATGTCGGTGGAATTTTACTTAAGTGCTTGGTGAAGGATGATGCAGATAAAATTATGCGGGTGTTCCATGAAGGCAACTATGGTGGCCATCTCTATTTGAAAACCACTGCCAATAAAATCCTTAGGGTTGGTTTTTATTGGCCTACCCTTTTTCTTGACATTCATAAGAATGAAACTTCATGCCATAAATTCCAGAATTTTGAAGGGAAAGAGAAAGATTTTACCCCTACCGTTAAAACCTATTTCAGTTGAAATCCCTTTCCAATAGTGGGGACTTGATTTCATTGGTGAAATTCATCCTCCTTCTTCTGGCCAACATAAGTGGAGTCTCACACCCATAGATTACTTTACTAAATGGATAGAGGCAACCCCTTCTAGATCTTCTACTGATGTTGTCATTATTAAATTTCTTGATACCAATATCCTTTTTAGATTTGGTTGTCCTAGAAAACTTATTACTAACAATGCATCAACTTTTAAATCTAAGAAAATGATTGAACTCTACAATAAATACCACATTACTTTGGGACATTCAACAGATTATTATCCTCAGAGTAATGGTTTGGTTGAATCCTCAAATAAGAGTCTGGTAAATATCATTAAAAATTTGTTGGAAGAAAATAATAAATATTGGCACAACAAGTTGGTTAATGCACTTTGGGCTGACAAACTCACTACAAAGAAGTCAATTGGTATGTCACCATACCAATTGGTCTATGGAATGGATGCTTTGTTTCCATCATATTTAGGAGTACCAGTCATGAAGATAATTCAAGAATTACAGATTGAGAAAAATTACATACATAGAAGAATCAATCAAACCATTCAGTTGCAACAGTCAAGGGAGGAGTTCTACAACAAAACTCAAGTAATTCAGAAAAATGTTAAAATATTTTTGACAGAAGGACTAAAACAGATGACTTCAACATTGGAGACAAAGTTATATGGTGGTATTCCAAGAGAGAAGACAAAGGTAAACATGGTAAATTTGATAACCTTGGGAAAGGGCCATACATAATTTATGCTTTCAGGGGAAATAATGAATTCTTCCTTAAGGACCTAGATGAAGCAGAGTTACCTAGTGGTCTTATCAATGACAGGACATCGAAGTACTACTTTTCTTAGCATAAATATTTGTATTAAATCATTGTAAATATCACAGTCTATATTTTTTTGATTGGGTAACTTGATGATTGGAGTTGATTCCAGAAGAGAAGGCCCTAAGCTTTGATTGAAAAGCTACCATAAATACCTTAACAACTAAAGAAATCTGATGCAGACATTACAGACATTGGATAATCAAGGCTACTAATCATATGTTCTTGACACCACATGGAGAAGTGCCATCCCTAGTTGGAGCCACTTTTAGGGTCCTATATTTTATAGGATCTCAAGGTGATTGAGTATTTCATATTTGTAATTTTACATTGTAAATAATTTTCAATTTGCAAATGATTTCCAAATAAAGTATATAGAAAAATAAAATCAAAAGAGGGTATCTAAAAAGAAAATGAATATGAAGAAAAAGGACAAAAAGAAAGAAAAGTGAAAAAATAATAAAATAGAATAAAACCCCACATAAGAAAAATAGAAATAATACTGAAACTGCTGCAAATATAAATGCCACTAATGTTAAATTAGTTTCCTTTATGTCGAAATCCAATAATTTTGTGTGTAGCTTGTCTTAAAATTCCACGATGACTATATTTTTTTTCCAATCAAACAACTTAATCATGATGGAATAATTGTGAATTTCATATCAAATAGGTTAGTGAATAAATATTTACCAAACAATTTAACCTTGGCAAATCACTAGTTGGGTAGAAAATGAGATTGATTCAACAATCTAATATGAATCAATAGGAGAAATAAGTGATAGAGTATGCTAGATTTTTATAAAAAAAAGGGATATGTGGGTTTTCTAGCTTAAATGCACCTTCAGGAAAGAAAAAGAATAAATGTTAGCTTAGTAAAAAAAATGAAAATGAAAGGGTAGGTAGAAGTTGTATTGTAACTTTGAAAAGCATTAATATTTTTATCCTAAGTTTGGATTTCAAAGTTATTTCATGCATATCAAAGGAAAAGGGGTAAATATGTTATCCTAAGTCTAAAAAGTGATCAAGCATATGAAAACAAAATTTTGGGATATAAATCCACTATCCAAAGTTTTTCACTTTTATTAAACCCCCACTGCTTGACAAAAAATCCCATCGCTCCACGTTAAAGCACATTCATTTGTCCCATAATATGATCCCCCGCTCCTCCATCCAATGACCTTTATCACTTTTCAGACGCCCCTCTCCATCCGATCTTTACCATGTGGGGGGGGTGATATGAAATTTTTTTTTTTTCATTTCTGTCCTACGCTAATGTGGCACCTTCTTGTCCTTTCGCATCCCCTTGCTTAAACCACTTACCACTTTGGACCCCCTTTGAAAAGTAGTTTCTCCACCATATAACAAACCGCCAATCTGCCTATTGAGCGCCCATCATATCATGCCACGTGGACCATTACCATTGCCAATCAAATGTCTTCCCGCGGTAATACAACCGTTAATGAATTTAATTCACCAATGACCGTTAATCTAATAGACCTGTGCCACTATCAACGGGAAAATGATAAATCTGTGTATAAATCCATGCATGCTAAACTTCTAAACCTTTACCTTGTCTGTTTATATGCTCTATACATGTTTATTACAGGTTGAGAGAATGCCAAAAAATCCAATCCAGTCTTTGTTAAAGTACTCTCTGCAACTGTCGCAACTTCTTCCTAATCCCAGAATTTTACACAATCCCAGCAAGCATTTTTTTTTCAGAAACCTTCAATCACCCTCAAACCTGATCCAATTATGCCTCCGAAGAAGAAGGGATAGGAGGAGCCTATAAATCCACTGCTCCATCCCCCAGTTGACCTTGATTACCTACCTTTGGTAGACAGGGATTATACCTATGTGAGTTCGAGTTATTCAAAATGTACTGCTAGCTAGAAGACAATTTCATTGAAAAATCGGATGATATTGGACCGTGGGAGTCTAATTTACCCCATTACATCTTCCCCACACCCACAGTGCCCTTGAATTCATCAGAAATTTTCAAGCTTATTATGTACCCAGCCAGAAAGTTATAATTTCCCCTAGAGGAGAAATTTTAATTACCATAACTGCCCAATCTATAGACCGAATTATGTAGGCCCCTATCACAGAATAAACAACCCCTTTCTCTCAGGAAGCACTTACTGAATTATATCAAAAGATATATTTTGAAAAAATGGCTAAAACCTTTGAGCTTTTTCTGGATGAAGATGCTCGATTACCCAAGAAGAATCCTCCTTATTCATCTTCCATTTTCCCTGATAGAGCCAAGAAAATCATTACAGTTATCTCCTACCTCCTTGGATATTACTCAGATCAGTGGGTTGATGAGGCCATTATATGATCCTTTCCATTTTCTACATAGATTCTAAGCCTTCCATCTTATTCAACTTTAGCCAATTCCTTGCATATGCCACCCATGACTAGCTTTTCAGATTCCAAACTGAAGAGGTATTTTAAAATGCCTATGTTTTAGTATATATGTTTTTTTATTTCCAAGGAGACAAGTTCAAATTTGCAATGAAAAATTTGGATGATGATGGAAATCAACAGTCCATCATCTTCTCGACTACAATGGTAATGAAGAAACAAAAATAATACTCATACAAACAATTCATAGAACTGTTTGTACATCCAACACACAGTATTCTAAGAAGCAATTCAGAGTAGAGAATTAGTGAATACATTAGGAAAATTTTGGCATTATCATACCAAACCAAAACATGAGACTAGTATATTTACTAGAATGACACATAATTGAGGATCTATGGATGTGATATTTCCCCATATAAGCGCCAAAAATTCCTCCCAATGAGGATTTTTTCTCTAGAATACATCAAGAAAATGCTCAATGATTATGAGGTCCATTTTGTGTTTGCAAAGAAGAAATCTCAATTCAAGATCAAAACAAAAATAGGACCTTTCATTTGTAACAACAGAATAGCAGGGGAGGAAGTAGACAAATTTCTCAATTAAATGCAATTCAGCCTCAGTTTTACATGGTCATATGATCCATTGAGTACCATTTCCAAGCTAAGCGTAGAGAACAAATATACACCTTACGTCCATACACATAGGCCAAAGATTGAGAAATATATGAGCCAACTAGAGTGGACCAAGAACACTCTACAAGAGGCTGAGGAATAGTTTGTTTCTACCTCAACATCACAAACTCCTATCCTATAGGAGAAAGCAATAAAAAGGATGAGGGAAGAAGAGTCACCTTAAGTGACTGATACTTCCAGCAAATAATTCAAAATCATGTACAGGAAGAGGAATAAACTTAATCCCAAGGTAAACCCAAGCAAAGATTCAGAGCAGGAAGCCATCATCATCACTAAAGAGATGCATACTTCCTCACAAGTAGGTGGTTAGACCACACTTTCTCCTACCACTTTTAGACCACACTTTCTCCTACCACTTCGACTGCTTCACAGGATCAACAACAAGCCATTCAGACAAATACAGTTGTCACAGTGGAGAAAGAGAAGAGCATATTTGACAAATTAAGAGAAATTAAATTGAAGAATGAAGTTTTGAAGACCATTAAATATAATTAGTTCTGGAAGCAGACTTCCAACTCTCAGAGTAGGTTTCTGTCAGCCTTTGACTTTGAGAAAGGAAAAATGGAGATGGCTTTTCTCCAAGCACAGATTCCACAACCCAAGACAACAATAGATTATAAAAATACTACATTTGTTGGAAATATGATGCAGAGTGTTGTCCTTGATGGCAACCCACTGAATGAAGATGAAGACATGCGACTGTTGACATGTGTTGTCCTTGATGGCAATCCACCTGATGAAGTTATGCTTGACTTGATGAACTTGGTAAATGATGTAAATCTGATGTGATATGATGTTTGTTAGCAATATGGAGGCCCCCAAGATCTAAAAATTTGAAATGGATCTGACAAGATCTGCAAAATTAGAATGCCAGAAAAGAAGAGAGAACACAAAGAAAATAAAACCACAAAGAAACTTGTTTTATTAAAACAGAGAATAACTGTAGAAGCTACATTGTGGCGGACAATATGTCCTTTTGCAAACTGAGGCTTGTTATTTATAGCCTTTTTTGAGTCACAATACCATGTGTAGATACCATATGCCAATACCATGAGTAGATACCACTTACAATACCATGGGTAAATCCCATGTGTGGATGAATACCATGGGTGGATACATACCATGAGTCACTTACAATACCATGGGCGAATAAATATCATGGGTGGATGAATACCATGGGTCGATGCCATTTACAATACCATGGGTAAATTCCATGGGTGGATGGATAACATGGGTAGATGAATACCATGAGTTGATGCCATTTTCCATTTGGATCATTCCTCCCTCCTTAAGAAGCAATGGTCCCCATTGCGTGAAGTTCCCTCCTGAGAAACCTTTGTTGAATATGAAGAGCCACTGAAGAGAAGGGTTTGGTGTAGTTAACCCATAACCGTGATGAACGAAGATCCGAGGATAGAGATACCCTGTAATGCTTGTGACCAACTGTGATATTGACAGTGTGCGGCCTAGCAAATGGACTTCAATGAAGTGTGGGTTTGTGGATGAACCAAAACCATGAAAAACGAAGATCCGAGGATAGAGATACCCTGTAATGCTTGTGACCAACTGTGTGACTAACAGTGTGCGGCCTAGCAAATGGACTTCGATGAAAAATATTTTGTGCGGTTGACCCATAACCGTGATGCTGATTGTTGATGAAGTAGCAGGTGCCTACATAGCTTGGGGTGGGAGGGCACATCTCCAAATAACCCAAGCCGAATGCTGCTATGATGAAACTGATGAATGTGAAGCAGGTGCCTACTAAAGCGGGGTGAGAGGGCACGTCTCCAAAGGGAACCCGCTCCGAATGCTGCTCCAGATTTAAAATGAGCATAACTCGGTCAATATAACTCAGAATATTTATTATAACCTGTTTTTGGAAATGGAATGATCATTATGCATCATTTCATGTGTTTGAAACCACTATCTGGAGACTCTAGACTCTCAGATTTGCGCTGGAACTGGCACGCCGTCACAAAATTTCTGAAAAAATAGTTGATGTTAAATCAACGATAACTCCCACATCCGGACTCCGATTCAACCGATTTTTTTTTTGAACTTGGGTTATTTTTCAAGAGGAGCTCAGATATATCTCCATTTATTTGAAATTTTGTGCTAAAAATGGCGAAAAATTACATGAGAGCCGCCGTCCATGAATTGTCGTCAGAAAAATTGCTTCAACATTGCTGATTTTGAATTAGCAATATCTCCCTCATCCGAACTCCAATTTGGCCGATTTTTTTTTTTGAATTTGAGTATTTTTTCGCAAGGAATCCAGATCTGGTCTTTGTTTTTGCAATTTTTTTACCAAAAGTTTCAGATCTGATCTTAAAACTCGCCGCCCAAAAACATTCATGGATTTTGCTGAAGATTGCTGCAAAACATTGAAGCTGAAATATGTTTCAAACCCTCATTCCCATGGAGGCGTAACCTGAATCTGATACCACTGATCCGGATCTTAGGGGGGAGGCCCCCAAGATCTAAAAATTTGAAATGGATCTAACAAGATCTGCAAAATTATAATGCCAGAAAAAAAAGAGAACACAAATAAAATAAAACCACAAAGAAACTTGTTTTATTAAAACAGAGAATAACTGTAGAAGCTACATTGTGGCGGACAATCTGTCCTTTTACAAAGTGAGGCTTGTTATTTATAGCCTTTTTTGAGATACAATACCATAGGTGTAGATACCATATGCCAATACCATGGGTAGATACCACTTACAATACCATGGGTAAATCCCATGTGTGGATGAATACCATGGGTGGATACATACCATGGGTCACTTACAATACCATGGGCGAATAAATATCATGGGTGGATGAATACCATGGGTCGATGCCATTTACAATACCATGGGTAAATTCCATGGGTGGATGGATAATATGGGTAGATGAATACCATGGGTTGATGCCATTTTCCATTTGGATCAGTGTTGTCCTTAAATGGAAATCCTCTTGATGAAGAAGATGACAACTTACTTGATGAAGTTGTGCTTGAGAGAATATGTTCTTGATGAAGAAAATATGATGTATCTGCAGTGTGTACAGAAGGCAGTGAAGAAAAGAAGTCAGCAAGTGCTAAATCTATGATGAAAAGAGTATGTCTCTTGGTATACGCGGATTGGCCTAGGGGAAGTCGCGTATGCACGCGGAAAAGAACGTGCCAAGTCGCGTATGGGCTAAAGCGCTCAAAAAGTGCAAAACCAAGGGTAACCACCATGGTATTGACCCATGGTATTGGGTAATGATCCGCCCAATTGACCCCGTCCAGGTAGTTTTGGGCTCATGGTATTGTTTTGGCCCATGGTATTGAAAAAGGGGCTCATGGTATTGAAAAAGGATAAACCTATATAAGGAGAAGAAATTCATTGTGCAAATCATGAGTGTGAGAGCAAGATGTCTGAGCTTGAATGAATACTTCTATGTGAAGTATATCTGTATGGAAAGGGTAAAGGTTTGATGATAGATCTGAATCTATGGAGCACTTATGAAGAAATGATGAAGCGGGATCTTTAGATCTGAAATGTACTTGTATTTGCTAGATCTGTTTATGGAGTGATTAGATCGGTGATGAGGCGAACATCAAGGCGAACATCTGTCTGAAGTAAAAGGGTAAATCTGAACTGAATATCTGATCTGAAGAAGTATGCTGCTCTGTAATGATTGAAGATCTATACGCTACTTCGCCGCGGAGGAAGCGCGTATATACGCGGCTTCTCTGAAGAGAAAGCGCGTATGCGCAATGAAATACATACAGAGGTATACGCTGGTTTGTGTGGACGGAAGCGCGTATATACGCGACATCAGTGACGGGAAAGCGCGTATGCAAACTAGGGTTTGCTGAAGCAAGGGGTATGAAATATCTGATCTGTTCTGCTGTGTTTCTGCTATCTGATCTGTGTTGATATGTATCTGTTGATGATGTATGTTTGTGCTTAAAAGTATGGAAAGGGTTCGGTCTAGAAATATGATGAATTGTGGCCTGCAAGCTGTGTTCTATTGAAGTTGTTGGATCCAGTGTGAAAATTGATGAAACGTGGTCCAAGGTGGTGCTGAAGGTTGTAGCCTTCAGTCAGGGGGTTGTAGCTCCCTTCCAGGTGAGGCTGGTAAACGAGATCAGGGGGTCGTAGCTCCCTTCCAGGAGAGGCTGGTAAACGAGTCAGGGGGGTTGGAGCTCCCTTCCAGGAGAGGCTGGTAAACGAGCGCAGGTGGGTGCCTGCGTGCTGGTCAAGTCTGCGCCAGCACATATGTTGTAAGATGTTTTCTCTATAATAAAATATTGAAGGCTGAGCAACTGCAGCGGTGGTTTTCTCCGACTTGGGTTTCCACCTAAAAATCCTGGTGTTCATGTGTGATGCTTTGTGTGATGGTTTATTCTGTTCTTACTGCACATGTTTACTGTTTATAGAACATCTAATGAATGAATGATGGAATGACATAAGTGAAGAACTAATGGCATAATTAGATCTCTGTGTATACGCGAGTTTTATGAAGGATATCCGCGTATATACGCTAGTTGGCTTCATAAAAGTAGCGTATGGGTTTTAGAGAGTGAAAAAGTAAAAAGTTTGAATATGCTGTAAATACTGATTCACCCCCCCCTCTCAGTATTTTTCCCAACAATTGGTATCAGAGCGTGGTCCTTCTGCAGAAGCTTGATCGCTTGAAGGAGATCCGTAACAATGGGAAAAATGAAGAATGAAGGTCTTGAAGCTACAGTCATCTCTCTAGAAGCATCAAGTAAGAAGAGTGAGGAACCTCTACAACTAAATGAAAATGAAGAACTTGGAGCAAAAATATGGTCTATCATAGAACGTCTACAAGCAGATCTTGAAGAATCAAACAAGAAGAATGCAGAATTTGGAGATGGAATCATCTCTCTACTAGCAGATCTTGAAGAATCAAATAAGAAGAATGAAGAACTTGAAGCAGAAATCATTTCCCTCAAAATAGGTCTCGAAAAATTAAATAAGAAGAATGCTGGACTTGAAGCTGAAAACATATCTCTGAAAGAAGATCTCAAAGCATCGAAGAAGAAGAATGAAGAACAGCAACAAACATATGAAGAAAACGAAAATTGGTTGAAAAAAGAGATTCTAAATCTGAAGGATCAAGTAGAAGATGGAAGAAGGAAAGAAGAAAGCATGACAAAGCAATGTCAAACCTTGGAGGTTGAGGTAAACATTCTCAAAAGTAAATTAGAAGAAAAGATTAAACTATTGAGGTTTCATGATAGTACTAATATCTTGGACAATATTCTGAGTAATCAAAGGTCTCCTGCTATCAAACATGGTCTTGGTTTCCATGAAACTATTAAAGGTGAATCTAGCTCACAAGGAAGTGCTAAAAATTCAGAGGTAGTCAATGCAAAACCTGAAGTGTTGAAAGAGACAAAAGCACAATCAACAATCATGAATTCTCAAAGGAATTCATTCAAGAATGTTGAATGTTTTAAATGTCATAATTATGGGCATGTTGCAGCAAATTGCAGAAGCAGAACAATTCAGCCACAAACAAACAGGATCTACTCAGAAAGGTACTCTAGTAGCTTTAAGGGATATTGTTTTTCATGTAACAAGTATGGACATAAAGCAACTGATTGTAAAAGGAGGAAGAATAGAAATACTCATTATGATTCTTATGCTTATTTTTCTGGACATATGAGATGTTATGCTTGTAACAAGTATGGACATGTAGAAAAAGAATGCAGGATGAACAGATTTGGGAAAGTAGACAATCTCCAGCACAGAATTAGAAAGTTCAAGCAAATTTGGAGAAAGAAGGAGGACCGATCAGAAACGTAGGGAATTCTGACCCTACTGCAGTCATCCGCTTCTAAAGCTTACTTCTCTGATTGACTGCAGGAATGATGTGGGATACATTATGAGATTTAGTAATGTATCGTCACAGGGGAAGCAATGCATGATGACTCTCATGGTTGATTTGATTATTCTGGTTATATGTATTTCTGACAGTGCATCTAGTGTAAAGAAAAAGACAGGAACAGAAGGTAAATTTGCAGGAGGAGATGAAGGTGTGAAATTTTATATATTTCACTTTCCATACGCGGGTCCTATTCACAAAAGTCGTGTATACACGCGAGTTTCATCAGACACAGTCGCGTATGCATTGATGATAAGAGAATTTATCTGATAGCTGAGCAGAGGTCCAGGGGGAGCATCAGTCTGACTGCTGATGATTGCACTGTTACCATCATTCTGGTTATACTCATGATAATGAACTGATACATGGGTTCTTGTGTTGAAGATTATGGTTGAAGCCTGGTTGCTTTATGATGAAGAGCTTTCGTTGTTGAGATGAAAGTCTTATAATTCAGAGATTAGGACAGATCATGCAGAGATTGTTGCTAATGACTTGCTTCAGATTGCACAAGCTAATGAAGAGCACTGGTTTAGGGGGAGCAGCAGGTTGAATACTAATGATTGCATTGTTGGCAATGTGATTGCTTATTCTTTGGTCTTTGTGATACTCATGCTCAAATGATGATGACTTGGTACATGGATTATTATGATGAGATTTTGAGTCCTGGTTGCTGATAAGTATCTTTTGTGTTTCCACATGGATGAGTTGGATGTCGAGTTTGTTACTATGGTTGAGAGATCTTTTTCCTACATATGTTACTTCATGTTAAATCTTGAAGATCATGGTGATGTTGGACCACATGGATGATTGCTTGACACCTATGTGAAGATGTTGTTCTGATATGACAATCTCTCTTGGAAAGATTGTATTGATGCTGCAAAGAATCTGAAGGCTTGGTTACTAATGCGCTTATGCTACCACCATTGGATGACGCTTGAAGACACAACTACACTGTTCTATCTATCTGTAGTCCAGGGAAGCATTCAAATATCTCAGAAAGAAGCTGAACACTGTCATTGCCTCACAGAGAATCAGATCTGGTTGAAATTTAGAAGATGGCTTGGGATACGCGGGTTTCCTGAAACACAGTCGCGTATATACGCTAGTTCCTGCATAGAAAACCGCGTATGGTTGGTTGCTGACATTTTTTGGTTGTTTCAGCTCTCTTCAGCTCAGCTGCAATGCTGTTTGGTATCTCTGATACTGTTTGGTATCTCTGGTGGTGTTCCAGTTCTCATAATTCTGTTTCTAATGTTTTGATGAAGATGCCTTGATGATTTGTTGGTGGAAGTTTTCAGGATGCACAAACTAAGGGGGAGCCTTAGTCATTTGGAAAGATTTCTTGGTTGCACAGATTCAGGGGGAGCATTAGCCTTGCTGAGTATAATGCATTATTGGCATTATGATGGTTCTGAAACATGTTCTCTTTCTTGAGGACTTTCTGGTGTTGGTCTTAAAGTTATTTTTGTAGTTTGGTGTAAATGTCTTGTTGAGACTCATGATGTAAATTGCTATATTCAGTCATGTAAGGACTTGTCAATTTGTAAACCCACTTGGTTGGGTAGCTGAGTCATGTTTGTAAACCCACTTGGTTGGGTAGCTAAGTCAAATTTGTAAACCCACTTGGTTGGGTACTTGAGTCTTATATGTAAATCCACTTGGTTGGATATTTGATGTAAGTATGAGTCTTTTGGTGATAGGAAGATCATAGAGTCATGTACTTCATTGAAAAATATTCAGCATGAACTCAGGGGGAGCTTGGTCACTTCAGTATACATCAGATCTGCAGAACGCTTCTTCTACATGAGGAGAAAAGGGGGTGAGTGTGTTGGTTTTGATCCGCCCATTGCCCTTGATGTCAAAGGGGGAGAGTAACATGATGTTTGAATGAAGATAATGATGTGCCCTTTGCCCTTGATGTCAAAGGGTGAGAGTAACATGGTGTTTGAATGATGCCAAAAATGGAGAGAGTGACATATTTGGGAGAGTGACATGGTACCTATCTGTTGTGGTAACCAAACACCATCGTGGTTGCCATCAAGTCCAAAGGGGGAGATTGTTGGAAATATGATGCAGAGTGTTGTCCTTGATGGCAACCCACTAAATGAAGATGAAGACATGCGATTGTTGACATGTGTTGTCCTTGATGACAAACCACCTGATGAAGTTATTCTTGACTTGATGGACTTGGTAAATGATGTAAATCTGATGTTTGTTGACAATATGATGCTGAGTGTTGTCCTTGAAAGGCAACCCACTTGATGAAGATGATGACAACTTACTTGATGAAGTTGTGCTTGAGAGAATATGTTCTTGATGAAGAAAATATGATGTATCTACAGGGTGTACAAAAGGCAATGAAGAAAGGAATTCAGAATGTGCTCAAAATATGATGAAAAGAGTATGTCTCTTTGTATACGCGGATATTCCTAGGTGAAGTCGCGTATGCACGGGGAAAAGAACGTGCCAAGTCGCGTATGGGCTAAAGCGCTCAAAAAGTGCAAAACCAAGGGTAACCATCATGGTATTGACCCATTGTATTGGGTAATGATCCGCCTAATTGACCTCGTCCAGGTAGTTTTGGGCTTATGGTATTGGTTTGGCCCATGGTATTGAAAAAGGGGCTCATGGTATTGACAAAGGGTAAACATATATAAGGAGAAGAATTTCATTGTTCAAATCATGAGTGTGAGAGCAAGATGTCTGAGCTTGAATGAATACTTCTCTGAGAAGTATATCTGTATGGAAAGGGTAAATGTTTGATGATATATCTAAATCTATGAAGCACTTATGAAGAAATGATGAAGTGGGATCTTTAGATTTGAAATGTACTTGTATCTGCTAGATCTGTTTATGGAGTGCTTAGATCTGTGATGAGGCGAGCATCTAGGCGAACATCTGTCTGAAGCAAAAGGGTAGATCTGAACTGAATATCTGATCTGATGAAGTATGCTGCTCTGTAATGATTGAAGATCTATATGCTACTTCGACACGGAGGAAGCGCGTATATACGCGGCTTCAGCGAAGATAAAGCGCGTATGCGCAATAAAATATACATTGAGGTATACGTTGGTTTGTGTGGACGGAAGCGCGTATATACGCGACATCAGTAAAGGGAAAGCGCGTATGCAAACTAGGGTTTGCTGAAGCAAGGGGTATGAAATATCTGATCTGTTCTGCTGTGTTTCTGCTATCTGATCTGTGTTGATATGTATCTGTTGATGATGTATGTTTGTGCTTAAAAGTATGGAAAGGGTTCGGTCTAGAAATATGATGAATTGTGGCCTACAAGTTGTGTTCTATTGAAGTGGTTGGATCCAGTGTGAAAATTGATGAAACGTGGTCCAAGGTGGTGCTGAGGGTTGTAGCCTTCAGTCAGGGGGTCGTAGCTCCCTTCCAGGTGAGGCTGGTAAACGAGATCGGGGGGTCGCAGCTCCCTTCCAGGAGAGGCTGGTAAACGAGTCAGGGGGTTGGAGCTCCCTTCCAGGAGAGGCTGGTAAACGAGCGCAGGTGGGTGCCTGCGTGCCGGTCAAGTCTGCGCCAGCACATATGTTGTAAGATGTTTTCTCTATAATAAAATATTGAAGGCTGAGCAACTGCAGCGGTGGTTTTCTCCCGACTTGGGTTTCCACCTAAAAATCCTGGTGTTCATGTGTGATGCTTTGTGTGATGGTTTATTATGTTCTTACTGCACATGTTTACTGTTTAGAGAACATCTAATAAATGAATGATGGAATGACATAAGTGAAGAACTAATGGCATAATTAGATCTCTGTGTATACGCGATTTTTATGAAGGATATCCACGTATATACGCTAGTTGGCTTCATAAAAGTAGCGTATGGGTTTTAGAGAGTGAAAAAGTAAAAAGTTTGAATATGTTGTAAATACTGATTCACCCCCCCCCCTCTCAGTATTTTTCCCAACAACATTTAAATTTGATATTAAGTACATACATCCCATTGATCAAATGGAGATGCACAAGTAGATAGGTGAAATGATTTCATCTACACTTACTAACACTGATATGAGTTTGTCTAAGTTGTAGGTTTCCTTAGCTAATATCCAGTCACAACTCAAGATGGATAAAATTTCTTCCATGGCCAGGGATTCAACGATACAAGGATTAACTCTTCGGAATACTTAGTGATCAGAGTTGGATATGATCCTTCCAACATCAAAGCTGCAGAAGAGGTGATAAGGAAGAAAAATGTTGACATGGGAGCATTAAAGAAGCAGCTAAAAATTCCAGTTACAGAGGACCCCTTGACCAAAGAAATCGAAGAGAGAATCCCAGAAATCATAAATGATGAAGCTCATCATGGAACAGAATGCTCAGTTGAGACATATGGAATCAGAGATGGAAAAGATGATAAAAGAAAAAGAATAGGCTGCCAAGCTTTCATTATTTCCTTTGGAGGATTTACCCCTTACAACCATTCCCACAGCCACACCTTCTACAACAAGTTCAACAGATGGAGCTAAACAACTCACCAAAGCGGTGTAGAATTTGTCAATCCAAACATAAGAGATAAAGAAGCTTCAATATCAAGTGAAATTATTGTAGGATCATAAGTTCAAGAGTGATAGCTCACATGTAGCTGAAGCCCAGAGAGCACAAAAGCTAATAGAAAGGTTACAGAAGTTTGAGAGGGATTCATCTATTGGAAATACCTTGGGTCAATTCAAAGAGATAATTTAGATAGATATCATTGATTCCATCAATGAAATCTGGCCCTGCATACAAATCATATTTAAGAATAAGGAATTGAGACAAAAAGCCAATGATGCCATCAAAACTATCAAGGGAATCTTAGAGACATGCCAACTGTTGCCAACAATATCATCAAGTTACTTAGCTCCAAGAATAGATATGAACTAGATGACTTGGGAGTTGAGCATAGGAAAGAAACAATTTTGGAGGTAAAGAAGGTTCTTACAAAAAGAAACTTGATTGTATGGCTGGAAGAAAAATTTCACAGATTAGAGATAGTTGTAAACAGATTTTTCAGTAGGATAGAACCTTTAACTCAGAAAGGTCTTCCTTCCTTGTTTGTAATCAATGACAAATTAATGAACATAGAGGATTATATAAAGAAGCTGAATGAAATTTCCAGGGACTGCTAAATTTTCAAATATCAAAGGCACTATGATAGGGAAAGTGTTCTTTGAGGCATTAGTTCATGACCTTTTCATCCAGCATGAGGTAAACCACGTTTTTTTGGTAAGACCAACTTTTGCTAAGGATACTGAAGTGGATGAAATCTACAGGAAGTTCATCAAGGTAACTATCCCAGATGAATATCGATGGGATAAGTTAACTAAGTTTCAGGAGTAAAAAGTAATAAAGAACAGTCATCTACATCCAGCTCATAGGACAACACATCAGCCAACATTACAGCCAGTGTAGCCTACAAATAGGCCTACTCAACAACTAATTCCTTAAAAGTAGTGCCAGCATGCTAGATCACCCACATCGATCCTATCTTTTGTCATAGTTAGAGTTTATTGTTAGAATAAGGCTAATAATACATTTTATGTTGAGACAACATTAATTGTAATTAGTTTTGTAATATTTTAGTATAAATACTTAATTGTTTGAAGTATTAGAGGTTGATTTCTGAACATATTTTTTCTATTTCGCAATTGTAAATTCCAAGATTTTGCTAGAGCATCAATAATACAAAGACTTATTTCAGGATTCATGTGGTGTAATTACTGGTGAAGTGATTCTACTGTTTCTGTGTTTTCCACTATTTTTCCTTTCTCTGTTTATCAGAATCCTTAATTGTAAAACAGAGAGTGTGATGAATAGGACATGTTATTTAAAACACCTTATTCTAGCTGCTTTTACAATTTAAATGTTTTCTACTTGAAGTCATATTGAAAAATACTTAATTTATTTTTATTCTCAACTGAAATTCACTTTTCTTCCATATTCATTATTCATTTAAAAATCTAAAAGAATCCAGTAAATGAAACCTAGCTTTCCCTATTACAACTTTTTAAAAATTGATGCAAACTCCAGTTTTATGTTTTGAATCCATTTCCGAATGGTAATATAAATATTTAATCAACCAAATCAATCAAAATCAAACAAAAACCAAGTATAATCATAAATAGCCTAATATCTATTCCAAAGAAGGTTAAATCATAAAGAGAGATCCCTCTCTGAAGTTGGCAGGGCTAGATCCCAGCTTCCAAAGTGGTTTTGATGTTGTCCTTTGTGTTTATTCTACCAATAATTTAAATTACAGAATGATAACAACATATATTGGTGGTAAAAGGTAAACTTACCATAGTTGGAACTTGTAGAAAATGATTATGAATCGTGATACTAGCCCATCGTATTGAACCACTTATATTGATTCGTGATTCTTCAAATTAGATTTTTCAATTCCTATAAATAGATAATGATGTAAGGATGATTATGTATCATTACTATTCATGATTAATATAAATTGGGTGATGTATGAGTGTATTGGTCTTAGGTGTGGACCAAGGACGATGTTTAGTGTAAAGTGGATGTAATATTTAGTTGAGAATATAGGAACACTAAAGCTCAAAGTTTGGGTATTTTTCCTGGTCAAGTTTTTCCAGGTGTTGTGGTAAAACACAACCCCCCCATTTTTTGACTTATATACATCAAATAAAGGGGACCCTTTCTGCAAAATTTTTGACTAAACACCTTTTAGGATTTTGATCAAGTAATTTATTTTGTAATTTTGTCACTTTTTATTTTTATCAGATCTCTATTTTGTTTCTTTCATTGAATCTGATTTTTCATAAGCTTTCCAACGATACTTGTTTCGCTTCATTTGGTCAACCGGTTTGTAAATGGCACTCCTTTGAAGTTTTGATCATTTTCTCAGTTGAGCTAAAAAATGTATAAAATGTACCAATATTTCAATTTTCGTAGTTAAAACAATGTTCATTATAAAAATTAAATTTTAGTTAATTTTTACTAATTTTTCATTTTTCACTAATGGTCCTACAAAATGACCTAGCTAAATTAAACAATAGAGGAAAATACGTTTCAAGATATTGGTAATATACTCCAACTTGTTATTTTAAGACAAATTGTCAATCCCAAAACTTCAAAATTGCATACTGGTTGTAGTCTAAATTGTAGGATGGTTAATCCATGTGGGCCTCACTTCCACATCATTCTTTTAAAAGTCTTGATCTAAAAAATTGCCATCCGAAATAATTTTCAATTGCGAAATTCTGAAAATCACAATATCGCAATTTCGCGTAAATACCTCAAGCTCATCTTTTAAGAATTGTGATGTGCGATTTTTAGTTTTATGCGAGGGGTTAAGTTTTTTTTAATATAAGGTTTTCTCATCCTCCTTATGACTCTTGTACCTGCACCTCACGTCATCCTTACCTCACCCTCCACCTTATTCCTCCACTTAACTCTTCCCTCCACTCACCTTTCTTTATCCCTTCATTTAATCTCTCACTCCATTCCTCCTCTCTCTTTCATGTGGATGTTTGGTTTTTAATTATTTAATATATATTATATATTATATTTTTATTATAATTATAATATTTTATTATAATTTTAATATAAAGATATTATAATATTAATATAATATATTTATATTTTAAATAAATTTCAAATCATTTATTTTTATTAATTAATTTCTTTTTATAGTAAATTTATATTAATGGCATAATTGTAATTAATTAAAATTAATAAATTAGTAATCATAACCTAATTTCAGATTGGAATTTAATTTAAAAAATCTGATTTTTAGCCCAAGCAACAGAAAATTCCAGATTTCTTGCAATTTTAATACACCAACTTTAGAAGCTCATAAATCGAGTTTTACTTGGCCAAATGAGGCCCAGAACGGATCATTAGATAGATAAAATCATGGAGAACATTTCTGAAGTAGTTTCATTTCCATATTTGATCATTTATTAGGTATAGAATTCAGCAGAAGATCATGCTCTGAATTTTTAACAAAATACATTTTCTGAGTTTTATTTTCTACATTTTAATTTGCCCACAACTTCTTCTAAATGTAGATACATTCGTCAATGATATCCTTGACCAATTATATCAGCACAGAAATCAAAAGAAATCTTATATTTCCTTTTTCAATTATTTATTTAATTAAGTTTTGATTGGAATTATTTTAATTTCTAGATTTTGCATTTTGATTTTATTTTTACATATATATATATATATATATATATATATATATATATATATATATATATATATTTTCAGGAAAACAGTTGAAGAAATGAGAAGAAGAAACTCTCAATCAATGAGAAATCTCCAACAATTGAATAATATTTTTTTTGAACCAATGAAAATTGATTGAGCAAAACCACTCTTCAAACAAATTTTCTTATGAAGAAATCCTTTTGTAAATATTATAAATAGCAGATTGCAAAATGTAATAGAGGTTTCTCTCCTCTACAATTCTGGAATTCTTGATGGCACTATTGTCTAGAATATTTAGAGGTGTAGGGTGAGAGAAGAGGAATCTCAGATCTGGAGATTATTGAGGTTTTTCTTTTACATTTTGAGTTATGTATAATGAATAGAGTCTTGCACTACTATAGCTCTGATTTTGAAAGCAGAAGTTCAGGCATTGTAAAAGAATGTTAGAGACCGGAGCTGGAGAAATAGACTTAATAAATTGGTATTTCTAATACTATTATTTTAAATGTCGGTTTCATTTTATGATAACAGGAATGCGTCATTTTACTCGCATACTTTTGCACTTCTGTCGGTATGAGTAAATTTACCTCAATTTATGTTATTATTTGTCTCTACTCTTATGGGTTGAATTCTGATTTCTGAGTAACTATTTACTCAGAAATCTGTCTTATAAAACTGATTTATTGAATAGTAGTATGTTGTGAACTATTTATGCATGTTATTGTTTAATTATTCAAGTTACTGATTAAATGATCAATATCATTTTGAGAACTTCTTCCTGAGTGTTGTTGATTTATTATTTTAGTTAAAAGGTCTCTAGATAGGACGTGTTTGGCATTCACAATGTCAGTTAATTGAACTACTTCGTTAGCTTGATATTCATTTAAAAAATATATATTTAAATCTCAATTATTTAAAATATCTTGCTCTCAGTTGGGATAGATCTATATCTGCCTAGTTGAGATAGGATTAAAATAGTTTTTTTTCCTTGCATCTTAGAATAATACTGCATTTAGATTAAATTCTACATCCCTAAAAAGTCCTCTTCCCAAAGAGGAAAAACTTTAATTGTGGCTTGGCTAAGCCAAAATTAGCTTAAGGATCACTTTCTTGTCTGATTAGCAAGAGAAATTATCTGATGTCTCTTTCCCATTGATAGATAAAAGTCATGTTTTAATCCAATGGAGATTGAGAGAAGGTAACTGGACCTAGTTAAACCAGTCGGAGCCACCATTTCAAACGGAAAAGGAACTGCTTTAAGGTCCGGACTGGGTGGTCATCCCCCATATTGTTGCAGCAAATTTCGAGGCCTCAACATTTTGGCGCTAGAAGGAGGGCTGAGACTTGTTTTCCTTTGGAGTCTTTGTATTCTAAAATTTTATTTTTATTACAATGGCTCCTCTAAAACTTCCAATTTGGAGTTTTATTTCTGGTTGTGCATCTTCCAATACTCCACCAGAAATAGTAAGACACTTGTCTCAGGTAAAATTTAACGGTAAGAGGAATACTTTTGCATTTGATCATACCTTACAATTCATTCAAAAAATTTCAAATTCTACTTCTCATGATATTGATGAAGATATTTTATGCAGGATTTTTATTCTTACATTCTTGGCAAAAGCCAGAAGCTGGTGTCAATCACTTCCAGTTGCCTCAATCAACACTTGGGAATAATTTATTACAATATTCTTTTGTAAATTTGATGGATATATCTACGAACATGTATGTGATGATTTTGAAGATCTACGAATATATGAAGGCGAGTCATTAATCGATTTTACCATCATATTTCGTTTAATTTTTAAAAAAATTAAAACTAAAGATAAACCTTCGAAAAAAGAATTACTAGATTGGTTTGAACATATTTGCAACCTTCCTTCCATTCATAATCCATATGAGATTATTTCAAACTTTTATCAATCTCCTTCTAATTTCATTGACATAAGTAAGAATTCCAAAATGGAGGTACAAACAAATTATGATGAAATGGCCTCTATTTTGTATAATCAATTCCTTCAATTTCTGGAAATTTATTACAGTATTAAGAAAGATCAAGGTGCACCTTCACATGTTAATGAATTTCAATCACAGAGCTTGGAAAATTTCACTAATCAACCACAAGAAGATATTAGCAACACTCTTGAAGAAAATGCCGCTTTAAAATATGAAAATAAGCATGAGTTAGAATCAAAAAATCATATCATAATTCGTCAAGTACCAGCAGTGATTAAAGTTTCCAATAAAACGAAATCTGCTGTACAAATTTTTGAATTCTTTCATGATGAGAAAATTCCAAATTCAGATCAATAAGGCAACATTCTTAAAGAAAGCACAATTACCCAAGCAAATGATCTTAAATCTGAAATTTGCAATGAAGAAAATGCACAAGTGTTTTCAAATAGATATATTTTCAAATGCATTGTTTCGTATTCATTTTTTTCTCTTTATCCTGATAATTTTTCTAATAGTAATTTAACCTCTCTTCACATTAAATATATTTCAAAAAATAGGAAGGCTTATCTAAATGAATTTTCAATTAGTTTTTTATCAAGATAGAGAATTATAAAATGATCATTATTCTGACATTAATGAACATGAGCTTAATATTCCTTCCTGTTTTGATACATTGAATAAGATCGAAGGAAATTCTAATGAATGTCTTGAAGTCATTTATGATAGCTACTTTGACATAGAAGATATTGATTTGTCTTCTTTACAATTGAATCCTCATGATCAAAGTCTAATCACATGTGAAAATGAAGAACATTCTAATTTAGAAATTGTTCCAAATAGTTCTCATTTTCAAGCAAATAATCATACTTATGATTTCAGTATTCAAGAAACCATTCCAATCAATGATTTATATTATGATCAAGCTCACATTCCTATTCTGAGTCATATCCTTCTCTCTAATTCACAAGTGGGTATCAACAATCATTCTAATTGAATTATTCTGCCCAATTATTGTGAAGAGGAAATTACTTTAAGTCACTCCCAATTGTGTTATAACAATAATTGTAACACTAGTGTAAATTATGATTCAATTTTGTTATTTTTTCAACATTTAATTTTAACTTCAGATTTATTTTATGTTTTTAGTCCTAGATTTTTAGATAATTTGTGCTGGCATATTGAGTAGCTCAATATTGAACACTCAATTGATGCATTACCTCAAGGGAAAAATCAAGATTCAAATTATAATTGTGAACATCAAAAGTTATTAAACTTCCAATTTCAATTGATGTTCATTCCTTATCAATTACTTTACCAAGGCAGTACAAAGATATAGACACTTTATGACCAACAATCTAATTCAATTAATAATCTTCTGCTGGATTTATTGGACTTCCATCCATTTTTCATTGATCAATTTGAAAGACATTTGGAAATTTTTCCTTCACGAAAGATTATTATTAATTTGCTAGAAAAATTATATATTACAGAGAAATGCAACACATAAAATATGCAGGAAACACAAGAACGCAAAACACATAAAACCAAAGAGACACAAATATACGTGGTTCACCCAGTTTGGGCTACGTCCACCCCGAACATCCAATCCTTACTTTCTATTATCTAGCAAAATGAAGAGACACAACCTACAACAGATCCGTTGTAATATCCTGTGTTCTCTCTCACAGTCTCCCTATCTATTTCTCGCTCTGAGAATACACATACAATACACAACCACAATACAATACCCTCATCAAAGAAATGGGTTGCCTTCTAGGTCAAAAAAACCCTAAACTAAACATAACTTCTACTGTCAGATCATCCACCTAATGAAAGATCCAGAGTGACTAGAAATTACTATACTTTTACAAGGAAATTTTACATATGTTTTTAGCTTCGGGGGCGCTGCCTCCGAAACCCCCCACCAAGGGGAAGCTCTATAAAGTCACAGCTGTCGCCCCCTGGACCCCCAAGGCAGAATTTAATTACGGGCAGCGTTGTTGCCCCATTAAGGTACAGGGGTCCAATGCTATGATACAAAATAAACAAGATAATCAGGCTCCACACCCAAAAATCTCCCACTTGGAGACTGATTGTAGCAACTCCACCATTTCTTCATTTGTTGGAAAATGAATCCTCTTTCAACTTGGTTGTTTCTCATCTTCATTGTCATCCTTTAAGACCAATTGAAACTAAGCATAATCTCAGTTTCTCCCTGGTTACAACTTTTGTTAGCATATCTGCAGGATTATGGCTAGTGTGTATCTTTTCAAGCTTCAATTGTCCGTCTTCCAATACTGACCATATGAAATGGTACTTGAGCTGTATGTGTTCAGTTCTAGAATGAAACACTGAGTTCTTTGCAAGATGAATGAAACTTTGGCTATCACTGTATAACGTGCCCATATCATGCTTCTTACCCAATTCATCCATAAACCTTTGTAACAAAATCATTTCTTTACTAGCCTTTGTAGCAACAACAAACTGTGCTTCTGTTGTTGAAAGTGGAACAACACTTTGGATTTTTGAAACCCAACTGATAGTTGTTCCACCTATAGTAAATACATATCATGTAGTGCTCCTCATGTTATCTCTGTCACATGCCCTATCTGCATCAACATATCCCTGTAGAGCAATGTTTGAACCACCAAGCATAATTCTTGATTTGCTATACCTCTCAAATATCTGAGAATCCATTTTACTACCATCCAATGTCCCTTTCCTAGATTTTTCATGTACCTTCTTACAACTCCCACTGAATGTGAAATATCAGGCCTTGTGCATACCATTACATACATTAAGCTTCCAACTGTTGATGCATATGGAACTTTAGACATATAATCCATTTCTTCTTGGGTCTTGGGGCACATCTCCTTACTAAGTTTGAAATGGCTAGAAAAAGGTGTACTAACTAGTTTTGCATTCTGCATATTAAATCTTTTCAAGAAATTTTGTATGTTCTCATTCTGAGACAGTGTTAATTTGCGATTTTTCCTGTCTCTAGTTATTCTCATACCAAGGATTGTTGTGCAACTCCCAAATCCTTCATTGCAAATGAATTTTCCAATTTTGTTTTGAGCACATTTATTTCCTGCATGTTAGACCCTACAACAAGTATGCCATCTACATAAAATAACAATATAATATAGCTGCCATCATTTTTCCTTTTCAGATAAGCACAATGATCATAGTGACATCTAGTATAACCTTGTTTAGACATAAACTTGTCAAATTTTAGATACCACTGCCTTGGAGCCTGTTTTAAGCCATACAAGCTCTTCTTTAACCTGCACACTAATTTTTATTTCCCTTTGACTTCGTATTCCTTTGGTTTCTCCATATATATATATATCTCTTCCTCCAAATCTCTATGGAGAAATGTTGTCTTTACATCTAAATGTTCAAGTCGTAATTCTTCCACTGCTACAAGACTTAAAATAGTTCTGATTGAAGTCGTCTTAACAACAAGAGAAAATATTTCATCAAAATAAATACCTTTCTTCGGTGAAAACCCCTTCACCACAAGTCTATCTTTGTACCTCTATTTTCCTCCATCTTCTTCCTTCAGCCTGTAAATCCATTTATTATGCAATGTAGTTTTACCTGCAGGCAACCTGACTAAGTCCCAAGTCTGGTTATGCATTAAGGAGTCCATCTCTTCTTCCATGGCTAGCTCCCACTTCTTCCTGGTTTCAATCTGCATTGCTTCTTCATAACATTCAGGTTCACGAGAATCAGTCAACAATAAATAATATAATGAAGGAGAGTATCGTTCAGGGGGTCTACTTATCCTGGTAGATCTTCTAACACCACTTTCAGGTGTTTGAGGTGTCTGTTGTTGTTGTGGCGGTTGTTGTTGTTGTGGTTGTTGATTATTATTAATTTCAGGCACCTTTACTTTTTCTGTGATCTCATCAAGAAATGTGTATTATTTGTTTTCTTTTTCCTGTTTATTTTCCTATAACTGATTCTTATACAAGACCTTTTCATTGAATATTACATCTATGCTCCTAATGATTTTGTGATTTTCATAATTATATAATTGATAACCAAAATCATTAACACCATATCCAATAAAGGTAAATTTCTTTGATTTTGCCTCAAGCTTTATTCTGTTTTCTTTATTAATATGGACAAAGGCCTCACATCCAAAAGGCTTTAAAAAATAATAATTTACCTTTTTACTTGTCCATACTTCCTCAGGAATACCACCATATAAGGAACTTGAAGGCCCTATATTTATTAAATAAAAAATAGTATCTACAGCATCTTCCAAAAATTGTAAAGGCAATCCTGCATGCAATCTCATGCACCTTGCACGCTCCATGATTTTTCTGTTCATCCTTTCTAGCACACCATTTTCTTGTGGTGTTCTTGGAATTGTCTTTTCTCTGCAAACTCCAAGCTCTGAACAGTACCTATCAAACTATTTGCTGTAATATTCACCTCCATTTTATGATCTGAGACACTTCAACTTCTTTCCTGTCTCAATCTCAACCAAATATTTCCATTTCTTAAAAGTATCAAATACATCATATTTATTATGAATACAATAAATCCAAGTTTTTCTAGTTGCAACATCAATAAAAGTAACATAATAATGAGAGCCACCGAGAGATGATACCTAAGTAGGTCCCCATACATCTCTATGCACAAGCTCTAATTTTTCGATCTTCTTTTCTTTCCTAACTATGAGAAATCTGACTCTCTTCTGTTTTCCATAAATGAAATTCTCACAAAAATTCAAATCAATATTCTTCAAACCCTGCAAAAAATTTCTTGAGTGAAGAATCTTTATGCCCTTGTGACTCATGTGTCTAAGCCTATGATTCCATAATGCTGCATCTGCTCCTTTGGAATTTAAAGCATTAACAGAGTTAGAAATTCCATTGCATAAATACAATGTACCAACCTTTTCGCCTTTTGCTATTACCGAGGCTCCTTTGGTGACCTTCCAAGTTTTATCTGTTCAATTTGTCACACAACCTTCACCGACTAACTACCCTGCTGAAATCAGATTTTTCTTCAGATCTGGAACATGCCTTACCTCTTTTAATAGCCATTGGTTTCCATTCTGCTATTTTACAAGAACCTTACCCATTCCAAAAAATTTAAAGGATTTGTCATCACCCAAACAGACTTGTCCAAAATCTCCTTGAACATAGCTATGAAAATATTTATTATCAGGTGTGGCATGGAATGAAGCCCCTGAATCTACTACCCAGGAATCAGTAACATTTTCGAAAGAAAGAATCAAGGCATCTTGTAACACATCACCTGTCACATTTTCTTCATGATTTTTTTCTTGTTGTGTGTCTCCTTCTTTTCCCTTCCGAGATATACAGTCTTTCTTCAGGTGTCCTTTCTTTCCGCATTTTCAGCACACTATTCTCAATCTGAACTTGGATATGCCTTTCCTTGATTTACTGTGATATCCCAAGATATTTCCTCTTTCCATTTTTCTTCCCCAGGACTCTGCACTCAAATAATTACCCGATGTCTCACCAGAGCTTTTCCATCGCATTTCCTCGCTAAGGATAGCACCTACAACATCATCAAACTTTAAAGTACTAGATCCAGAGACAGTGTTACTAATGGCCATAACTAAACCATTCTAGCTTTCTGGCAATGAGCACAGAAATGAAAGAGCCTTAACTTCATCATCAAAGTTTACCCCTACAGAACTTAACTGACCGATAACTGTATTAAAATCATTTAAATGGTCTGCAACAGATCCACCTTTCAACATCTTCATATTAAATAAACGTTTCATAAGAAATACCTTGTTTGAGGCCGATGGCTTTTCATATAGTTTCGCCAATGCCTTAATCAAACTCTCTGTTGTTGTTTCCTTCGAAATATTGAAGGCTACTGATGTCGCAAGGCACAATCGTATTTTTCCAAGTGCCTTTCTATCGAGAATCTCTCATTCTGCGTCTGTCATAGCCGTCGGCTTCTTTGTTTTTCCGCTCAATGGTAGGTATAGATCTTTTTGATACAGATAATCTTCCATCTGAATCTTCCACAGTATAAAGTTTTGGCCGTTAAATTTCTCGACCCTAAACTTACCATCTTATGCCATTAATCCCATTCGAACCAGGAACCCTTCTTTCCTACGATTTTATCAGCCAAATAGAGCTTCAGCTCTGATACTAGCTGTTAGAAAAATTATATATTATGGAGCAATGCAACACATAAAATATGCGAAAAACAAAAGCACACAAAACAGATAAAACCAGAGAGACACAGATATAGGTGGTTCACCTAGTTTGGGCTACGTCCACCCCGACCAGCCAGTCCTTCCTTTCTATTATCCAGCAAAATGAAGAGACACAACCTATAGCAGATCCACTATAATATCCTCTGTTCTCTCTCACAGTCTCCCTATTTTTTTATCGCTCTGAGAATACACATACAATACACAGTCGTAATATAATACCCTCATATAAGCAAGGGGTTGCCTTCTAGGTAAAAAGAACCCTAAACTAAACATAACTTCTATCATCAGATCATCTGCCCAATGAACGACCCAGATTCACTAGAAATTACTATACTTTTACAAGGCAATTTTACATCTGTTTTTAGCTTCGGGGGCGCTGCCCCCAAAACCCCCTGCTAGGGGGGGCTCCATAAAGTCACTGTCATCGCCCCCTAGACCTCCTAGGTAGCATTTAATTATAGGCGATGTTTCCTCCCCATTAAGGTACAGAGGTCCAACACTGTGATACAAAATAAAAAAAATAATCAGGCTCCACACCCAAAATAATTTAGCATTTAAACATAACACTAACAAAATCACACAGGTCGTTGTTTTTGAAATATCATTTCTAAAACCTATCCTGTCATCTTCTCTTTCAAACCTCTCCCACTCAATAATGGAAATCCATCCAGATTTATATGATCCAATTGAAATTCATTTGGAAAGGACATTTCAAGATAAGGTAATGGTGAATAAGCTACTAACAAAAAATATACATTATGCTTTCAGATTTAGTTTTCTTAGATTAATTATATATGCATTTTTAATAATGTTCAACATGTACATACATGCAGGAATTAAGATGCTTACATGGTTACATTGGAAGTATGACTATACCTAGTCATATTTCCTTCATTAAAATATAAATATGAATAGATTAATTTTCTTTTCTATTTGAATTTATTTCATTATTTCAGATTTTGAATAAAACAAGTAATGAATGAAATTTCTTTTGAGCATCCCATTTCAATTATATAAAAGAAACCTAGAGCATTTTAGAAGTTCTTGAATTATCAAATTATACTTATTTTTCAAACCTTCATTTTTCTTGTCTTTCACAATTCATAACATTGATCATATATGAAGAAATTCCATGAATTTTCTAACACTCGACAATTTTTGATTCATAAGTAATTCTAAGAACTCATTTTTAGCACTCTTGTTTTCTGATGTAATTTTAGAAAGGATGCAATTTCAGAAAATTCATTACTTAGCATTTTAGATTAAAATAAGAAGGTGATGTTGAACTTATGAAAATTTTCAGAAAAACTGGGAGAATTTGAAGATTCATAAGGTAAAATTACAATCAAAATTATTCCAGTTATGTGTTTATAGGTTCATCATCATCTATTGTTTATTTATTTTCAAAGGTTGTTTCTTATTTTTATTTTGTTTTGTGTGCAGATCTTCATTAACTTGATTATGTAGATTTGAGATAAGCAAGTAGCCAACCCTTGTTTCTAAAATCTGCAACATGTTCAGGGAACTATTTATTATTTCACTTGAATTTGAAGGATATCTAAATTTTTCTTATATTGAAATTCTGATAAGTCTTAATAAATTGTGCGACTAATCATATCAGATCATTTTGTTTCAAAACTCTCTTTATAAGAAATTTCTGATAAAATTGGTTTCCAATCAAAAATTTCAACATTTAATTAAATTATTAAAGGGTTATTTATTATAAAGCAAAGTTAAATCATTCACTTTCTTTTTGAATTGAATACTTTAAAAAAATCATCGATCCCACATATGACTCATTATATATTGCAAATCGCATATCGAAGACTCTGAAATGAGCATACACTAAATATATCTGACCTCTTGATATTCTCATTCCTTCCAATCTCCGATGATCTCTTCGTCCGATATCACATTATATGTATCACAACATTTGATCAGAGACAACTCTTAACAACTTCCAATAGGAAACCTTCGATGTATATCTTCTGATATTCATTCTCGCTCGTATTCCGATAAAATTACTTTTCCAAAATTGAGATGTTCATATAACCCGAACCCGATATGACATTTAAATCCTTTTTATATACAGATGTCGCATCCGTTTATAAATAGAAAATTTGGTAGGGGCATTTATTTAAAAGTTTTGATGCCCCGGATCCGATATGAAATTAAAATTCATATAATAAAAATATTGGGTTTGTTCTTCATCACACATTGGCGCATCAATGAAATTACATTTCACATATCGGCAATTTTAGTGGTTATTGTTAAAAACCTCACTCGGTAAGTTACATTAGTTACGATGCGATAAATGACAAGGTAAGGAGTTTGTGATGCAATGATACACATATCACATATCGCACGAGATAATTAATATGTTAAATGATAAAAGTTGCAACGAGTGATATGGAGTTCGCTGCGAATTGAGAAATCACAAAATCGCAAAATTGAAAAAGAGTTTAGCTTTGAAATCTGCTGGAAGGTAAATTATAAAATATGTGAAGTGAAACCATGCATGATTGATCATCGTTTGTGTGGGCTGAAAAACCAAAGTTTTGCGCATATATTTTGATATTTGTAGTCACAATGCATCAGCCATTTACCACATTTTCATTATCGCAAGAATAAATATCAATGTTTCAGTTCATTCACAAGCTTTAATCTTCCGATATGACTATTCTTCGATATCGCATTCATCCCTTTGTATTTTCCATCGTACGTGCTCATTTCGCAACATTTCCATCACAATAATTATATCACGTTACTAACTCAAATGAAGCTTTAACTTCAAGATCTTTTGATGTGATAAATTTCGATATTTGGCTTTCCACCATTATCTTTTAAATTATTATAGAAAGAGATTAATCGCATATCGATAAAAGTGTAAGTCGCAGATTTTAAATTATGCATGGCAAAGAATCTCGTGATGCAAAAAATTTAGCAAGGTAATGTACCAATGATTAATTCATATTTTTTAATTTTCTTTTATTCTGATTTTTTTTTCTCTCCATATTTATCATATGAGATTCAAATCCTCTTTATATACTGCTACATTATTCGGGATTTTGAATTAATTTCAAATATTTTGGGGCTAATATAAATTCAGAATGGAAGAATAAAAAGGAACATTCGTCATTTTAATTCATAAAGAAGCACATATTCACCCTCATTTTTTATGGATTCGATTTATTTTTTATTCCTTGAACATGAAACATTACTTTCTTTTAGTTACTTCTTGCTTTACTTTGGATTTAATAAATAATGATTTTGGGTCAATAAAACTTCTTCATGATTTTAATTCTAATTCAAGAAAGAAGTTAACTTGCATTAGAGAAAATTATCTTTCTCAGGTAAGATTAAAAGTAGTTCTCCAATGATAAGTTTCATTTACCCACTTTCATTTATTTTCATTTCTTCATATTTTTTATTTTATTTTTTATTTTTTATCTCTAACTCTGTTTTTCAGGTCATCATGAAACATTCGCACCTCTACCAGATCAGTTTTCAAAATTTCTTTTCACTCTTTGAGGTTCTTGAGAGAAGCAATAATGCTCCTCATTGAATTAGCTAGATTGGGGAGCTTCTAAACCTTTAGTATGTTTCTTTAAGCATTGTTTTTATTATAAAATAGTTAAGATACTTTTATTCAAGTTTTTTCTTGAAGAAGAAAATTTGCAATAGACAGAAACTTCTCATTCAGCATATTATCTATCATAACTGTTATTCACCTTCTACATTTTGAGAGCCTCATCTTTATGTAACTCTACAAGATAAAAAAAATTAAAAATATCAACATAGGAATGAACGTATATGTGCTTATTTTCTTTTATAATCCTTTGTTGAGAAATTCATATAAGCAATCTTGTTAGAGTTTAGCTTTTAAATTTTGTTTTTCTTTTAATTTTTCTTTCTTCATTTTTTATTTGCTGATTCCTTTTCTTACTTTAGTTTAGGAATTATTTTCCTTTTTTTTTCAGTTTTGATTTGATTTTGGTGAATTTTTCATGATTTATGTGAAATAAAATTTTCTTACCTTGCAGTTGTTGACATACATGGGAAATTTTTTACTCTATTCATTTTAGTGAATTTCATTTATCATCAAAGGCATGTCTTTATGGAATCATAAAACTATCTTGCTTTAAATATTTTTCGTGGAGGAACACACATCCTTTCTAAGTGATTGAATTTACATTTTCAAGGAAAGAACTGATTTCTCTTTAATTCAATGAATCCCTCCCACTCCTCCACATAAAATCCTCTGATTGATAGTTGTAGGGAAAGAATTTCGAGAAAACATTGTGAAATTACTATATCCATTAAACATAAAATCTCTATTACCATCCCACCTCTTTCACTCAAATACATCATAAATAAAAATCTTGCAAATGCGCTTATCAAAAGAGTGATAAAAAAAGGAAGCATGGGAAATACAAGTAAACACGTCGGGACTACGGATGCTTGCTGGAAGCGGGACTAGGCTTGTATGGCATAAAAGATAACTTCGTCGGGGTACTATTCAGATTCACTGGCAGCGAAACAATGTTAGAGACAATCTTAAAATGGATATATGCTTTATCAAAAACTCCTATCTCTACCTTCTATTTTTTTTTCACATGAGGAAAATTAAAAAAAAAAAACAAATTTCCCCAAATTTGGATTCATCACTTTTACTCAAGTATGTTTTAAGTACTTAACTTTACAAACTCATATTGCTTAATCTATTTATGTGGGACCTATGGAAATTTTTTACTGTTAGAAGATTTCTTGATTTCCATTATTTTTAAACTTTGGGTAAATTTAAGTTCATTATATTTAATCAGAGATAACTGGTTCTTCTCTTGCATGTCTCCATTGTTGTGGTAAACCACAACCGCCCTCCATTTTTTGACTTGTATACTTCAAATAAAGGGGACCCTTTCTGCAAAATTTTTGACTTAACACCTTTTAGGATTTTGATCAAGTCAATTATTTTGTAATTTTGTCACTTTTTATTTTTATCGAATTTCTATTTTGATTATTTCATTGAATCTGATTTTTCATAAGCTTTCTAGCAATAATTGTTTCGCTTCATTTGGTCAATCGGTTTGTAAATGACACTCCTTTGAAGTTTTGATCATTTTCTCACTTGGGCTAAAAAATGTATAAAATGTACCAACATTTCAATTTTCGTAATTAAAATAGTCTTCATTATAAAAAATAAAATTTAGTTAATTTTTACTAATTTCTCATTTTTCACTAATGGTCCTACAAAATGACCCAGCTAAATTAAACAATAGAGGAAAATATGTTTCGGGATAATGGTAATATACTCCAACTTGTTATTTTAAAACAAATTGTCAAACCCAAAACTCAAAAATTGCAAAGTGGCTGTAGTCTAAATTGTAGGATGGTTAATCCTTATGGGCCCAAATTCACATCATTCCTTCCAAATTCTCGATCTAAAAATTTGCAATCCGAAATAATTTTCGAGTGCGAAATTGTGAAAATCGCAATATCGCAATTTCGCTTAAATACTTCAAGCTCATCTTTTAAAAATTGCGATGTGCGATTTTTAGTTTTATGCAACAGGTTAAGTTTTTTTTTAATATAAGGTTTTCTCATCCTCCTTATGACCTCCATACCTCCACCTCAAGTCATCCTCACCTCACCCTCCACCTTATTCCTCCGCTTAACTCTTCTCTCCACTCACCTTTCCTTATCCCTTCATTTAACCTCTTACTCCATTCCTCCTCTCTCTCTCACATGGATGTTTGGTTTTTAATTATTTAATATGTAATAAATATTATATTTTTATTATAATTTTTATATTTTAATTATAATATTTTATTATAATTTTAATATAAATAAATTATAATATTAATATAATATATTTATATTTTAAATAAATTTTAAATCATTTATTTTTATTAATTAATTTATTTTTATAGTAAATTCATATTAATAGCATGATTGTAATTAATTAGCATTAATAAATTAATAATCATAATCTAATTTAAGATTGGAATTTAATTTAAAAATTCTGATTTTTAGCCCAAGCAACAGAAAATTCCAGATTTATTGCAATTTTAATACACCAACTTTAGAAGCTCATAAATGCAGTTTTACTTGGCCAAATGAGGACCAGGATGGCTCATTAGATAGATAAAATCGTGGAGAACATTTATGAAGTTGCTTCATTTCTAGATTTGATCATTTATAGGGTTAAAAATTCAGCAGAAGATGGTGCTCCAAATTTTTAACAAAATAAATTTTGAGTTTTATTTTTTGCATTTAATTTGCCCACAACTTCTTCTAAATGCAGATCCATTCGTCAATGATATCCTTGGCCAATTATATCAGCGCAGAAATCAAAATAAAGCTTATATTTAATTTTTCAATTATTTATTTAATTAAGTTTTGATTGGAATTATTTTAATTTCTAGATTTTGCATTTTGATTTTATTTTTACATTTTAATTTAGTTTTGATTTGTTTTTGCAGGAAAACAGTTGAAGAAATGAGAAGAAGAACCTCTCAATCAATGAGAAGGCTCTAACAATTGAACAATATTTTTTTTGAACCAATGAAAATTTATTGAGCAAAACCACCCTTCAAACAAACTTTCTTATGAAGAAATGATTTTTTAAATATTATAAATAGCAGATTGCAAAATGTAATAGAGGCTTCTCTCCTCTGCAATTATGGAATTCTTGATGGCACTATTGTCTAGAGGATTTAGAGATGTAGGCTGAGAGGAGAGGAATCTCAGATCTAGATATTATTGAGTTTTTTCTTTTACATTCTAAGTTATGTATAATGAACAGAGTCTTGCACTATTGTAGCTCTGATTTTGAAAGCAGAAGTTCAAGCATTGTAAAAGACTGTTAGAGACCGGAGCTGGAGAAATAGACTTAATAAATTGGTATTTATAATACTATTATTTTAAATTCTGGTTTCATTTTATGATAAGAGTAATGTGTAAATTTACTCACATACTTGTGTAGTTCTATCGGTATGAGTAAATTTGCCTCAATTTATGTTATTATTTGTCTCTACTCTTATGGGTTGAATTATGATTTCTGAGTAACTACTTACTCAGAATTTGTCTTATAAAATTGATTTATTGAATAATAATATGTTGTGAACTATTCCTGCATGTTATTTTTTAATTTTCAAGTTACTGATTAAATGATCAATATCATTTTGAGAAATTCTTCGTGAGTGTTGTTGATAAAAGGTCTCTAGATAGGTTGTGTTTGGTATTCACAATGTCAGTGAATTGAACTACTTCGTTAGCTTGATATTCATTTAAAACAAATATATTTAAATCTCAATTATTTAAAATATCTTGCTCTCAGTTGGAATAGGTCTATATCTGCATAATTGAGATAGGATTAAAATAGTTTATTTTTCTTGCATCTTAGAATAATATTGCATTTAGATTAAATTCTACAACCCTAAAAATTCCTCTTCCCAAAGAGGCAAAACTTTAATTGTGGCTTGGCTAAGCCCAAATTAGCTTAACGATCACTTTCTTATCCAAACTGCAAGAGAAATGATCTAATGTCTCTTTCCCATTTATAGATAAAAATCATATTTTAATCCAATGGAGATTGAGAGAAGGTAACTGGACCTAGTTAAACCAGTTGGAGCCACCATTTCAAATGGAAAATAAACTGCTTTAAGGTTCAGACCGGGTGGTCATCCCCCATGTTGTTGCAGCAAATTTCGAGGCTTCAACACCAGGGTAAAATATTTGTGTGTTATGTAAATATTTATTAAGTGCCTATTTTCATTTCCTATTCTTTAAGCTCTCTCATGTGAGTTTCAATGTTTATGCTATTGATATTCTAGTCTAGTTTATATGTCTAATCAACACAGTATTTGGACTTCTGGTTTCTGAAGTGTAAGCCAAGTGTCCTAATCGCAACAATGATTGGTATGCATGGTTGTACAATAAGGATCACTATCGTAAGGATAGAATTTCCATATCTTAAGGAGTCTCAAGTATGCCAATCCAACATCCTATAATTTTTTATTCCATAGTTAATAATCTCATAAACTATTGACAACCATAGCATACACATATAAATCATATGTAAGTATCATAAGGGTAAACTCACAGTCTACTTAAGGTTCATCATGAAAAGTAAATGACCATGCCATGTAAACATGAAATTCCTCTTCAAGATCTAACTATGTGTGCATGTGTGTATTTACATACATACATACATACATATATGGAGGTATGTGTATACATACCTATTAGTCTATGCACAATCCATAAAAATAGAACATAATATTAATGTCGAAAATATTTACAACTTGCATAACTCATGAATGTATTTTAGATAGAAAAGGATGTATGATTCCTTTGAAGTGTGGAGCTTTCATGATTTAGATATCCCCGTGTTTTCAAGGATGTAAACCTCTTAAGTTTGATGTTCAAGATGAATAACATAACTATTGTAAATTTTCCAAGATAAGGTTATTATAGTCATTTGACCCTTGGCATGTTAGGTCTATTTTTAAAAGGTATCTATACTTATAATGTAGGTCTATGGGTTTAAATCGCTTATATAAAATAAAAAAAAATTGAAGTATATCCCTCTAAGTATAAACTTAGTATTTTTTTTCCAAGGTATAGTAAGCATAAGGTTGAAGGATTAGGGATTAATCCCTTCCTTATAGATGCCAAACGAGAGCCTAAAAGCAGTTTATAACCATTTATAATGAACTATATTTACAAGTAGAAACTTACAAAATATTTTAAGGAAAATTTAGGAATTTTTAGTGTATATTATGAATATTATTTTCATGTGATATAGGGTGTATTGCATGAAAATAATTTTTTTGTGGTGTGATACAATATGCCCTCAAATTTTTTTGAGGTGCAACATGTGGGCCATTGTGAGGAGATAATTTTTTGAAAGATAGGAATTGTGATAAGTTGTAATAAAGGAAGTGAAGGGAAAAGAGTTAAATTGTTGTGTGGAGAAAATAGTAGTGGGAATGATTTATCATGCCACAAAATATTTTAGTGTGATACACCGCAAGACCAAATATTTTTTGGGTTTCAATATGATTGGGATTGAGACGAAGAGAAAGAAAAGGAAGAAATGAGAAATGGGTATGGAAATAAAGGGGAGGAAAGGGGAAGAGAAGGAGGAAAATAAAAAGGAATATAAAGAAGGAAAGAAGAGGAAA
Source organism: Pinus albicaulis (assembly GCA_034641835.2). Lineage (NCBI taxonomy): Eukaryota > Viridiplantae > Streptophyta > Pinopsida > Pinales > Pinaceae > Pinus > Pinus albicaulis. Next base: position 828,466,848 of record CM076573.1, read on the forward strand.
GAAAAAGATGAAGGAAGACCAAGGATTTCATTGCATTACACATCTAGTAAGGATTTCAATTTTCTAATCTATCTTCTTTGATTAAAGGAATTGTTGGTTATTATTTTTAGAAAGAGATTTTGCATTCTTTATTAATCATTATGTTATTTTCCATAATAAATTTATATCATATAAATATATGTTGCATTATAGAATTATTTTTGTAACCATTGTATATATAGTAGAAAATCATGGTGTTTTATTTATATAATTTTCACATATTTCTTCTTTAGTATGATTATAATTCCTGGCATTTATCTTACAATAATATTTCATACTAGCACTATTTTTTAGAGAACTAAAATTTATAGTTTTCTTTCATTCATTATTCATAAGGGTTATCCTTCAATTAAAATTTTCTTCAATCTCTTTTGATTACATTTAATTTCAGAACTTAGTATATAAATGAAGAAACATTGAAAAATAGAAAATGATTTTAAACTAATTCATAAAGCCCAACAAATGATTGTCATACATTTAACCTAGAGGATTATTTCATCCGAAATAGGGAAGAGCATAATTGGGTCTCTTCCTTGGGTTGAATATCTACTATTGAAAATTAGGTTTCCAAACTCCTCAACATTGTCATGAAAAATCTCTCTATGGCCTTAAGTAAGTGAGTACCTTGGGCTTGGTATACTAAAGGGATGGCTTTCTTTTTGAAATTTGGTTAAGTATAAGTCATTACGACCCTAATGTCTATGCCAAGAAAGTGGGTGACCATGTCACAATACTTGTTATCTGTGTTGATGATCGTATCTTCATTAGTAGTGGCCCTAAATATTTAACCCATATGAAAGCTAGTCTTAGGAAGAAATTTGAAATGATAGGCTTAGGACATTGCATTATTTTCTTGGTATCCAAGTATTATAAACTAAGGAATGAATTTCCTTTTACTAGTTTAACTATGCCTATGACCTTCTTAATTTATTTCAATTCGAAGATTTCAAACCAAATCCATCTCCTTTTCAATATGGATTCAAATATTTTCGAATTTTTACCACACCCAAACTGGATGCCACTTTGTACCATCTGTTGGTGAAAAGTGATGAATAGGTTGAGACCTTGGGTTCAGGAATAAGGGTAAACAAAGGGTCTGCCGTAGTCTAGAGTAACACCGACATTTTCACCTCACTCTGGAAGAATAAGAAATCTCACCCAAGGCGTGTCGTGACCTTACCTAGTTGAGGGACCAGAACCAGGCATCAAGATAAATCATAGGAAAGCTACCAATAATCATTAAACCCAGAACCAAGAAATCAAATACATAGTCATAACAACTTAAGCATTAAAAAGGACATGTAATATGCATATGCATTCATATTAAAAATTTTAGAAGGGGACACATAAAGTTACATAAGAAGGTTCTTGAACATCCATGCAACTTCCTCTTTTATTAGTTGGGAAACATTACATTAGTACATTCGCCTTAGAGGCCTCATCAACATAACAATAAATAGCACTGTTAGAAAATACATGACCAAGAGAGTACATAATCATGTGGGCTCAAGAAGCTCTATGACAACATTTTGATGCACTCGCCGCTTATTTTTTCTGGCTTTTGCTTCAACACTTTTAAAAACTTTGCTCTATTGGACTACTTCTTCTCCCTCATATTCTCCAGCCCTTCCTTTTTGGATACCTATGTTGCTCTATTGCGACTGCTTCCTCAGCTATTAGTGAAAATTACAGCTCAGTTATGACTGCATGTGCCCTAATTTACCTAGTTGATCTTTTCCAACTGCTAGACTTCCACGGATCCTTTCTCATTCCTCAGTTTCCTTCTCTGAGAATTATTAGGGGAAGTTTGAGGTCTAAAATGGGCCTCCTTAGGAAATTATAAAATAATATTGGATTACATCATCAAATTTTAGAGGGAAAAAAGAAAATACTACTTTTTCAACTCGTATTTTCAACTTATCTCCCAAAGTTTTTACTCAAATTTAGAGCAGGAGTACTCATTGGATGAAAAATTTAATTCCTCATCCAATGTGTACCCATGTTGCATACTTTCGATGAACCCTTCTACACGAAAAATAAGAAATACATGAAAAACGTGATTGCAATCACGTTTTTGAATGTATTTCTCATTTTTCATGTAGCAGGGTTCATTAAAAATATACAACATGGGTACTCCTTGGATGAGGAATTAAATTTTTCATCGAATGAGTACTCACACTCGAAATTTGAGTAAGAAATTTGGGAGATAAGTTGAAAAGTAGTTTTATTATTTTATTATATTTTAATCTTATTACCCTTTTACTTTAAAAATGGTGAATCATCCCCCATGGTTGAATTCATCATCTTGAATCCTATTGGTTCTTATAAAGTTTATTTTTTTTGTACATTTTTCTTAGGAGGACCATTTTACACCTCAAAACTCCCCTAATGTCCCACCGATCAAATTTGGTCAAAATGTGGTCAACTGTTAAAACATGGAAAAACTTTGTTTCCAAAATGAAGGATGCAATAGGCCTCGACCACCATTCATTGACTCATCCTCGAGTCAAGAATTTTTTGGTGTTGGTGGTGCTTCCTGTTGTTGCAGTGCCCCTACTAGGGCTTTTTCTTCTTTCCCTATTACTTGAAATGAAGGAACCAACTCTAGAACAGACTCAATGGTTGCATTCTCGAGCTATGTGTATTCATTCAATGTTTCCTACCATTAACTTGTGATGTTGCTTGTTTGATCGAGGAACTGCACTTCAAGGTTGACTGTTGGTTCATAATGGTGTTTCATGAAGAGGGTGTTCCATTTAGTTTATGCATCCTCACTAATTTTCTATAGCTTCTCTAAGTCACCCTATGTGGGTGGCTCGAATTCATAGAGTAAACTCTTAGTCATAGTTGATTTGTCCTTGATGTTTTGAATATGTCTTTCGAGGGCATCCTCATGTGCTAGTGGCTCTTTTTGTTGGTTGTGGTCTTTGGTTACCATGGATTGGTTGAAGAAATTATTATCCTATTGGCATAGGGGGTAAACCAGTTTATTTTTCTTAGCAAGGTAGCCAAACTAGTCTCAAAATTATGCCAAGATTCCTTTAGCTTCTCCCATATCCTGGATGATAAAGGCTTATAGAGAAGTTTCTTTAGTGATTTTCTGCTCGATCTCACTTGTATACTAGAATTTTGGATCTTGTTGAATTTCAGCAAGAAATTTCAGCATCCATGCTAGTGTGGGACCAGGTTGTCCAAGCAACACCTACACTAGTGTGGGACCATAAGTCTTAGTAGCACCTACACTGGTGTGGGCTAAATTTGGTGCATGTCTATTTTCGTTAACCCTTAATTAAGATGGACAATAAAATGTAATCTAATCTCAAATTAACTTGTATTATTTAACTAAGCGTGATAAACTCAGTTAACTCATGAATTTAGATTTGAGGGTAGTTGGTGAGGCATGCAGAGTAATTATAGCTGTAACAAAGTTCGAAGTGCAGTGGTGCATTAGTTAATTTAAGTTGTAATTAGTTTAACTCAGTTAAGTGAGTTAAACTCAATTGTGCTAGTTATAACTGTTAGATACACTAGTGAGAGATCAAGTGAATTAAATATTAATTTATTCATAATCAGTGATCTCACATGCAACTGAGGATTTATGATTATTAGTTGCATGCATGTCAGTTCCAGTGGAAACCCAGTTGAGATCTAGGTGAAAGGGAAGTTGAATATCAATTGTAGGATTATTGGGTTGCACCCATGCAACCAAACACCCATTGGATTTCCCATGATCCTTGCGTAGTTTAGGAAGGCCAAAATTCCTATGGAATAGGGATTTCATTCCACAAAAATTGCGCAAGCAAGGCAAGTTGTCTGGAGGCAGTAAATTGGCTAAGTATTGGTCAGTTTTATCTGAGATAGTGCGAGACAGTTAGCTGAGTACAGGAGGGATCTTGTGAGAAGAGTTGTATGTAACTGTTTCATATATCCATGTTGAATATACAATATATGATAGAGGGGTTTTGAGCAGTAAGCTTTCCCTGAGAAATTATCTGCGTTGTGGTTTTATTGATTCTTATTTACTTCATGTGATTGGTGATTGTGTTTTTGATTTCGTAATTTATTTGTAGAAGTGATTTAGTATCTAGCTTTAGCACATTGTTATATCAGATTGAATCCATGATATACATGCTTTTTGTATAATTTCTACATGGTATCGGAGCACAGGAAATCACAATAGTGAAGGAGGAGTTGAGTTTGTGACTGGATAGAATTCAAATTTGTAGAAAGAATTTCTTGGTTCTACAGCTGATTCAAGATCTAAATGGTTTTCAATTGCTTCAGAGTGGAGTATGCACTCGAGGGAAGCTCTAACTATATTTCTTGGAAGGACAGGATGGAAGCACTACTCGAAAACAATGACTTGAAGGAATTCATTGACAATGATGTTCCTAAACCCACTATGATAGATGTTGAAAATCTTGATGCATGGCAAAAGAAAGTGGAAAAGGCGAGAAGGATCCTACTAGAGGGAGTACGTGACCACATTGTCTCAAGCCTCCATGGGAAAGCCACACCATATGTTATGTGGAAGGATTTGACAAATATATTTCAGATTAGTAGTGACCATAGGAAATTGTCACTCAAAGATAAACTCGTGAAGATAAAGATGGAGAAAGGAGACTCCATGAAAAAATATTTAACAAAGTTTGTCCAATGTCGGGATGAGCTGGGGATTGTGGGCATAATTTTCGTTGATGATGATTTGGTGAGTTTAGCTCTCCTAGGAATTCCCAATATTTGGCATAGTTATCAAGACTCTATCAATGGAAGGGAAAATTTGCCAGGTTGGGAACGACTGTGGTCGGATTTGGTGCAAAAGGAGTTCAGACAGAACACCATAGATGGATCTTCATATAAGAATGAAGATGAAGAATATTCTGCTTTGGATTCCAAGGCAAAGAGAGGGAAGGGGAAGAAATTCCATTCCAAATCCCAGTCCAAAGATCGCGAGAAGTAGGACATGTCCAGGGTGAAGTGTTTTCACTATCATAAGCATGGGAATTATGCTACTAACTGTCCAAAAAATAAGAAGAACAACAAGGCTAGAGGATCTGCAACTAGTGAGGCTTTGGCCTCGCAATTTGATCTTAAATTCTCATTGATCGTATGCATGGTGTCAAGTGCATTTGGATCTATGTGGTATTTGGGTAGTGGTGCTTCCTTTCACATGACGGGAGAAAAGGAACATTTTAGTAGCTTGGAGGAGAAGGATCTCCATATGCATATTGAAATGGGTGATGATGGGCAGTACAGTGCTACCAGGATTTGTGCCATTACCTTCTAGAGACATTCAGGTAAACCTTTTCAATTAAAATATGTAATGCTTGTACCAATTTTGAAGAAAAATTTAGTCTCAGTTGCAATGTTGGAGGATAGAGGCTATGATGTTGTTTTTAGTGAAGGAAAAGCTTTCCTGCAACACAAAAAAATAGGACAAGCAGAGAATATTGGGATTTGAGTTAAGAATATCTACAAGATAGATGTATATGGTTGCACAAAATTGATGGGCAAGGCAAACAAAGTGGTGAGCTAGGATGAGGACGAGTTATGGCACAGGAGATTGGGCCATCTTCACCATGGAGCCTTGAAAGTCATGGAGAAGATTTATACTGGTATTCCAAAGGGTACATTTGCACAGTTAGACACATGCAAGGGATGTACTATGGGAAAATATGTAAAGGCCAACTTTCATGAGAAGGAGAACCGAGCTTCGAGGATCGTTGAGAGAGTTCACACACACGTGTGTTGACCATTATTTGTTTTTTCGACAACAGAACATAAGTACTATGTGATATTTGCTGATGAATTTTCTCGTAAGTGCTAGATCTACTTCATGAAGAAGAAAGATCAAACATTCTCAAAGTCTCTTGAGTTTAAAGAACTAGTGGAGAAAGACACGAGGAAGAAAGTGAAGGCCCTTAGGAGCGATAATGGTGGTGAGTACATATCTCACAAATTCAAGAACTTCTGCAGCAGAGAATGAATTCGAAGAGAACTAATAGCGCCGCATAACCCAAATCAGAATGGGATCACTGAAAGAAATAACAGAACGATTGTGGGTGCAACAAGAGAAATGTTGCATGATCAAGGCCTACTGATGCATCTGTGGGTGAAAGCATGTAACACTGCGATATTTGTGCATAACCGTTGTCCTCATAGGATAATTGGCATCAGTACACCAGAAGAGACTTTCATTGGTAAGAAACCTGATGTTTCACATTTTAAGATTTTTGGCTCGTCTGGTTATGTGCACGTGACCAAAGGCCTTGGGAAGAAGCTAGAACCAACAGCTGAGATTGGGATTTTTGTGGGGTACACTGAAACGCCCACAAATATCGGGTGGATTTTCCAAACAAAAGAATGACTGTTGTGTGACCGGATATAAAATTTGATGAGTAGAAATCCATGGAATTGTCCCTTGAGAGGGAGCTGGATTTGCATGCAGACGAGGAACTCTTGGTTCCCAAGGATGAGCCTCAAGATGTGGAGCAGCCACATGCAGAGGATCACGGAGTGGTGGAAAACACTCATGCAGAGCCATCCATCAGAAATGGTCAAAATCGCACCATGGAAGCTGATAGATTGAGACTTGATGCTGTAGTGAATGTAGGAGCCCCTACTTCATAGCGCAGACAAAGATAGTCTTCAGATATGTTTACTAGATACATGGCTATTATGAGCAAATGTATTGTGACTGAACCATCTTCCTTTCAGGAGGCAATGTAGCAACCAATTTGGGTTGATGCAATGGTGGAGGAGTATGACTCCATTGTGAAGAACAGAGCATGGGAGATTGTCCCAAGACCGGTCGACAAATTAGTGGTTGGATCTAGATGGATCTACAAGGTAAAGCAAGTTGCTGATGGGAGTGTGGAGAAATACAAGGCTATATTTGTGGCCTGGGGACTCTCACAGATTGAGGGGATCGATTATGATGAGACTTTTGCACCAGTTGCAAGGTACTCTTCCATTATATCCATAATTTTACTCTCAACGTAGATGGGCTGGCGAATTCATCAGATGGATGTGAAAACTACATTTCTGAATGGAGTCATTGAGGAAGAAGTGTACATAGAGTAGCTAGAAGGTTTTGAGATCTTAGAAAGCGAGTCGCATGTGTGTCGACTCAAGAGACCACTCTATGGTCTGAAGCAAGCACCTCGTGCTTGGTACACTCAGATAGACAACTATTTCACCGGACTGAGCTTCACCAAAAGTGAAGTTGATGCAAACCTGTACTAGATTGTGGTTGAGGGTAAGATATTGATTATTTTTCTTTATTTTTATGGTATAATTTTGATTTGTGATGACCAACTGATACACTAATGCAAGGAGGATCTTGCAAGGGAGTTAAAAATGAAGGACATGGGATTCCTTCATTATTTACTTGGTTTGGAAATATGGCAGTGAGAGGTGAAATTTTTGTTTCTCAAGGCAAGTACGCCAAAGAGATATTGGGTAAGTTTCACATGGAGAGCTGCAAACCCATGGATACTCCTTTTCCAAGAAATTGGAGGAAATAGGATACTACTTCTGGAGAGGTAGTGGATTTTATTGTCTACAGGAAGTTAGTTGGTTCACTGATGTATCTGGTGAACACCAGACCAGACATTCGTTATGCAGTTAACTAGTTGATTCAAGCTATGTTTAAGCCTACCAAGCTCTTTTCGAAGGCGGGGAAGCATGTCATGATATACCTGAAGGGCACATCAGAGTATCAATTATGGTACAAACGGATAGAGGGAGTGAAGCTTCAAGGCTTCTCGGATGCATATTGGGCAGGCAGTCCATCAGACAGAAAGAGCACATTAGGAGGGATCTTTAGCATAGGATCGACAACAATTTCTTGGTACATCAGGAAGTAGTGATCTGTGGCACTCATTTCAGCGGAAGAAAAGTACATGGAAACAAGTCAAGCTACATCTAAGGCTATCTAGATGAGAAAGATCTTGGTTGGTTTGTTTGGTTCTTAGATGGATCCGATATTGATACATTATGATAATCAAAATTGCATTAAACTCTCGATTAATCCTGTGTTTTATGATAGGTCCAAGCACACAGATATCCAGTACCACCATCTCAGAGATTGTGTGAAGAGGTGAATAATGTTACTCCAGTACACTCCCATGGAAGATCAGGATGCAGATATTCTGGCAACTCACCAGGAGAAAATTTGAATACCATAGAGACGGGATCGGGGTAAAGGATAATCCCTTTATTTTTGAGAGGGAGTGTTGAAGTTCAACAAGAAATTTCAGTACCCATGCTAGTGTGGGACCAGGAGGTCCAAGCAGCTCCTACACTAGTGTGGGACCACAGGTCTTAGTAGCACCTACACTGGTGTGGGCTAAATTTGGTGCATGTCTATTTTACTTATCACTTAATTAAGATGGACAATAAAATGTAATCCAATCTCAAAATAACTTGTAATAGTTAATTGAGTGTGATAAATTCAGTTAACTCATGAATTTCGAGTTGAGGGTAGTTGGTGAGGCATGCAGAGTAATTCTAGTTGTAACAAAGTTCAAAGTGCAGTGGTGCATTAGTTAATGTAGTTTGTAATCATTTTAACTCAATTAGGTGAGTTAAACTCAGTTGTGCTAGTTGTAATTGTTATATACACTAGTAAGGGATCAAGTGAGTTAAATATTAATTAATTCACAATTAGTGATCTCACATGTAACTGAGGATTTACTATTATTAGCTGCATGCATGTCAGTTCCAGTGGAAACCCAGTTGAGATCTAGGTGAAAGGGAAGTTGATTATCAGTTGTAGGATTATTGGGTTGCACCCATGCAACCAAAAACCCATTGGATTTCCCATGATCCTTGCATAGTTTAGGAAGGCCAAAATTCCTATGGAATAGGGGTTGCATTCCACACAAATTGCGCAAGCAAGACAAGATATCTGGAGGCAGTAAATTGGCTAAGTATTGGTCAGTCTTATATGATACAATGTGAGACAGTTAGCTGAGTATAGGAGGGCTCTTGTGAGAACATTTGTATGTAATTGTTTCATGTATCCATGCTGAATATACAATATATGATACAGGGGTTTTGAGCAGTAAGATTTCCCTGGGAAATTATTTTGGTTGTGGTTTGATTGATTCTTAGTTGCTTCATATGATTGGTGATTGTGTTTTTATTTCCACAATTGATTTGTAGAAGGGATTTAGTATCTAGCTTTAGCACATTGTTAGATCAGATTGAATCCACGATATACATGCTTGTTGTATAATTTCTACAGATCTTATAACTTCCTTTGAGTGGTGAAAATAGTTCGTTTGAGCTCTTTTCTTGTCGATACAAGGTTAGTGTAGGATGCTTTAGTGTGATCACAACATTCTAAGAGAGTGCAGGATGAAAAATATTTCAGTTCATTTGTGACTATCTTGGCAACTTATAGCCAGAGATCTAAGAACTGTGCGCTTATTTCATTGACCTGGTTCTACAGAGTCTACTTCTCTTGAAGAATTTGATCTCATTATACTACAATGGAAATAATATGTTGTTTTTGCTACTCATGTTCATTTGTTAGAGTATTTTGCAAAGCCTCCATTTGGTGTGTAGCTAGTTTAATGAAAGAAAAAAATTGAGATGACGACAAACTCTAGTGGACATCAGCGGTCATAGTAGTGGGTTTAGAGAATAGGATCTGTAATGTTTGGTCACTGGAAACTAATTTCTTAGATTTCCCTTGAGGTGAGGTTTCTCACTGCAAGGGCTCCACGATGTGAGGACTGATATGTTCTACGCTGGATGGCAGTGGTGGCAAGGATGTCAGGTTGGAATTTAGCGCTAAGGTGTGGATGGCTTCTGTTCTCGGGTTCCAAGGACGATAGGATGATAATTTTCCATGAATTTTCCTCGTGCAAGTAATAAATATAATAGAGACGTAGTAATGGACTTTTTTCTCCTAGGGAGAACTTGAGTGCCCCATTGGTAGTGTTCATGATGGAGTGGATTAAGGATTCGACCTCCATTTCAGTTTTGCCACCAAGAAGATTTATAGATGGAGGATTGTTTGAGATGGTGGCTAAGTTGGAGGTTGTTCGGGGCAATGGATCGTGAGACATTGGGGATATGGAAGATATGGACAATGGGTTTTCTTCAGTGATGGGGATATTGGTGTGATCTTGGGGTTCCTCTCCAGTAAGATAAATAACTTGAGTAAAGGTCACTTTAATCAGTTTCTTGGAAATTCATGGTGACCTAGTGGTGAGTGGCCAACTATTCGTTATGGTGAGTTCAGTATGAGAGTGGTTATCAACTAGGGGAATTGAAGAAACGGTTCAACTGGAAGTCAAAGAAGTAATTGGACTGGAACTAAGAAATCTAGAAAAAGAAGGGAAAGGACTTACTGAAGCCCCAAGGTCCTCTAAAGTGTTGTGGAAATACAACATCTTTGCCTCGAGCTTTTTGATGATTGGATTGAGTGTTTCTTCATCCAATCTCTTCCAGGAGGAAGAAGGGGTCTCTCCAAGTAGCGACAATAGAAAACATCCCTTCAAACGGATATGTCGTCTTCATGTCCCATATTTCTCCAGCAACTGCAGGCCAGGACGAGACTTCAATATGGAATGCTTCCTCTGAGAGAACAAATGGTTGAGGCCCTTATGAAACGTGTCTAGGTTGATGCGCTTAGGCAGAACCCAGGTGTTTTCATGGATAAATTCAAACCATATACCTTGTGAATATGCAAATAGGAGAAATGGTAGGATCCTTGGCCTATTGTTGGTGACAACCAACATTTTCTAGTACCAGTGAGCAGAATAAGCTTCATTAATTTCCTTACTATTGGGATCCTTGGAAGAATTCCATGGTAAATATCCGAGTGCAAGGGGTTGATCCTTAGCCACCGTTGTTATCTCTCTGCCTTATGGCAGGAACCATTTCATCATTTCTAAGGAAACAACAAGATATCCATAAATAAAATCTGTGGCCCTATTGTGGACATATTCATAGGCTTCAAAGAACTCATTCAATAGAAAACTACATTAATTCAATTGTGTGCCTTGGACACAATATTACACTACTAAGATGGTGTTTAAGGTGCATTCACCCCTAAATAAATGGTGCATGATATTTCCTGTAATTTTATAACAGGAAAATTTTATAGTATGCTTATTAATTGGCTTAATCAAAGGTCCCTTACCACCACGATGAGTATCATACCTTTTGTAATAATTGTCATCATTCGTCTTGTTTCCCCTCTTGGAAGTATTCTGGAATGAATATGATACAACAACTCCTGTAGTAGATAGTCCTATGATTCTTCAAATATCGATGGAATGTATGGGGTATTCCTTATCAAGCCAGAGTGAACCACCATGCATTTGACTAATAAGAAATTTTGTAAATTACATTGCTACTCCCATAGTTCCGAACACAGGTAAGCTTCACAAGTTTAGCAACATCAATCTTTGTAGACCTCTGAAATATTCTGTAATTCTTGACAGCTAAATTCCATTTAATTTGGCAAACAAATTTGTGTAGAATTCATTCTTGAGAACTGGGAAATGGAAGTAGTATGAGAGATCATTATCCACAAGCTCAAACTTGTCAAATTTTCCATAAAGCAGCTCAATTTCAGTGATTCTGGAGTGAAGTTTAGGTGCGGGAACAAAGACTAGGGTCTTGGTCATGGTTGCAGATCAAATATTATACACAATAGACACGGGGGGTCTGAATTTTGGTTGAGGAACTAGGGGATTTGACATAGAATCCAGATAGGGAAATTAGACCACCTTGACTTTACTACTTAAGAACTTATCGTTTCCATGAAAACTAAATAGAAAGACTTGACATGACGTTTTTTATTAGATTGTTTAACTAATTAATATGAAAAATTTTATAATCGATTCAAATTGTGGAAATAATAGTGACCATGACCTAGACCTGACCCGGATGACATGAAAACAATGTGAATGATGGTTAATTATGATGACATGATGGCAGTTTCCTATAAATTGATGACCATATCATGTTATGGATATTATGAGAGAGATTTATCTCAAATTCGAACCAACATAAGGAATTATTACTAATTATTACATATAAGATTATTTCCACATGTGACTTCACGACCATAAGTGGTTATAGAGGGAGTCACTTGACTGACAGTACTAAATTAACTACCAAAATTTTATTCGTAACATGACCCAACTCAAATGACCAAAATAAATAAATTAACTGAGGCAAGTGACATACTAAAAGAACTAATTGACTTTACCTAGACCTAACTATGATCCCATCTTAGAGATCAAATCATTTTGATGTAGACCTGATTATGTCGTGGAAGGGCTTTAGGTGTGCACCATTCACCCAATCTAGCAACAGGACTCCATCCAGTCATGTGAGATTGACATCTCGTGATTCTTTCACTTCTGCAATAAGGAATGGTCCTAACCAATGTATTATCAAATTTATCGTATGTTTTAAGAACTTACTATCATATAGGAGGACCTAATCCCCAACTACAAAGGATTTTCGGTTTATTTTTCGATTGTGCCATGCTTTCTACCTCTCCTTCTCAGTAGTTTGGTTGAAACTGGCTAGGAATTTGGCTTCGTCCAACTCCCATAGTTTTTCCAAGCATTTTGTAATTGATTCACCTTCTATCATGTGTGTAGCCCATGCAATAGAGATTCTGGGATGATGAAATCAGTGGGTACTATGGCTTATAATCCATAAAAAATACGGAATGGTGTATAATTTTGTAGGCATTTGACGGTTCTATGATAATCCCATAATGTGGTTGACACCTGTTCATCCCGATCATCTCAGTTAGCAAAGGATATCTTGGTGAAGCCCCTCTCGATGATTTTTTTAAATGCTTCCATAGTACCATTTTTTAGAGGGTGGTATGGGCTGATATTTTTCTCTTGGATCATAAATTTTTTCAGTAATTAAGTGATTATCTCATTAATTAAGTGGGCCCCTTAGTCACTCAGGAGGCTTCGGGGACACCCAAATCGAGCGATCATTTATTGAAGATGAAATTGGTGGCAATGTCTAGAGTGCAATTGTTAGGTCCCTATAATACTAGTGTAGCCCATTATTATTATTGTTAGTGTAGCCCCCTTATTGTTATTTTTGTTCCCATGTAGTACCCATATTGTTATTATTGTGCCCCATAGAATCTCACTATTGTTATTATTGTTCCCTTACATTATTATTGTTATGTTGGCTCTAATTTTACTGTGACCCCTTAGACTCCTATATATAGAAAGGAGGTATTGTCATCTGAAACATCCAAGAATTGTTCATTTATGTAAAGTAAAGGAAGTTTCCCCCTCAAAGAGGATATTTTTTAATTCGTTGATCTATTGTTTCTAATGTTTTGTGAGTTGGTTGCATAACATTTGGTATCAAAGCTTTGGATTCTAGGGTTTCGCTTCTTCAAACATGTCATCTTGGAATTTTTTCTATAACGTTTTTTCTATGAGGATTCATACGCTTAAATTTTGACCATGTGGAGCCAAAATCTTGGTGAACTTCGTGAAAAAATTTCATATATTGGTTCGTAATATTTTCGTAGATATGATATGGGGAAGTTAGGGTTTTTGCAGGCTCCATAATTCAGTCTCAAACAAGCGACTGAGGGAAAATAGTCATAAATTTCTCTTCCAACATCGGATTGGAATTTCATAAAAAGAGACAGAAATTAAACATAATATATTTCATTTTGTATCAATTTCAGGGCCAAATCCTGAAACAGGGACACACAGAGTTCCATTAAAGTTCGATATACTGAACATGTCCATAATTAGGTAATTATGGGAGACCGGGCATAAATTTATATTGAGGAATCCAAATTGTGTCTAACCTATGGCATGGGAAAGATGACTCAGAGGTATAATAACATACTGAAGTTAAAATCTTGTAGATATGAAATCACATAGATACATCTAGTTCAATATCAAGCTCCTCAAAAGCAAGAAAAAGGTGTGTATTTTTTTTTAAATTGCATAGCTTTTGTTTGGAAAATCAGTTTGAAGTGATTTTAAGGGAATACTAAAGCATAAATATCAATATTGGGTTTTAAATTCCCCCCAAAAAATTAATTCCACACCCATTAAGTCCTAAGAAATCTCTATTATCACACATGAAGGGGAAGAACTACAACATCGTATATAAACATTATGAGACCAAGCGCAATAAATTTCGCTCTCGCAAAGAGTAACCAAAAATGAAATGGAAGCTAACATAGATGGTATGGAAGCTAAGCTAGATGAAATAGAATAAAAAATGGAATATCTTAAGGATGGATTAAAAGAATTCATGGAAGGTTTAAATGATGGTTTTATAGCAGACATGGAAGGTTTGAAGGAAGGTCTAACAAAGTTTCTACAATAAATAATTCCTAATGGTGAAAAGGCATCAGATGAAAATCATGATGAGAAAAAAAAATGTTTATCATGATTTCATAGCCTTTAATGTTGGATTGAAGACCCGCCATATTCCAAATATTGATATGAGGAAGTTTGATGGCAAGGATATAGTAACATGGATACTAAATATGGAGAAAAACTTTGATCTCCATAATGTGCAACACACACAAAAGGTACACATTGCAACTTTATATTTAGAACCCAATAATTTTTTATGGTATCGATGGATTTTTTCTCGCAAACCACTTGTCACTTGGTCAATTTTTACAGAGAAAATTATTACACATTACGAGGATACAAAGAAAAACACCTAAGTTAGCCAATTCATAAATCTAAAAAAAAAGGGTTCAATGGCGGAGCACATTGAGAACTTCCAAAAATTGAATATAAGGGTAAATTATATTCTAGAGGAGCATAGGATTGATGTCTTCATAGGGACTTTAAAGGATAAAATCCAACATGAGGTTCACCTTTGGCAACCTAATTCATTGGAGAATGCATTCAAGTTGGCAAGAAAAACTGAAATAAAAATTATGGCGACAAGGAATCCTACCAGTCACAACTATAAAGATGGAAGTTTTGCTACTCATATCCTTCCACAACCTACAAGGATGACACCACAAAAATTGGAAGAAAAAAGAGCCAAAGGGATTTGTTATAGTTGTGATAACAAATACACTAAAGGTCGTAAGTGTGCTGAGAAGAAATTATTTTACATAGATTGTGAAGAGGAGGAATAAAAGGAACAAGAAACTTGAAAAGAAGAGGATATACTAAACCTAAAGAAAGAAGAAATGAATATGACCATATCTTTTAATGCATTGGCAGGAATTACCACTCCTCAAACTCTCAAGAT
This sequence comes from Pinus albicaulis, assembly GCA_034641835.2. Lineage (NCBI taxonomy): Eukaryota > Viridiplantae > Streptophyta > Pinopsida > Pinales > Pinaceae > Pinus > Pinus albicaulis. Next base: position 828,482,139 of record CM076573.1, read on the forward strand.
ATAAGGACATATCAAGAAGAAAAAGGTAATAGTACAGACTGATTCGGGTAGTACCCATAATTTTATTCATTGTAAGATAGCCAATGAATTGAATTTATTCCTATATCCAACACCAAAGTGTCAAGTGATGGTTGCAAATGGATGAACTATAAATTACTCTGGAAAGTGCCATAGTATCAAGCCAACCATGGGGGAATATTTATTTAATAGTCCAATACTTTCCATTCCAATGGGTGATGTTGATGTTGTAGTAGGAGTCCAAAGGTTACAATCTTTGGGTACAACACCTTTTATTTTCAAGAACTTTTCTTGAAATTTTTTTGGGAAGAAAAGGAAGTTGAATTAAGGGGTATCACAAAGAAACCAGGAAAGATGATCAGCTCTAATGTCATGAAAAAGCTTCTAAAGAAATAACAATGAGACGTAATTGCACAATTATGCTAACTAGATGTTCAAACATCGATCTCTTGTATTTCTCCAAATCTCCAAAATGTATTGGACAATCATTCGAAGGTAATTAATACTCCCAAAGGCCTCCCACCTATTCATGATCATGATCATGCTATTCATTTAATTACGGGAATTTTTCCTGCAAACATCAGGCATTACAAATGTCCCTATTGCCAAAAAGAGTGAAATTGAACATATGGTTGCAGAAATGCTAGATGTCAGTATAATTCAAGCTAGTCAAAGTTGTTTCTCTGCTCCAATAGTATTTGTGCACAAGAAGGATGGATCATGGCGCATGTTTCTAGATTATAGGGAGCTCTACAAGATCACTATTTAAGACAAATTTCCCATTCCTATCATTGATGAATTATTGGATGAATTACATGGAGAAATTTACTTCACCAAGTTGGATCTTCGTTCATGATATCATCAAATTAGAATGAAGACTAAAGAAATTTTGAAAATATCATTATAACTCATGAGGTTCATTATGAATTTTTGGTCATGCCTTTTGGCCTTACCAATGCACCTTCTACATTTCAAGGTTTGATTAATTCAATTTCAACCCCTTCCTTAAAAAAATTGTGTTAGTATTTTTTTATGATATACTAATATACAACAAGTTTTGGAAGGATCATGTTCAACATGTCGACAGGGTGCTCAAACTATTATAAGAGAAACAATTATATACAAAAACCTCAAAATGTCTCTTTTGAGTACATGAGGTGGAATATCTGGGTCATATTGTATCACATGGGGGTGTTAAGGTAGACCCTAACAAAATTAAAGCCATTAAAGAATGGAAAATCCCCACAACCATAAAGCATCTGCGCGGATTTCTCATGATGACACTGTATTATCACAAGTTTGTTAAGAATTATGGGAGAATAGTAGCACATCTAACAACATTACTAAAGAAAGATGCATTTTATTCGACTCCATAAGTGACTAAGGCCTTTGAACATCTTAAATAAGCAATGTGCCAAGCACCAATCTTAGCTATGACAGACTTCACAAAAACCTTTATTGTGGAATGTGGTGCCTTAAGAAATGGAATTGGTGTCATTTTAATGCAAGAACAAAGACCCATTTCTTTTGAAAATCGTCCAATCAAAGGAAAGTATTTACACAAACCTATTTTTGAGAAGGAAATGTTGGAAATACTAGATGCACTAAAGAAATGGTGAAAATGGGAAGTCACTTCAAGGTAAAAACATATCATGAGAGTCTTAAATGATTTTGGAGCAAATATTATCTTCAGAAGACCAACAAAATTGGGTCACAAAGATGTTGAGTTATGACTTTGAAATCATCTACAAAAAAGGGAAGCAAAGTGTTATTGCAGATGCACTCTCATGAAAGGATGAGGATGTGGAATCATTTCTTTGTGTCGTTTATATTATCCAAGTAGATTGGATAACTGAAGCAAGGGATGAATGGAAGAAAGAAAAAGAAGTGTGCACACTCACTTAAAAGTTGCAACAAGATCCCAATACATATGATACATTTATCGGGAAAAATGATTCATTATGGTACAAAGATCACTTATAACTTTGTAATAATTCCCAACTCAAACAAAATATTATTTTTGAATTGCACACCTCTCCCTTAGGAGGGCACTTGGGATTTTTAAAAACATACCAGAGGGTCAAGAAGAATTTTTTTTGGGATGGCCTTAAATCTAATATTCAAAAGTTTGTGGCGGAATGTTTGGTTTGCCAAAAAAATAAAGTTGAGACAATTAAGACCTCGTGTTTGTTACAACATTTATCCATTCCATGTCAATGTTTAGAGGAGGTTTCAATGGATTTTATCTCAAGTTTACCCAAGTCCAAAGGAAAGAGTGTCATCATGGTGATAGTTGATAAAATTACCAAGTATGCACACTTTTGGACATTATCTCATCCATTTAAATCCAACAAAATTGCTACTACATTTATGGAAACAATTCAAAAGTTATATGGAAACCCAAATATTATTTTAAGCGACAGAGATCCCATTTTTACTGGAAATTTTTGGATGGAATTATTTTCTTGTCTAGGTACTCAATTAGCTCATATCTCATCTTATCATCCTCAATTTTTGGATGGAGATAGTGAATAAATGTTTGGAAGGATATGTTCATTGCTTTGTATCTGATAAAAAAACACAATGGGTCAAGTGGTTACATTTGGATGAATGGTGGTATAACACTTCCTTCCATACTGCAGCAAAAATGACCCCATTTATGGAAATTTGTGGGCTTCGTCCACCTTCCATCACATCATATTTAAGAGAAAATTATAAGGTTCAAGTAGTGGAAGATCACATCAAGAATGAAAAACAAGTTCTCCAACCCTTAAAGGATAATCTCACTTTGGCGCAAAATCGAATGAAACAACAGGAAAATCAACATCGCAATGAAAGAAGTTTTGACGTAGGTGAATGGGTATTTTTACGGCTATAACCATACCAAAAAATTTCCCTCAAGCAAGCTAAGAATGATAATAAATTATCACCAAATTACTATGGTACTTACAAGGTGCTGCAAAATATTGGAACTATGGAATACAAATTGTAGCTCCCTGCATCTTCTCGAGTGCACCTAGTTTTCCATGTTTCATGCTTAAAGAAGGTTATAGGTGACAAACTTCCAGTTCAAAAAATATTTCCAGAACTTGACAATGAAGGAAAAATCATATTATAACTTGAAGTATTTACGGAAAAAATAACTCGACAGCTACGAAATCAATCAATTTCAGAGTATCTCATCAAGCGTAAAAACTTACTCGTTGAAGATTCGACATGGGAGGATGATAATTTTATACATAAGCATCCAAAAATACTCAAGCGTTTAGGACAACACTCTTTTGAAGGAGAGGGGAATGTTAGGTCCCTATAATACTAGTGTATCCCCTTATTGTTATTTTTGTTCCCATGTAGGCCCCATATTGTTATTATTATGCCCCATACAAGTCCACGATTGCTTTTTTTTTCCCTTACATTATTATTGTTAGGTCGTCTTTGATTATATTGTAGCCCTTTAGACTCCTATATATAGAAAGTAGGTTTTTTCATTTGAATCATCCAAGAAATGTAAAGGATGTTTCCCCCTCTAATATGATATTTTTAAAGTTATTGATCTACTGTTTATATTATTTTGTGAGTTGGTTGCATAAAAAATATATTTCACTAGTGTAGCTTCAACCCATCTGGTAAGGTAATATGTGGTAGTGATAATGTACCTTTCATGGGAGTGATGCACCAGAGGATTAATTGGTTCCAAAAAGTCGACCACACACTTCTCAAAGGCTTGAAGTTCTCGTACCGGTTGTAAGGGAAGTTCATCCCGGTGCGATGGCTTTCCCACGCGTTGGCAAACGTCACATTTCTGAGCATATTCCTTTGCATCTTAGAAAATAATGGGACACCAGAGTCCTACCTGCAAAAATTTCATAGTGGTGGCCTTCCTGCCATATGTCCACCCATAACTGATGAATGGAATTCCCACAACACATATTTTTTCTCATGATTAATAACACACCTTCGTAATATCTGGTCAAGGTCCATTTTGTATAACTAACCTGCAATCAACTAGTAATTTGTAGCTTGAACCACATTGTGCCTCCTCTGTGTGGCCACGTACTCCTATGGGAATTTACCTATGGCTAAGAATATTGCAATGTCCTCTAAGTAGTCTGGTATGGCCTTAACTAAAAATAGGTCAACATATGGCAATTTATCATATACTTATCCCCCGACTTCACACAAATCTAACCAGGACAGACGATCATAATCCATGTTCAATCTTCCTAAATTTACAATTACTTCAAATTTGAACTCCTCAAACAACAAAAGCCATATACAGATCCTTATTTCTAGTATACACTTTCTCACTAAGTAGTTCAGGGCAGAATGATCAGTAAAGAACTTGAACAGGCCGCCCATGAGATAGTGACAAATTTTTTGTAGTGAGTACACCATCGCAAGTGTTGCATGCTTAGTTGTGGTATAGCTTCTTTCCACCGTGGACAATTTTCTACTAGTAAAATATATCAGGTGATCCAGGTTTCCATCTATGGGTTGAGCCATAACAAGTCTCAAGACAATTCCTGATGCATCGATATAGACATGGAATCACTTTTTCCAATCAGGATAGACCAAGATTGGTGTACTTACCAACTTTTCCTTTAGCACATTAAAAGTATCTTCAAATTCATTATACCGTGTAAACCTCTCAGATTTCTTCAATATATTTTCCAATAGTGCAATGATTGAGGAATATTTTTGGATGAACCTACGATAATATCCTATGTGGCCGAGGGTGGATCTTAGCTTCTTAACACTCATTGGAAGGGGAATATTCAGGATTATTGTAACTTTAGCGGTATCAACACATACTCCTTCTTTACATACTATATGGCCCAGAAGCGTTTCGAAAAGGACGATGAATATTCACTTCTTCAAGTTTAAAGATATTTTCAACTATCTACAGTGGTAAAACATCACTCGTAGAAAACTGGAATTTGTTTTCAACAAACTTTAGATGGTCCAATCATCCATGTAAACATCTGATAAACCTTTAAATATAATCCCTAAATTCAATGATTACAATCCCCAAGAACACTATCGATACATTCATGAGTTTAAAAGGCATGACATGGTAGGTGTAGGATCCCAATTTGGTCATGAATGTGGTTTTCTTCTTATCCTCTTTTGAAATATAGACTTGGTGGTAACCAAAGAATCCCTTTGTAAATGAGTAAGATTCATTTCCTGAAACATTTTCTAGTACCTCATCTCTAAAAGGGGTGGGGAAAGGGTCATGAGCAAAGGTATTTCTCAGAATCTAGTAGTCTACACAGACTCATATTTCTTCAAATTACTTTTTGTTCTGTATAAAAATTTGATTGACCCACTCAGCCTCGTCAAATAGGAACGCAAGTCTTGTTGCCAAATTTTTTTCTATTTCCTTCTTTACCTTATCTTTGACTCTTGGATTCAATCTATATGGTCGATGTTTCATTGGATTTGCATCAGGCTTAAGCAAAAACTTCATCTCCCCTAGCTCTCCCTTAATCCTCTTGAGCTGTACAATGAATGAAGGGAACCTGTCTTCGTATTCTCTTAGGACATCGAAGGTTTCCTTGATACTTTTCTGATCCTAGTAATCTCCAATCGAATCAAATTTCGGCATCTTGTTAGTGTCAATATTGTGTTCTGTAACTTCTAAGGTAGTAGTTGTGGACCATCAGTTATAGGCCCATCTTCAATACTCCGCTTCCCTTTAGATTCCTTAAATGTTAGATGCCTTAATTCCTCTAAATCATATCCATCTAGCTCATGGAAAATTTTAGGGGCTAATATTCGCAGGTGGGCTAATTTTCCATGTTTTTTCCAAAAAGAAATATTCGCCAATTTCCATTTTTTATAAAAAATGATTCACCCAAATTTTACAATATAAAATTATTTTATGTTAAAAATCGCCAACATTATATACAGAGTATATATAAAATCATTATAAATTTGAATAATTTTATAAGTACATCAATAAACATTTTATAGTTTACATATTAGGGGCTAGTGAGATTCGCCAATTTTTTAAACTTCAAAATAATTTTCTATCCTTAAAATTTTCCTTGATCTAGCTCCAAGTATATCTTTCCACAAACCATAAATTCATAGAATCCAGATTCATATATGTGGTCAAAGATGTTTTGGTCTATGCATCCATAAGTCAACTATCCTACTAAAATAAAAATCCTTTTGACTGCTTGCAAAGCAGCTATTATCCTCTCGTTATCATCGATGAAGGAAAAAATACTTGATAAATTGTGATGCCATACAATGCCACTCACCAATTTGTCTTCCTATCTCTTTCTTCACATACCATACCTTCGTAAATGTCCTTAGTGTGTGGACAAATTTTAGCACCGACAATTTTTATGGAAGTCCTTCTCTGATCCATCTGGCCTTAGAGTCTTGTAGGTGTTTCTGAGGGTCAATTTTACCCCAATACGTAACAAATTTGGGTAGTTAGTCCTCTAAACACCCGAAACTAGCTACCAGTGTTGTCTTAACTTCCTGCCACTCTCTGAGATGGTTGCAATGAGAGCCCCACCACCTTGAATGTGTCACCTATAAGGCAACATCTAGTAAGGGTACCTTGTGTATTTTCAGTATGTTTGTATCAACTTTGTTAATACAGTCAATAACAAAATCCATGCCATTAAAAGTAGGAAATTATTGTACCATAGAACTAACCCATTTGATACAATGGATCATGATGCAACACCTGGATTTGATCTCATGTATTACCAATTTCCAGCCATCCCATGCAACCTCGGATCCAAATTTATAATTTTGAACACTTCTCGAGCTGATTGATCCCCCTATTGCAGGATTAATATAGTCTTTCCTTTTTCCCATTGTTAACCGATATAACTAGTCCAACAACTCAGGTTCTTATCTATAATATACTAGCTCTATGAACCTCATCCCTTGATATGGATCTAGGGGTTGGATCACTCTAACTCACTCCACTTTGAAGGTCGTCATCTCCCTCTTCAGATCAATTACTACATAATTTTCAAAGGCCCAGTCTATTCCTAGCAATGTTGGATAGGGGTATTTATCTCCCATAATATCTATTACTTCAAAGTGAGCGTAAGTATTTACCCTTGCTATGTCAACCTCTACATCCTCTAGACATCCCACCAGGAGGTTAAAATACTCGTGTGCCATGTGTAAATGCACATCAACATAGGACTTCCCAAGACTTACCAGGTTTCTTTGGCAGGATATTCACATCTGATCCCAATTCTAGTATTATATATTTGATCTCAAAACCTGCAATATTTGTATCAATCCATAACTCCCTTCCTATTCTCTTTTTTGTATACGCACCCATTTGGAGTGTATTTTTGGTAGATTAGCATAAATGAGTCCTTCCTCGGTCACACCTCTACCGCCTCATATTTAACAACAACTTTAATATTTTCACTCAACTGTCCAATCATTTTCTCATCGCTCTTAATCTGTAGAAACAACCTGAACCATTCATATATAGGTTGGGAATTATGTTGCAAGAGGTTTAAGTTTTTTGATTTTGAAGGTTCTGGTTGTTCTCCTTAGAGCTCAAAAGTTGTACTCAATTTTTTAAAAATCTCTGCAACCTTTTTGCAATATTGCTTCTATTGGATGGAATTATACGAGCACATTGGTGAGGCCGGTTTTATATTTCTTGGTTGTTTCATGGCTCCGAATTAAGAAATGGTCTTCTTCCTTCCTCAAGTGATTATATTAATATTTGAAAGGAGAGTTGTCTGGGGTTCCCTTGGTTCGACATTAATTAAATTTTCTCCACTTTTGCGGTTGCACTCTTCCCATTTGAAAATCAAATCTGGGAAGTCTTTCATTAAATGTGTGTCGACTGTTTGGTCTCAATCTAGTCTCCTAAATTGAGCTCATTTAATTTTCAACCAGGGTTAGTAAACTGCTGAAGTGAAGTGCACCATATGTGCCTAAGTAACCTCTTCCTACTTCGTTGTGTTTAGTGTTTTCTAATGTTTTTGGTTTTATGGTTTTATTTTGAAAAGGAAAAGAAATAAGTGCTAACTGAAGGGAAACTATTGGTCAAAACAGAGTGAAGCCTAAACTATGATGGTAAATAAATGCAAATGCTGAAACAAAACAGAGTCTAACTATGACTAGCAACCAATAAATACAAAGCTTGATAATGACTCTATTGTAAACTCACAACATGAAATTGAAATGAACCTGAGAAATGAACAAGCTAAGTGTAAATGAAATTTTCTCCTAAATAAACAATCAACTCACAATATTACAAAAATCTAAATTATCCTATGATGCTGAAGTTATTCTATTCTGCAACTTGACTTATCACTACTAAGCCTTATTCATAAATTTAGAGATTTTCTAGAATACTGTTTGGGAAAAAGGCTATTGGTGAATTTGTAAAAGATTTGCAGAATAATCAAAGCCTTAAACTGATATTACTGACCTCTGTTCATGTGATGATATATTAATAAAAATTCAGAACAAAATTAAGTTGTGAATAATGAAGGCCGAGAGACTAATTTTGACAACTAGAACTACTTAAAATACAATGGATAACATCAAGCTAGAATGCTATCTATCAATATTAAAGGACAATGATTACAACTAAATTAGAATGTCATTAATCTACTTGAAACAAAATGAACTAAAACTAAACTAAAGAAAGTCATTATCAAACTGAAAATGAAATAACAGAACTGAACCACATGCATTCTAACTCCGGAGTATTAAACCACAGTGCAACTAACTGTAATATGTAATGTAAATGAATGTGGAAAACATGAAGTTGATAAAACTATTGAAATTGGAAATTGAAAACGAAATCAAGCTAACGCTACTTATCTAAACTGTGAAAACAGAGCTAAAATACTTATCTAAATTATAAAAACAGAGCTGCACAGGAGGTAGGGGCCCTCCACCACCTGGTAGCATGCAATCTAACTCAAGATCGACTCAATGCGTTCAAAGGAATACTGCCTCTTTCATTAAAGGAGAAAAATGCTTAAAACAGAGTATTCACGGCTAGCAGCAAAAGCCAAATTATAATCAAGATCTAACCAGCGTTGCTTGGTCTCCCAAGTCATATTTATAATAAAATTACATAACAGAACTTGAGATAATGAAGGATTATTGTCTTTCCCATTCCTATTTGAATTAAAACTCTTATTGAAGGCTGCGTACTTTTGCTGTAGACAGCTGGACTGAGACAGTCCTACTAGAAGTCTGCTTTCTTAAATATGTTCCCACGTATCAAAACCATACACAGAATTCGTTTCTTCCTTCATGGTGAGCAAAAAACCATGTAGACATGACATGGAATATGCCCATATGCGGTTTTCCTTCAGACGACACCTGGAACCCACTCAAACTGTAAAACAGCTGCGGAATTCAGGATCAGCTACGGAATGCGCGGTCAGCTACGGAATGCCTGTATTCTGTAGCTATTTTGCAGAAAATTGTTAAAATAGAAAAAATCATGAAAATACAATATGTTAATCAATTTTATGTAACCTTTAAACAATCCTAATCATTCTTCATTGATTTTAGGCTTATGAAGTGATAAAATAATGATGAAATGAAGTGAAGGTTTGTAAAAGAGAAGGCAATTCTAAGGCTCAACATACCCCCACTGCAAGACTATTGCATGTCCTCATGCAATTTCATCAAAACTTATTCCATGTACTCTGAAACATCCAAATTTTTCTTTCTGCTTCTTTTGGCCCTAATCTCTTTTCAGAAATTAGTTCTTCATCTTCCTCTTGTAGTGGAGTGTCAAGTTTATTTTCAATAACCATGTCAGTTTTTCTTCTTCTACTCCATCAAAAGATTTGGCAAAAGATTTTGTAATCTCCTTATGGAAGCCATCAAATTTCTCGATAAAATTTAGCCTCCTTGCTTGTTGTAGTAGTTCCTTGACTTATGGATATCCTTCCAAATACTTGACTTCAACTGATTCTGTCTTGACAATTAGCCACATTCCTCCTTTGTGCAGATTATCTTCCTTTCAGAATTATTTTCTATGCTTGAAGCTAGATTGACTACAGAGTCTAATGCTTTATTTTGAAACTGTATCTCTGTGTCTGAAGATGGATTAGTTGAAGAATGATGCTTCACCCTTAGAATTACCTTTCTGCACTTAGAGATGGATTGGCTGCAAAGTGTAATGGAAGTGAATGGATGGAGGTAATTAAGCTATAAGGAAAAATGAAGTGGTTATGGATCTGATGGAGAATTTATGATGACCTTGTGGTGAGATATGGAATGTTGGATAAGGGATATGGCTAATCAATTCGAATGATAGGTTGTTTAGGAAACACATGATTATACACATTGTATCTATTTCATGTTTTAACTTTTTGCTATTAAAATAATTTTCACAATTTACCTCAGAATTTTGACCTTGTTAATTGTTGTGCTTGATGATGTTCCTTTAGTTCCCTTTTAGCATGTTGGTCTTCAAAACAGAATCCTTCAATTTCCTGTAATCATCATCTCTTTGTAGGCTGTACAATTGAGTCAGAATTGCTGAATAAGATGTGGCTGCAACATGCATTCTGTAAAAAGAAATGATGTATGAATATGGAAGATGGATGTGAAATGTAATGGAGTGAAAGTGGAGTGGACTTGTGAAATGAAATGAAAATGGCATGAGATGGAGTGAAAGTGGAGTGAGATGGAGTGGAATTGTAGAATGAAATGAATTTTGCAATTTCTCTCAAATGGTACATCAGACTTCCCTGAAATTTTCTGAGGTTGTTACCAATATTATTATGCATCTTCCGACGAAAAATCTCTGCCATTGGTTACACGGATCTCCCGGAAGATGAGGAATGGCTGTAGGTTAAAGTGGCCAATTTCTTGAAAAATACACACTGAAATTTTCTGAAATTTTCTGTGTTTATTCACCCTACCTCAATGCATTTACCATAAAAATTTCAAGACCAACAGATGCACGGTTTGAAAGTTATGATAAAATCAATTTCTGTCATGTTTCACCCTTCATTTTGCCCAATGATGCAACAAAAAAGTACGCCACGGACTCATTTTAAGGCCAAATTGAGTGATTCCAAAGGGAAACTGTGTATTTTTACCTTCTCTACTGCCACATGCTTTCAGAATTTCATTTTGATGAAGAAAAGGTGCTGCTGTGCAAAAACACTCAAATCTGTCCTATTCTGTCCATAATGCTGAAAATTGAAAATCTGCCTGAAAAACCCTTCTGAAATGCCCTTAAAATTTATTTTTTTCCAAATTCTGTCCACGTATTACTCAATTTATCATATTCCGAGAAAACCCAGAAGCTCAGAATTTTTTATTTCTGCTCCAATCTCTTGCAAAAATTGCGCCAAAACTGCCTTCTGGAAAAAGTTGCAAAAAATGAAAACAGGCTGCTTCAGCAATGGCTGCAGAAACTGCCACTTTCTGTAGCTGTGGTTGAACTGACAAGAAGATGAACATGCTGCTACAAGAAACTAATAAAATTTACTGCTGCAAGTTGTTATTGATTCCATAAAACCATTAGTCTTCATCAAAGCCAACATTCATGGTACAATTCTTACCATGCGAATAGATGTGTCGAAGTCGAGCATGGGAAGAAATCATTGGATTACCGATCAATAATGAAAATCGTTAACCAATGCGATACAACTCACCGATAATGTAAATGAGTGTCAAGGTACCTCAGTGCATCTTGACAGGGACGAATGAATGTGTCAAAGTCGAGTCGCCTGCAAGATTTGACAATCAAGAGACATTGTTGTATTCCCATTGTTATCAACGAGGAGGCTTGCCATTGATGAATGCAAGCTCCAAGGCACTTCAAATAATCTCTAATCTTGATCCCAGATAAAGTGTTGAGGTCGATGGGACAAGATCTGTTGGAAGGTGGACCTTAAGGAATTCCACATCATCCAACTCGAGCATAGAACCAAGAATGATTCGAAGAACCATGAAAGATTGAAACCATCATGAAATTGCAGAACTTATTGTGAACTTTGCCCGCCAGTTGCCTGGTTTTCAAACAAAGCTCATGTCCAATTGCGCCAGCAAGCTGGTTTTCACAATAGGACTTATTTTTCTCTTTATTTTTTTTTTTATTTTTTTTTTATTTTTTTATGTCCTACTCTACTTGAAAAAGAAAACCTTGTTCAAGTATATGAGTACTTCCAATGGAACCATGTCTGTAACAAGATGATAGATAAACTCATATGCAGGTTTGAAAGACACTCTTTGATATGTACCTGTATATGAGATGCCAACTGTCTTGATTTAGATGATGTCAAAAGATATTGAATAATTGAGCATTGGAATCCAATGACTGAATTGAACCAAGATTCAATGTAATATTGTCTTCCTTGTCTTTCCTCTATCATGAAATGCAAGTCTTCGGAGATATGATCTTCATTCATAGAATCTAGTGATAGGCATGCATGAGACTTTTCAATCTCTGGTTCCAATATCTTCTCTCTATCAATAGACATCCATGATTCTTGGACCTCATCTGAGTCTTCTTCTTCTGTTTGTTGTTCTTCAATGACAGCTGGTGAATCATTTTGCAATACCTCAGAATTGTAAGTTGATTGAGGTGTTTTATTGTTGAGGATATGAAATGGTTGTGGAGGTAGTGGAGTGGGGAATCTTTGGGGTGTTTGTGTGGATGGTAATGGAAAAGGTTGAATTGAGGTAAAATGAGGGTGATATTGATGTTGTAGTGGAGGTAAATGGTATGAATAACATTGATGATGGTATTGAGGATAGAGAGGGAAAGATTGAGGATATGGTGGATTTCCTTTATAGGGCCTTTGCCAACTTTGTTGCCAAGATTGGTTTTGAGGTTGGGATTGATATGGCCAAGGTTTCCAAGGTTGGTTTTGAAGTTGGGATTGAGATGGCAAAGGTTTCCAAGGCTGGTTTTGATGTTGGGATTGAGATGGCCAAGGTTGCCAAGGCAAGGGTGTTCTCCAATTACCTTGAGGTTGTTGTGCATAACCTTGAAACTGTGCATAAGGATATTGCATCATATTGAGTTGATGAGGCTGCCATAGTCCTCTTGGAGCTACATGACAAAGTTTCTCTTGTGCTTGATTTGCTCCATTATCCTTCTGGTAAATTGCCTTCAACCCTGGTAATGATGGGCAATCTTCAGTAGTATGTGATCCTGCACAAATTTTACACATCTTAATGTTATCAAGTGGACATTCATGCAAAGTATGTTTCTTTCTACATTTAGGGAAAAATATAAATGAAGCAACTTTTTGCTTGTTTTGCGTTCTTAGCATGTCAGTTTGTTCATTTAAATTACCAATAATGTTTAGCAAATTGTTAGGTTCAGTTTGACTTACCAATCCTGATGCTGACTTACTTACTTTTGCCATAAATGGATCTTGAGGGGACCTTACACACTTTTCTTTTCCTCTTGATATGTTCTTGCATAGTTCACAAATTTCTTGAAATGGCAATCGATAAACATCTCCTTTTCCCACAATATTAAGAAGATCAATCCATTCATCCTTTATAGCATTTAGTAGGAGATTTTTTAATGCATTTGATCCTAAATTATGCAATTTAGATCTTTTGATATTATAAATAAATCTCTCCACTAAATCTTCTAGGCTTTCATCCTCTTTTTGGTTCATCTTAAAGACTTCATTTCTAAGGTCATGGTGCATGCAATAACCTTTATATTTTTCCAAAAATACTCTTTTCCTATCATCCCATGTCCTTATAGAATTTGTTCCTAAAGTCATGAACCATCTAAGAGCTCTATCCTTCAATGTTGCCGGAAACAAATTCAATTTTTGCATGTGAAATGAGTAGCCATAAGATCTACAAATTATTTCAAATTCAAAAAGAAAGGTTTCCAGGTCTTCTGATCTCATACCTTTGAAGTTAGGAAGTACAGATGGATGGATTTTCTTCATTTGAATGTTGATATCAGTTTCTTGAATGGGAAATCCAAAAGGATCTTCCTCATTGTCATCATCTCCATCCATTTCTTCAACCTCCTTTGTCACCTCTTCTTCTACCTGCAAAAATATGAATTCATGATGTGGATGTGTGGCTCTTACTGCACCACATGATATAGTAGATGTGGTAGGTGATTGAAGTTTTTGTTTTTGTTTTTGTGGATGTAGGAAATCAGGATACCTAGTTACACTTCCCCGGCAACGACGCCAAAATGTTTGGTCTCAATCTAGTCTCCTAAATTGAGCTCATTTAATTGTCAACCAGGGTCAGTAAACTGCTGAAGTGTGGTGCACTATATGTGCCTAAGTAACCTCTTCCTACTTCGTTGTGTTTAGTGTTTTCTAATGTTTTTGGTTTTATGGTTTTATTTTGAAAAGGAAAAGAACTAAGTGCTAAATGAAGGGAAACTATTGGTCAAAACAGAGTGAAGCCTAAACTATGATGGTAAACAAATGCAAATTTGAAACAAAACAGAGTCTAACTATGACTAGCAACCAACAAATACAAAGCTTGATAATGACTCTATTGTAAACTCACAACATGAAATTGAAATGAACCTGAGAAATGAACAAGCTAAGTGCAAATGAAGTTTTCTCCTAAATAAACAATCAACTCAAAAATCTAAATTATCCTATGATGCTGAGTTATTCTATTCTGCAACTTGACTTATCACTACTAAGCCTTATTCAGAAATTTAGAGATTTTCTAGAATAATGTTTGGGAAAAAGGCTATTGGTGAATTTGTAAAATATTTGCAGAATAATCAAAGCCTTAAACTGATATTACTGACCTTTGTTCATGTGATGATATATTAATAAAAATTCGGAACAAAAGTAAGTTGTGAATAATGAAGGCCGAGAGACTAATTTTGACAACTAGAACTACTTAAAATACAATGGATAACATCAAGCTAGAATGCTATCTATCAATATTAAAGGACAATGATTACAACTAAATTAGAATGTCATTAATCTACTTGAAACAAAATGAACTAAAACTAAACTAAAGAAAGTCATTATCAAACTGAAAATGAAATAACAGAACTGAAGCACATGCATTCTAACTCCGGAGTATTAAACCACAGTGCAACTAACTGTAATATGTAATGTAAATGAACGTGGAAAACATGAAGTTGATAAAACTATTGAAATTGGAAATTGAAAACGAAATCAAGCTAACGCTACTTATCTAAACTGTGAAAACAGAGCTAAAATACTTATCTAAATTATAAAAACAGAGTTGCGCAGGAGGTAGGGGCCCTCCACCACCTGGTAGCATGAAATCTAACTCAAAATTGACTCAACACGTTCACAAAGATGATGTTTCTTTCATTAAAGGAGATAATGACTGAAAAACAGAGTATTCACGGTTCTGTGGCAAAAGCCAAAATCTAACCAAGATCTAACCAGCGTTGCTTGGTCTCCCAAGTCATATTTATAATAAAATTACATAACAGAACTTGAGATAATGAAGGATTATTGTCTTTCCCATTCCTATTTGAATTAAAACTCTTATTGAAGGCTACGTACTTTTGCTGTAGACAGCTGGACTGAGACAGTCCTACTAGAAGTCTGCTTTCTTAAATATGTTCCCACGTATCAAAACCATACACATAATTCGTTTCTTCCTTCATGGTGAGCAACGAACCATGTAGACATGACGTGGAATATGCCCATATGCGGTTTTCCTTCAGACGACACCTGGAACCCACTCAAACTGTAAAACAACTGCGGAATTCGGGATTAGCTACGGAATGCGCGGTCAGCTACGGAATGCCTGTATTCTGTAGCTATTTTGCAGAAAATTGTTAAAATAGCAAAAATCATGAAAATACAATATGTTAATCAATTTCATGTAACCTTTAAGCAATCCTAATCATTCTTCATTGATTTTAGGCTTATGAAGTGATAAAATAATGATGAAATGATGTGAAGGTTTGTAAAAGAGAAGGCAATTCTAAGGCTCAACATACCCCCACTGCAAGACTATTGCATGTCCTCATGCAATTTCATCAAAACTTATTCCATGTGCTTTGAAACCTCTGTTAGAACATCCAACCTTATCTTTCTGCTTCTTTTGGCCCTAATTTTCTAATCTCTGTTAACTTTTCAGAGATTAGTTCTTCATCTTCCTCTTGTAGTGGAGTGTCAAGTTTATTTTCAATAACCATGTCAGTTTTTCTTCTTCTGCTCCATCAAAAGATTTGGAAAAAGATTTTGTAATCTCCTTATGGAAGCTATCAAATTTCTCGATAAAATTTAGCCTCCCTGCTTGTTGTAGTAGTTCCTTGACTTATGGATATCCTTCCAAATACTTGACTTCAACTGATTCTGTCTTGACAATTAGCCACATTCCTCCTTTGTGCAGATTATCTTCCTTTCAGAATTACTTTTCTATGCTTGAAGCTAGATTGACTACAGAGTCTAATGCTTTATTTTGAAACTGTATCTCTATGTCTGAAGATGGATTAGTTGAAGAATGATGCTTCACCCTTAGAATTACCTTTCTGCACTTAGAGATGGATTGGCTGCAAAGTGTAATGGAAGTGAATGGATGGAAGTAATTAAGCTATAAGGGAAAATGAAGTGGTTATGGATCTGATGGAGAATTTATGATGACCTTGTGGTGAGATATGGAATGTTGGATAAGGGATATGGCTAATCAATTCGAATGATAGGTTGTTTAGGAAACACATGATTATACACATTGTATCTATTTCATGTTTTAACTTTTTGCTATTAAAATAATTTTCACAATTTACCTCAGAATTTTGACCTTGTTAATTGTTGTGCTTGATGTTGTTCCTTTGGTCCTCTTTGAGCATGTTGGTCTTCAAAACATAATCCTTCAATTTCCTGTAATCATCATCTCTTTGTAGGCTGTACAATTGAGTCAGAATTGTTGAATAAGATGTGGCTACAACATGCAATCTGTAAAAAGAAATGATGTATGAATATGGAAGATGGATGTGAAATGTAATGGAGTGAAAGTGGAGTGGACTTGTGAAATGAAATGAAAATGGCGTGAGATGGAGTGAAAGTGGAGTGAGATGAAGTGGAATTGTAGAATGAAATGAATTTTGCAATTTATCTCAAATGGTACATCAGACTTCCCTGAAATTTTCTGAGGTTGTTACCAATATTATTATGCATCTTCCGACGAAAAATCTCTGCCATTGGTTACACGGATCTCCCGGAAGATGAGGAATGGCTGTAGGTTAAAGTGGCCAATTTCTTGAAAAATACACACTGAAATTTTCTGAAATTTTCTGTGTTTATTCACCCTACCTCAATGCATTTACCATAAAAATTTCAAGACCAACGGATGCACGGTTTGAAAGTTATGATAAAATCAATTTCTGCCCTGTTTCACCCTTCATTTTGCCCAATGTTGCAACAAAAAAGTACGCCACGGACTCATTTTAAGGCCAAATTGAGTGATTCCAATGGGAAACTGTGTATTTTTACCTTCTCTACTGCCACATGCTTCCAGAATTTCATTTTTATGAAGAAAAGGTGCTGCTGTGCAAAAACACTCAAATCTGTCCTATTCTGTCCATAATGCTGAAAATTGAAAATCTGCCTGAAAAACCCTTCTGAAATGCCCTTAAAAATTTCTTTTTTCCAAATTCTGTCCGCGTGTTACTCAATTTATCATATTCCGAGAAAACCCAGAAGCTCAGAATTTTTTATTTCTGCTCCAATCTCTTGCAAAAATTGCGCCAAAACTGCCTTCTGGAAAAAGTTGCAAAAAATGAAAACAGGCTGCTTCAGCAATGGCTGCAGAAACTGCCACTTTCTGTAGCTGTGGTTGAACTGAAAAGAAGATGAACATGCTGCTACAAGAAACTAATAAAATTTACTGCTGCAAGTTGTTATTGATTCCATAAAACCATTAGTCTTCATCAAAGCCAACATTCATGGTACAATTCTTACCATGCGAATAGATGTGTCGAAGTCGAGCATGGGAAGAAATCATTGGATTACCGATCAATAATGAAAATCGTTAACCAATGCGAGACAACTCACCGATAATGTAAATGAGTGTCAAGGTACCTCAGTGCATCTTGACAGGGACGAATGAATGTGTCAAAGTCGAGTCGCCTGCAAGATTTGACAATCAAGAGACATTGTTGTATTCCCATTGTTATCAACGAGGAGGCTTGCCATTGATGAATGAAAGCTCCAAGGCACTTCAAATAATCTCTAATCTTGATCCCAGATAAAGTGTTGAGGTCGATGTGACAAGATCTGTTGGAAGGTGGACCTTAAGGAATTCCACATCATCCAACTCGAGCATAGAACCAAGAATGATTTGAAGAACCATGAAAGATTGAAACCATCATGAAATTGCAGAACTTATTGTGAAATTTGCCCGCCAGTTGCCTGGTTTTCAAACAAAGCTCATGTCCAATTGCGCCAGCAAGCTGGTTTTCACAATAGGACTTATTTTTCTCTTTATTTTTTTTTCTTTTTTTTTTCTTTTTTTTTTCTCTTTTTTTTTTATGTCCTACTCTACTTGAAAAAGAAAATCTTGTTCAAGTATATGAGTACTTCCAATGGAACCATGTCTGTAACAAGATGATAGATAAACTCATATGCAGGTTTGAAAGACACTCTTTGATATGTACTTGTATATGAGATGCCAATTGTCTTTGATTTAGATGATGTCAAAAGATATTGAATAATTGAGCATTGGAATCCAATGAATGAATTGAACCAAGATTCAATGTAATCGTGTCTTCCTTGTCTTTCCTCTATCATGAAATGCAAGTCTTCGGAGATATGATCTTCATTCATAGAATCTAGTGATAGGCATGCATGAGACTTTTCAATCTCTGGTTCCAATATCTTCTCTCTATCAATAGACATCCATGATTCTTGGACCTCATCTGAGTCTTCTTCTGCTGGTTGTTGTTCTTCAATGACAGCTGGTGAATCATTTTGCAATACCTCGGATTTGTAAGTTGATTGAGGTGTTTTATTGTTGGGGATATGAAATGGTTGTGGAGGTAGTGGAGTGGGGAATCTTTGGGGTGTTTGTGTGGATGGTAATGGAAAAGGTTGAATTGAGGTAAAATGAGGGTGATATTGATGTTGTAGTGGAGGTAAATGGTATGAATAACATTGATGATGGTATTGAGGATAGAGAGGGAAAGATTGAGGATATGGTGGATTTTCTTTATAGGGCCTTTGCCAACTTTGTTGCCAATATTGGTTTTGAGGTTGAGATTGAGATGGCAAAGGTTTCCAAGGTTGGTTTTGAGGTTGGGATTGAGATGGCCAAGGTTGCCAAGGCAAGGGTGTTCTCCAATTACCTTGAGGTTGTTGTGCATAACCTTGAAACTGTGCATAAGGATATTGCATCATATTGAGTTGATGAGGCTGCCATAGTCCTCTTGGAGCTACATGACAAAGTTTCTCTTGTGCTTGATTTGCTCCATTATCCTTCTGGTAAATTGCCTTCAACCCTGGTAATGATGGGCAATCTTCAGTAGTATGTGATCCTGCACAAATTTTACACATCTTAATGTTATCAAGTGGACATTCATGCAAAGTATGTTTCTTTCTACATTTAGGGAAAAATATAAATGAAGCAACTTTTTGCTTGTTTTGAATTCTTAGCATGTCAGTTTGTTCATTTAAATTACCAATAATGTTTAGCAAATTGTTAGGTTCAGTTTGACTTACCAATCCTGATGCTGACTTACTTACTTTTGCCATAAATGGATCTTGAGGGGACCTTACACACTTTTCTTTTCCTCTTGATATGTTCTTGCATAGTTCACAAATTTCTTGAAATGGCAATCGATAAACATCTCCTTTTCCCACAATATTAAGAAGATCAATCCATTCATCCTTTATAGCATTTAGTAGGAGATTTTTTAATGCATTTGATCCTAAATTATGCAATTTAGATCTTTTGATATTATAAATAAATCTCTCCACTAAATCTTCTAGGCTTTCATCCTCTTTTTGGTTCATCTTAAATACTTCATTTCTAAGGCCATGGTGCATGCAATAACCTTTATATTTTTCCAAAAATACTCTTTTCATATCATCCCATGTCCTTATAGAATTTGTTCCTAAAGTCATGAACCATCTAAGAGCTCTATCCTTCAATGTTGCCGGAAACAAATTCAATTTTTGCATGTGCAATGAGTAGCCATAAGATCTACAAATTATTTCAAATTCAAAAAGAAAGGTTTCCGGGTCTTCTGATCTCATACCTTTGAAGTTAGGAAGTACAGATGGATGTATTTTCTTCATTTGAATGTTGATATCAGTTTCTTGAATGGGAAATCCAAAAGTATCTTCCTCATTGTCATCATCTCCATCCATTTCTTCAACCTCCTTTGTCACCTCTTCTTCTACCTGCAAAAATATGAATTCATGATGTGGATGTGTGGCTCTTACTGCACCACATGATATAGTGGATGTGCTAGGTGATTGAAGTTTTTGTTTTTGTTTTTGTGGATGTAGGAAATCAGGATACCTAGTTACACTTCCCCGGCAACGACGCCAAAATGTTTGGTCTCAATCTAGTCTCCTAAATTGAGCTCATTTAATTGTCAACCAGGGTTAGTAAACTGCTGAAGTGAAGTGCACCATATGTGCCTAAGTAACCTCTTCCTACTTCGTTGTGTTTAGTGTTTTCTAATGTTTTTGTTTTTATGGTTTTATTTTGAAAAGGAAAAGAACTAAGTGCTAACTGAAGGGAAACTATTGGTAAAAACAGAGTGAAGCCTAAACTATGATGGTAAATAAATGCAAATGCTGAAACAAAACAGAGTCTAACTATGACTAGCAACCAACAAATACAAAGCTTGATAATGACTCTATTGTAAACTCACAACATGAAATTGAAATGAACCTGAGAAATGAACAAGCTAAGTGTAAATGAAATTTTCTCCTAAATAAACAATCAACTCAAAAATCTAAATTATCCTATGATGCTGAAGTTATTCTATTCTGCAACTTGACTTATCACTACTAAGCCTTATTCAGAAATTTAGAGATTTTCTAGAATAATGTTTGGGAAAAAGGCTATTGGTGAATTTGTAAAAGATTTGCAGAATAATCAAAGCCTTAAACTGATATTACTGACCTCTGTTCATGTGATGATATATTAATAAAAATTTAGAACAAAAGTAAGTTGTGAATAATGAAGGCCGAGAGACTAATTTTGACAACTAGAACTACTTAAAATACAATGGATAACATCAAGCTAGAATGCTATATATCAATATTAAAGGACAATGATTACAACTAAATTAGAATGTCATTAATCTACTTGAAACAAAATGAACTAAAACTAAACTAAAGAAAGTCATTATCAAACTGAAAATTAAATAACAGAACTGAACCACATGCATTCTAACTCCGGAGTATTAAACCACAGTGCAACTAACTGTAATATGTAATGTAAATGAACGTGGAAAACATGAAGTTGATAAAACTATTGAAATTGGAAAATTGAAAACGAAATCAAGCTAACGCTACTTATCTAAACTGTGAAAACAGAGCTAAAATACTTATCTAAATTATAAAAATAGAGCTGCACAGGAGGTAGGGGCCCTCCACCACCTGGTAGCATGCAATCTAACTCAAAATTGACTCAGCATGTTCACAGAGATGATGTTTCTTTCATTAAAGGAGATAATGTAGCAGAGTATTCACGACTGGCAGCAAAACGAATTCTAATCGAAGATCTAACCAACGTTGCTTGGTCCCAAGTCATATTTATAATAAAATTACATAGCAGAACTTGAGATAATGAAGGATTATTGTCTTTCCATTCCTATTTTAATTAAAACTCTTATTGAAGAGCATCAAGTACACACACGTAGACAGTGAGTCAGAGTGGAGTCCTACTAGAAGTCTACTTTCTTAAATATGTTCCCACGTATCAAAACCATACACATAATTCGTTTCTTCCTTCATGGTGAGCAACGAACCATGTAGACATGACGTGGAATATGCCCATATGCGGTTTTCCTTCAGACGACACCTGGAACCCACTCAAACTGTAAAATAGCTGCGGAATGCGGGATCAGCTACGGAATGCGCGGTCAGCTACGGAATGCCTGTATTCTGTAGCTATTTTGTAGAAAATTGTTAAAATAGCAAAAATCATGAAAATACAATATGTTAATCAATTTCATGTAACCTTTAAGCAATCCTAATCATTCTTCATTGATTTTAGGCTTATGAAGTGATAAAATAATGATGAAATGAAGTGAAGGTTTGTAAAAGAGAAGGCAATTCTAAGGCTCAACATCGACCTTGCACTGAGAGCACAGGGTCTTATGGGCATCAGATAGTCTCTTGAATCATTCCCTTCTTTATCACAATTGTAACAACATATTAGATATATAATTCATGTTCTTCCCCCCACCCCTTGTTCCTCTTCCTCCTTGTCCTCGAGGAGCTTCATTGATCTTGTAAGAAAAATGGTCCAACTGATTAGCTAAGGCATATAATTTGCTACACTAATTAGTGTGGTGAATAAGAAATCCATAGAACTCACATAAAACATTTTTTGGGACGTTGGAATACTTCTGTAGAAGTGGACATATGTGAGGGAGATAACCATAGGTCCTGCAAATTTCACAACATTTGGTTGGAGCAGCATCGTACGGGTTAGGAAAGGCGGGGAACTACATGTGACCTGCATATAACCCTTCCATACCAACCTGTGAAAAAATTGGCGAGGGTAGATATGTAGAGGGCCCCAATGATACAGAGGTAGTGCTCAAGCCTCTCAGTTATGGAAATTTTGTGGCATGATGTCCCTTGACATGGCAATTGGTACACCATATGTGTGGTCACGATGGTTGCAATGGATGCATGTCCCTTAACTTCTCTGTCATATCAGTGATATGATGCTGCAGTGTTATGAGAGTGGGATCGTGGGAGAAGATTCCTCCTCGATCTTCATGTGGGTATTTTTCCATGGCCTCTGTTGTCGACAGTTTTGTCACCCCTAGAGACAGTCTAGAGTTGCCATAGACCAGTGCCTAGGACATCTTAATATAGCAAGGAGCTCATCATATAGCTTGGGTTGTCAATCCAAAAGCTCTCTTACTATCACTTGTAAAACAAGAAAATTAGTTTAAATGGGACCAATCTCTCTCAGAAGCTGATACAAAGATAAGAATAGTGTAGGAACATTATGAAAAACTCCAATACAAAGGCATCAGACAGTTAAGAGACAGCTTACTGCAAAGAGGGCCGGTTCAGATAATATACCACAGAAATCAGATATCAGGAAGTGAACGCGGTGAGGAAACATAAGAAGATATTAGTTGACATGAGACTGATACCCAGATACACAACAAATCCATATATGGGCTTAACTTACTAAGAATCCATACATGAAAATGGTGTTTTAAAAGCACCCTCCTCATGCAGCTAATATAGTAGAAAACATGGATGAAATGAACATGGAACAGTATATCATGACTAGGCCTATTTAAAGCGCTTGACTAACCCCAGTATGGGCATCAACTAGGATGAATCCTTACTCAAGATTAGTGAGCCACTCGCATTCTAGAACATGATACAAGAAGATAATAAGCATGAAATGAGATATTGTATTAATCACATAAGAGAAAATTACATACTGTGAGATACTAGAGACCAGAATCCTCATTACAGTTATAACTCCTCCTCACTGAGACCCTACGGGATTTGAGCCTTCATACAGAGGTATTACAAAATGTATACAGAAGCCTTTACACTGCACAGTTTGCTGATTGAAATCTGGAACCCTTACAATGTCTTATTTCCGGGTTTTTATAGAAAAGATAGAGAATTCTAGAGAAGGAGGTAGGTCGAGCACATTTAATGACTCAATTTGAACAAAATGGCGGAAAACATTCGCGCCC
The DNA here is from genome assembly GCA_034641835.2 of Pinus albicaulis. NCBI lineage: Eukaryota > Viridiplantae > Streptophyta > Pinopsida > Pinales > Pinaceae > Pinus > Pinus albicaulis. The sequence goes on from CM076573.1 coordinate 828,506,002, forward strand.
ACACTGTGAATGACTAAGTATAAATGACTGTACTTTACAATCTGCCTCTGGAAATGAATGCGGGAGGATGAAAATCTCCTCATAAACAAGACACAAATAATAAAATATACAAATGCTATGTACTTGGCTGAAAGGAAATCTGCTGCGATAAAACCCTGAGATAGCTTATGGTTGTGCATTGTACTCTTGGCCCCTTTAATTTTCAATTTAAATCCCAGTTCTTCAATGCAGGGCAGTGTGTTTCTTGATTTTCTCTGGAGGGTTCTGTATATTCATATCTTTGTTTTCTTTAATGATGGTCATTTCACACACCTACCCTCAGCTTTCCTCTTGAATTTCTTCCTCGAAAATAGTCGAGGGAAATGTTCCTGATTTCTACTTACAAAGCAGCAAATTATGATGAGTCTTTGACCGCGGCAAACCTGCAAGAACACAAAATATTTAAGAAAAACCAGACTGGGATGGAGACGAGAATGATGGAGACATGGTCGAATGGGAGGAACACGCAGAGCGGCGGAGGAAAAACAATGGATGGAACGTAAATTTTCCGCGTGAAACAGTGTTAAACGTGATAACTGAAAAACGATGAATACGAATAAAACACACACACATATATATACGGCAGGAGAACGCCACGGACACACGGGAATATGACACATGGGTGTACGGGGGACAAAAGGAAGAATGACGTGGCGGAGGACTTGACCAGCGGGCAGTCAGACGGATGATCTGGGCCACACGACCAAAAATGAGATCGACGGTTAAAATGGGTCGGAGAGAGATTAGAGTGGGCTAGGGGCGCGATGTACATATATTATAACGTGTGCAGCTCCGGAGGATGTCCGCCGTTGGATGGACGTCGACAAATCCAACGGCGCGGGTGAGTTCCGCTGTCCGACCTCTGTACAACCTTTAACGCGCGGAAAAGTGGTTTCTTGGGCCCGTACAAAAGACGCATTGCACGTTTTCAATGGAATCGCTGGCATTTAGTTGGAAACCGCCGAACTGGTGAAAGCGGTGCGCAATGGAACCAGTGGTTTTCCGCGCGCAGGGACCACCATACAAAACGATCTCCGCTCCGTCGATTGGCCTCGGATCTGACGGTTACAATTGCACCCGAAACATAAACAACAAGCTCCCTTTTGACTTAGCGTATGGTTTCGAGCCCGAGTCACATGGTAACCAAATCAGGGAGGGCTGAGATTTTAGGACTGGGCCCGATAAATTTAAATTATGGGTTTTTAACTTTGCACAATGCATTTTTGGGCGAAAAAGGTGGCGACGAGCGTAACATGGAGGTTTTTGGCTACAAAAGATATTTTGAACAGATTCAGAGGGAACTGGTGGTCAAGATTTAAATGGAAGGGGGAATATGCACAACATCGGCTCCATCTGGGGACAGCATGTTCGTCCCCGGACATGTCGAGAACACGCAGACCACTAAGCATTTCTGTATGTACATTCTTTCTTTCAATTCCTCTGCGCTTCTTCTTCAGGTAATTGCCAGCACCCTTTCCTCATGAAAATAAAAACTTAAAACAACTTATATACAATAAAATACAACAGACACTCCCAGCCTGGATCAGAATTGAAAGTAAGGTTTGAGAAATTGGCCATTCACAGGGGCATCCAGCAGATCACCCTGTATGTTTTCTAACATGAAAGTATTATTTCTCCTTTGATTCACGATTTTGAATGGACCAAACCATAGCGGATCGAATTTAGCATGCTTGCCCTTCTCTGCTCTTCGAACATCATATCTGAGAACCAGGTCTCCAATTTGAAATTTCTGGTATTTTGCATGCCGATCAAATACATTCTTCATCTTCTCCTGATATTCTATCAATCTCTGATTCACCTGGTTCCGTGTTTCCTCTAATTCGACCAGTTGATTAATCCTTATGATCATGTCATCTGGTTCTTCCTGACTTTCCTGCATAAAACGTGCTACAGGCAACGCCAATTGCACAGGAAACACAGCTGCTCGCCCATACACCAGCTCATAGGGTGACTTCCCTGTTGCTCTCTTGCTGGTTATTCTATTCGCCCATAGAGCAAACTTTAATTGGGAGTCCCAATTCTTCTGATTCTCACTGATTGTTTTCTTCAAGGCCCTCACCAGGGTTTTATTAGAAGACTCTGCTAAGCCATTTCCCTGTGGATAGTAAGCAGTAGAGTGAGTCAATATGATGTTATACCTTTGGCAGAAATTTACAAACCTGGTAGATTTGAAGGCCTGTGCATTTTCCGTTACAATTCTAGCAGGACAGCCAAACCTAGATATGATATTTTCCTCCATAAACTTCATTATCACGGCATCTGTATCATTTCTGGTAGGTATGGCTTCCACCCATTTCTTAAAATAATCTGTGGCTGTTAGTATCCATTTATATTGGCCACTTGATGGAGGATGTATTTCTCCTATAAAATCTAACCCCCATTTTTGAAATGGTTCATTGACATGAATAGGAATCAAGGGCAAAGCTGCTAATTTCTACCTTTCTGCAAATCTTTGGCACTTGTCACATGCTCTGACCCAAGAAAAAGCATCTGTATACAATTTTGGCCAGTAAAACCCAGCCTTCAGGATCTTTTGAGCTGTAGCCCTCCAGCTGTAATGTCCTCCACATATTCCCTCATGAAATTCTGTCAGTATATTCTCCACTTCATTTTCTGTGAGGCATAATAGTAATATACCTGAAGGGTCTCTCCAATATAGCTGTCCATTAGCAATTATATATTTCTGAGATTTCATCCTTACAGCTCTGTATTTTATCTTATCACAACTCGGAGGACAGCTAAGTGTTAAAAGATATTCAACTATTTCTTTATACCAAGGACTAGTTAGATATTTCATATGTATCTCTTGAGTGGCCATCTCTAGTCCTTGATACTCTTCTCCTTTCTCAGATTCTTCATTTGCTATCATGGATAAATTAATGCCCAAAGTTTGGTGGTTTGATTCAGATAACATTTTATCAAGTCCCTATCCTTTAATCAGCTTAGTAGGCCTTATGTCCAAATCATACTCCTGTATTTTTGCAATCCATCTTCCTCTTTTTCCTTCGCTATCCCCTTGAACAAGGATGTCTTTGACAGCTGCTGTGGGAACATATGCAGTAATGTGAGATTGCAAAATATAGGTTCTGAAAGTTTTAAGAGAATTTTCCAGGGCATATGCCTGCTTCTCCAATATATTATATTTTAATTCAGCATCATAAAGCACTTGACTGAAGAAAGCTATAGGCTGCTCATATCCTTCTTCATTCTTCTGCAATAATACTCCAGCAATTGTATGAGGTGAAGCAAATGAAAAGATCATAAATGGCTTGTTGTAATCTGGTCCAGCTAGCACAGGAGCTTCAGAAAATGCCTGTTTTATCCTTGTAAATTCATCTCTAGATTCCTGGGACCATTTCACTTCATTATCCTTTTTCAACATATCAGTTATATGACTAACTATCTCAGCATAGTTAGGAATAAACCTTCTTAGAAAATTAATTTGGCCTAAAAACACCTGTACTTCTTTCTTATTCCTGGGTAAAGGAACACTGTTTATTACTTCAACTCTCTTAAGGTCTATTTTCACACCATCTTTAGTTACAATGTGCCCTAAGAGCTTTCCCTCATCTAATGCAAATAAAGATTTTTGAGGATTGAGAGAAAGGCCATACCTTCTGCATTTTTCAAAAGTTCTTCTTAAATGCTCAATATGCTCATCATCATTCTTTGAAAACACTGTGATATCATCAAGATACACCACCAAAAACTTGTCATGCTCTCCAACAAAGGCTATGTCCATTGCCGTCTGAAAAGTAGCTCCTGCATTAATTAATCCAAATGGCATCCTGGCATACATAAAGGTTCCCCATGGTGTAGTGAATGCAGTTTTCTTCCGATCTTCTGGGAACACAGCTACCTGATTATAGCCTGAAAAACCATCCATCATTGACATTCTGGATGCTCCCACCACTTTCTGCAGGATGTGGTCCATCTTAGGCAATGGATAATTGTTCTTTAATGATGCCCTGTTTAGATTTCTGAAATCCACACACAGCCTTATTTCTCCATTTTTCTTTCGAACACGAACAAGGTTTGCTACCCATTCTGAGTATCTCAATGGCACAATTATTTTGGCCTTCAGTAACTTCTTGATTTCTTTTTCAATAGAGGGAAGCAGCAGAGGATTTATCTGTCTGAGTTTCTGCTTATAAGGCTTTACATCTTCCCTCAAAGGAATTTTATGCTGTATTATATTAACATCAAAAGTTTTAAGGTCCTGATAGGACCATGCAAACACATCTTTATAAGATTGAAACAACTTCAAATATTTTCTTTATATTCCTCTGGGACCTTTTTGGATAATTTTACAATTTTGGGATCAGCATAAGTACCCAGATTTAAATCTTCTACTTGATCTTCTTCTACCACTTTGTTTGGCTGCAATGGGACATCATCTTTGTTAAATAATCTTTCTAGAGGCACCAGGCCTCTAGGTATAACATTTCCTTTCAGCTGCAACACTTTATTACCTGCTATCTTTTCTTTCCATCTATTTTCTGCAATATTTTCAGTTTCTTCCTCCTCGTTGTCATCAATCTCCATATTGGAAAATTCTCCCACTATCTCCATGAATCTCTTCATCTGTTCATCATCTTCGAATACCTGCCAGTGCTTAATGTTATCTGGGATAGATGGCCTGTAACGTACCTCCACTTCGTATCTTAAAAGTGGATTCTGAGGAGGACAGAATGTACTGGCAGCTATAGCAAGAGAATCTGCTATTCTGTTCTGCTCCCTGGGCATGAACTGTATGTTGAATTCCAAGAAGAAATTTTCCACCATGTCCCATACTTCGTTTCTATATGCTCTCAGCCAAGGATGCTTGGTTTTACATTGGTTTTTGATTTTCCTTACCACTAGCTCAGAGTCTCCCATGAATTTTAGACTTTGGATGCCCATGTTTCTAGCTGTCTGCAGTCCCAATAGGAGAGCTTCATATTCAGCTACATTATTGGTAACCTCATATCCCAATTTAAAGGACAGTGGCACCCATTTTCCTGCAGGAGAGATCAATAATACCCCAGCTCCATTGCCTTCTCTTGAGTTTGCTCCATCAAAATGCAAAGTCCAAATTTCTGATTCCTGATCTTCTTGAGGTTGCTCAGCTTGGATTTGACCAAAAAGGGGCCCATGAGCATAATTTTGGTTTTCTTCTAGCATTAGGCATGAGAAGTCTCCCTCTTTGTTATAAATTGGATAATTCTTTGAGCAGTCAGCCTTAGTTACCATTTTAACAAATCTAGTCTCCTTGTATAACCTCCTCTCCTGGCCTCCAAAGGCTGGGACAGTAGCATATGTCAAGTCCAATTTGATTGATCCCCCAATCTTTGTACCCCAGGACCTTGACAGCAGCATGCCAAAGCGGGATGGGATATCAGCAACCACAATGTCCATGACTACACTCTTTGCTGGAATTTGGGCCAAGTTGACCACTAAATATTTAATCATTCTCAAACATTTAACCCTTTTGGAATCAAATGAATATAGGTCTCTATAAGGTCTTGTAATTTGCAGTCCTAGTTGTTCCATGACAGACAAAGGCATAAGATTATGGGAAGCCCCAGAATCTAACATACAATTGTGTAATAGTAGGTCATGAATAACTAGGGACACGTAAAAGGGAGGAGTAGAGGGGTCTATCTCCTCGACATGTGGGCCAAAGACTACCATGGGCCTTTCTTCTTGAAGGTTTAAACTATCAGGCGCAATTGGTATTTCAGGAGGGAGTATGAAGGAAGTAACTTGAGACTGATATACAGGCTGTTTTAGTAGTTCAGTCAGGGGGACTGGAATCTTAATTTTCTCAAGTTCTTTTTGCAGATTGAAAGCAGGTGGGGGCTTTTCTATCACAACTTCTTTTGACTCTTTATTTTCAGTTGAAGATTTAATTTCTCTTGACACTGGCTCAGCATTAGGAGGACTAACTACTTTAGAATAAGAAGGAATCTGATCATTAGGCTGCAAGGGAGTATTTAGAGGGCTCTTACCTTTTTCTATGTTTCTCTTCGTTGTTGATTCCTTCTGAGCAGATGCTTCTTTCTGAGGTGGCTCCTCTTCTTGATCTCGGGTTCTGGTCCTCTTCCTTGAAGATCTGAGATCATATTTTACATTGAACTGTGCTTGCATGAAATCAACAAATTGCTTACAATAATGGTCAATCTCTGCTTCTTCTTCTTCGTCTTGCAATGGGCATTCTATATCATCATTATTTGAAAAGGAAAAATTTGAATCTTCTAATCCATAGGCAGTGTCTTCAGTGGAGTCATCTGCTGGGCCTTCCAAATACAATGGATGTCGTACTTGGTCTGATTGTTCCTTTGCTTCTCTCGGCAATATCTGCAATGGTGGTCTTCTATACTGGGGATTGTATCCTCTGTTTGGAGCATTATAGAAATTCTTGGGAGCTGCATTTTTAGCTTCCAGTTCCAGCTTGACCATATTCTTTATCATCTTGCTTATTTCATCCATTTTATCTGAATCCTTTTCCTGATTAGAGGTGGAAACCTCTTCTTTACCTCTCCTCCTAGTATCTTGTTCGAATTTTCCTTTTAATTTCCCAGTGGAGGCAAAGTTTGCTTCCAGCTCTAGAGCATATGACTGAGCATCATCTAAAGTGGCAGGTTTTCTTTCTCTCAATGAGAAACGAAATTCGAAATCAAAGGCTGCTATGAAAATTATCTTGGCAGCAGCTTCATGGGGCTTCATTTCAGGAGGCAGGCTCAAATATAACTTGTTGAATCTTTTAATAAACTCTGATACCCATTCATTCTGTTTCTTCTTCATAGTATTAAACTCAGTAAGACACTGACCATGATCTTTCTTTTCTCCCCACTTCCTGAGAAAAGTATTCTCCATCTGGTCCCAGGTGGTCACAGAACGATTTCCCAATGTCTTGAACCATTTTCTGGCTTCACCTTCCAAAGACTGCACAAACAATCTCAAGACCACATCCAAATGTTCAACATTTAAGTTTTCTGCAAAAGAGCAGAAGGTCTCGAGATGTTTCTGAGCATCAATTTCATTTTCACCATTAAATCTCGGCAGAATCTTCAAATAATCCTGTGGAATATCATTTAACACTTGGGGTAAGGCCAGTGGAGCATATTTATTCAGTAGAAAAGCAGGAACATTAGCCATTGGAGGAGGTGGGGGTTGTGCAACAGTCTGAGCTACAGATGAAGGAAGAGAGGTAGGAGGAAGTGGAGTATGAATAACAATGGGAATATATTGTATGGAGGCCTGAGGGGTAGCTGGGAATAGTTCACGGTTAACTGCTGCTACTTCTGTGACTTCTTTAATTTCCTCAGCCTCGAGAGTAGGATGAGAATCTCCTTGAATCCAGGCACTTTCTCTACGTGGAGTTTCTGAGTAAAACTCGGGATTTTCTGTTCTGATCTCTTGAGAAGAAGAGGGCGGATAATCTTCAACAGAATACTCAGGGTTTTTAGCACGAACTGATTTCCTCTCCTTCCAAACTCTTTTGTGGATGATCTTCTCTGGGTCAGACACGTAAGGTGTTTTTGACTGTGATGTATCTGACCTCAAATGTGGCTTACGAGGAGACAGGACTACCAATAAATTTATCCAATGAATAACAATGGAGTCGCCAGGGTGAGAGATATGCAACTCTTCAACTCTCTGTGCTCACCTGATTAGAGAGTGAAAACAATTTGTCGAGGCCCAGGGAGACTGATATTCTCAAATTCGATCCCCGGAAACGGCGCTAGAAAGATGTTGTTGACAGTTTTGTCACCCCTAGAGATAGTCTAGAGTTGCCATAGACCAGTGCCTAGGACATCTTAATATAGCAAGGAGCTCATCATATAGCTTGGGTTGTCAATCCAAAAGCTCTCTTACTATCACTTGTAAAACAAGAAAATTAGTTTAAATGGGACCAATCTCTCTCAGAAGCTGATACAAAGATAAGAATAGTGTAGGAACATTATGCAAAACTCCAATACAGAGGCATCAGACAGTTAAGAGACAACTTACTGCAAAGAGGGCCGGTTCAGATAATATACCACAGAAATCAAATATCAGGAAGCAAACGCGGTGAGGAAACATAAGAAGATATTAGTTGAAATGAGACTGATACCCAGATACACAACAAAACCATATATGGGCTTAACTTACTAAGAATCCATACATGACAATGGCGTTTTAAAAGCACCCTCCTCATGCAGCTAATATAGTAGAAAACATGGATGAAATGAACATGGAATAGTATATCATGACTAGGCCTATTTAAAGTGCTTGACTAACCCCCAGTATGGGCATCAACTAGGATGAATCCTTACTCAAGATTAGCGAGCCACTCGCATTCTAGAACATGATACAAGAAGATAATAAGCATGAAATGAGATATTGTATTAATCACATAAGAGAAAATTACATACTGTGAGATACTAGAGACCAGAATCCTCATTACAGTTATAACTCCTCCTCACTGAGACCCTATGGGCTCTGAGCCTTCATACAGAGGTATTACAAAATGTATACAGAAGCCTTTTCACTGCACAGTTTGCTGATTGAAATCTGGAACCCTTACAATGTCTTATTTCCGGGTTTTTATAGAAAAGATAGAGAATTCTAGAGAAGGAGGTAGGTCGAGCACATTTAATGACTCAATTTGAACAAAATGGCGGAAAACATTCGCGCCCACACTGTGAATGACTAAGTATAAATGACTGTACTTTACAATCTGCCTCTGGAAATGAATGCGGGAGGATGAAAATCTCCTCATAAACAAGACACAAATAATAAAATATACAAATGCTATGTACTTGGCTGAAAGGAAATCTGCTGCGATAAAACCCTGAGATAGCTTGTGGTTGTGCATTGTACTCTTGGCCCCTTTAATTTTGAATTTAAATCCCAGTTCTTCAATGCAGGGCGGTGTGTTTCTTGATTTTCTCTGGAGGGTTCTGTAGATTCATATCTTTGTTTTCTTTAATGATGGTCATTTCACACACCTACCCTCAGCTTTCCTCTTGAATTTCTTCCTCGAAAACAGTCGAGGGCAATGTTCCTGATTTCTACTTACAAAGCAGCAAATTATGATGAGTCTTCGACCGCGGCAAACCTGCAAGAACACAAACTATTTAAGAAAAACCAGACTGGGATGGAGACGAGAATGATGGAGACATGGTCGAATGGGAGGAACACACAGAGCGGCGGAGGAAACACAATGGATGGAACGTAAATTTTCCGCGTGAAACAGTGTTAAACGTGATAACTGAAAAATGATGAATACGAATAAAACACACACATATATATATATACGGCGGGAGAACGCCACGGACACACGGGAATATGACACATGGGTGTACAGGGGACAAAAGGAAGAATGACGTGGCGGAGGACTTGACCAGCGGGCAGTCAGATGGATGATCTGGGCCACACGACCAAAATCGAGATCGACAGTTAAAACGGGTCGGAGAGTGATTAGAGTGGGCCAAGGGCGCGATGTACATATATTATAACGTGTGCAGCTCCGGAGGACGTCCGCCGTTGGATGGACGTCGACAGATCCAACGACGCGGGTGAGTTCCGCTGCCCGACCTTTGTACAACCTTTAACGCGCGAAAAAGTGGTTTCTTGGGCCCGTACAAAAGACGCGTGGCGCGTTTTCAATGGAATCGCTGGCATTTAGTTGGAAACCGCCGAACTGGTGAAATCGGTGCAGAATGGAACCAGTGGTTTTCCGCGCGTGGGGACCACCATACAAAACGATCTCCGCTCTGTCGATTGGCCTCGGATCTGACGGTTACAATTGCACCCGAAACATAAACAACAAGCTCCCTTTTGACTTAGCGTATGGTTTCGAGCCCGAGTCACATGGTAACCAAATCAGGGAGGGTTGAGATTTTAGGACTGGGCCCGATAAATTTAAATTATGGGTTTTTAACTTTGCACAATGCATTTTTGGGCGAAAAAGGTGGCGACGAGCATAACATGGAGGTTTTTGGCTGCAAAAAATATTTTGAACAGATTCAGAGGGAACTGGTGGTCAAGATTTAAATGGAAGGGGGAATATGCAAAACAACCTCAATTCATTTTTTTTGTTCTAGGGTGCCTTACAAAGTATCAATCTTATGTTGAGTCAATAGTTTGTGGGTGAGTGGCAATAACACCTTGATAAACCAATCTCATTGATTATTAGGTTCAATAAGGTAGCTTAGCTTTCCAATGGCATCATTAAATCTTTACATTTTGTCCCAGGTGGTTTCACCTCACCTTTACTTAATTTCCCATAGTTCTTATAGCCTTTGTTGGTTAGTCTAAGGGAGTTTCAACTCTTGAAAAAACTCCCACCTGACCTCATCTACTGTCATATTCTGCTATAGTGCGGACCACTTGATGAACCATTTCAGGGCTCTATCTCAAAGAGTGGTCTGGAATTCAATAAGATTTGTGGCATCTAGAGTCTAGTGAGCTCTCCAAATGGCCTCACATAGATTGCAATGTTTTTCATCATCTTCATTTCCTTTCCCCGAGAGTTCAGGATATATAGTAAAGGATCCCACCATGTTACCGACCATACACAGCTGAGCTGATGGAATGAGTACAAATCCTTGAGAACCCGGTTGTGACAATCCTTGGGGACCCAAACTGCAATTACTATTCCTACCAAAAGAGGGACCAACCTTATAGGGAGTGTGTACACTACACACCGTAAAAACTTTAACTAGTAGAAATTTTTTTACCAGGGTTGTTATAAAGTACCAGTGGATGGTTGGGGGAGGTACTACCTGACCTTTTGGGCAATGAATCACTACTCGCGGGAGACACATAATTCTCAAAAAATAATCTCTCATAGGGAAGTGCATGTCATCATCTGGGCTATCCTTGGGGCCTATATGGCTCGATCTATCTGACATTCCCATCTCAGCTGATAGGGTAATATCACTACTGCTTCTCTAAAATTCGATCACTATGATGGTCTAAGCCTCTCCTATTGGACTATATCTCACTCTAGCATCATCCCCATCACTTTGCAACTTCAAATAAATTATTTCTCCTTCTCAAACATTTGTATTGCTAAAAAATCCTCCTACTTGGTGTAGCTCCCTTTTTCGTCTATAGATCTCCAACAAAGCTTTCTCCCGCCATTCTTCATCTATCGGTGATCTCATTTGTGGCCTCAAATCTCTAGCCTTTCGAAATTCATCTGCATCCATTTCTCCAATATTTTCATAGCTCCCAACAAGGTAGCATTCCACCCTTCCCCCCTTTAGGACCACCCCCCCCAGTACAAGGGCTTTAAGCTACCATATATGGCTTCTGGAATACCAACAAGTTTTCTTCTATCATTAGAACTTTCATCCACAATGAGATTTCCTTCAACAGTCTCCCTCGTAGTCTTGACTTGAATACAACCTCATCCTTAGAGAAGGACTAATGGATCTACACAAAAAACTCAATAATGTACCCCTCTAGAGTGGTTTGCACCAAAAAATTGAAAACTCGCGTGAGATCCATGTTGAGCTGATGCAATTCAACAAGATTCGCTTAAGTCTAGGTACGAGGAGATCAACTCTGGCTGCAAGTATTTTATTTTATCTATATCCTCTAGAACCAGTTGTAGAGATCCTCTGGGAACTTACGCTAGAAGATCTCTTATTTATCACTTGCAAGCTTCGCATACATAATTGCTTCCTTTAGCCGCTTCAGACTTTGGTGATGGAGCTATGCTTATTGAGAGGCAAATCACTCTACCTGCTCATGCCACCAATCTTGTAGATCCTCCTTTAAGATCTTTGACACCATATTCCATACACCTTTGGAAGTTTTCAGGTCCCAACAATGAAACCATTTACTAGCGAAAAATGATGAACAAGTTCAGACCGCAGGTTCAAGCACAAGGGCCAACAAAGGGTCTGTCGTAGTCTAGTGTAACGCTGACATTTTCACCTCATTGTGGAAGAGTAATGCATCTCACCCAAGGCATTCCATGACCTTACTTAGTTGAGGGACTAGAACCAGGCATCAAGAGAAATCACAAGAAAGATAACAATAATCATTAAACCCAGAACCAAGACATCGAATACATAATCATAATAAATTTATAATTCAAAGGGAAAATGTGTAATACAGATATACTTTCATATTAAAAAATTTAGAAGGGGACACATAAAGTCACATAAGAAGATTCTTGAACATCCTTGCAACTTCCTCTTTCATTAGTTGGGCAACATTACATTGGTACATCTGGCTCAAAGGCCTCATCAACAAAATAGTAACTAACAATATCAGAAAATACATGACCAAGAGAATACAAAATCATGTGTGCTCAAGAAGCTTCACGATAACATTTCGATACAGTCCCCACTTTTTTTTTTGGCTTTTCCTTCGACATTTTTAAACACTTCGCTCGCTTGGACTACTGCTTCTCCCTTGGATGCTTCGCCCTTTTATTTTCGGTTGCCTCTGTTGCTCAGTTGCAATTGTTTCTTTGGTTGTCGGTGAACATTCCAACTCATCTGTGACTACATGTGCCTTGATTTTCCTGGTCGATCTTCCGCAACTATCAGACTTTCACGGATTCATTCTCTTTCCTTGGCTTCCTTCGTTGCGACTTCCCACTGGTCAACTTTGGTCAAAATGTGGTCAATCGTCAAAACATGGAAACACTTTGTTTCCAAAAAGAAGGACCCAACACCCTCATTGAGTTGGTATCCCTTTGTAGTCTACTCATATCTATCTAATTTTTCCCTTGTTTTTTAGTATATTTAATGATCTAACGAGAACTATTCGAAAGTAGCAAAAACTAAACTATAATATATCTAAGATAAATTCTAGCTCAGGATACTTTGGTTCATAGGAGAATCCTTTGTTGATTGGTTTCGTTGGTTATGATAAGGCTAGTGACCCTAATGGATGAAAATTCACTGCAAATCATGTTTTCAATCTTTTTCAATTTTGATTATGATTTTTCCACTTAGACTTTTAAAAAATAATATACCCTTTCTCATTACCTAGTAGTAAAATAAAACAATAATTAATTACCGTATCCTGAGGATGAACGACATTAATTGATTCAAAACGTTATTTAAAATGTTGACCAAATCTTAATGACGTGATTAATCCAAAAAACATTTGCTTATATTATGAATCACAAAAAATTTAAATCTAACAATCTTATGATTTTGACAAACCCTTTTTTTTAATAGCTAGCGAAAATACTTAATCGATTATTCCTTCGAACTTAAAGTCAATACTACGTAAATCTTATAGTAACTAAATTCTTATCACCTTGATTCTTTAGAATTTGAACAAAAACAATACTATATAAAACACAAACTATCCGCATCTCGTCATCCAATAAACAAAATACAAAGTGAAAAGGTAATAAGAAAAGTAACCATTAAATATTAAAAAGGCGAAATAATAGTTTTACATCTACTCATCCAATAAACAAGATACAAAGTGAAAGGATAAGTGTAATAATTTCTTAAAGCAATCATTAAATATTAAAAGGAGAAATAATATTTTTATTTGATGGTGTTTTTCTCAAAAGATATGAACACTCTTTTTTCTTTCACTTTATCTTCACTATGCGTATTTCTTTTTAATTCTAACTTAATCATTAAATATTTAATCCTTGTGTAGTAGTACAAGACTTTTTCCTAATTGTCTCCCTAACGACCGTCACCCATTTCTCTACACAAATAAATCTCTCCTTTTCTAAAGAGAACTACATTATAAAGTAATATATTCCCTTTCCTAAAAAGAAAAAACAACTCCGCTGTCCCCCAAATTGAGGGCATGGCATGCGAAATATTGTCATCTCACGGTCAAGGAGCAAAGTGGAACATTAAATATTTAAAAGACATTTAAAAGGGTATTTAAATCTTGTGAGAAAGATGACAAATGCCACGTGTCAATAAAAAATCCAAGGAACTAATGAGAAAAGTTTTCGTAAAGAGAAAGGGAATCGCTTTTTCTTGATAGCTACATGCGCACAAAATAGTCAAACGTCCAAGCAACCATTAATAATCATAAAATATTAAAAAAATATTTAATTTTTTTTTAAAATCGTTATATTTAATATAGGAAATAACTGTTTTATAAATGAAATAATTTATTTTACATTTTAGAATTGACATAATTTTTTTCAAAATGCAAATTTGTTTTTTCAAATAATTTTTATTTTTTAGATTTGTATTTCTGGATATTTAATTTCATTCAATTTTAAAGTTGAAATGAATTTACATTAATTTTTAATAATATAATTTATAAGTATTGGTTATAGATGAATGATTTATTTAATGTAGTTGAATTTTAAAAAATAATATCCAATATAAATTATATTTAAGTAAATTGTATATCTTTCTATATAAATTATTTTTATTTTTTATTTTATTAAAACTTTTATAATACATAAAATTACTTGTAAAATTACATACATTATAATTTTTTAAATTTGATTTTTTTAATGTTATATATAAGAAAAAGTGTTACATGTAAGTATTTATATTTATATGTGTTGTGACTAAAATTACTCAATCACAAGGAGTTATTGCTCCTTGAGTCTTTCTTGAGACTCACCAGATAGATGTGTGTGATAATGTGCAATTTAAACAATCTTCTAATATGCAAATAATACCATAAGACGTAAAGGAAGGTGGGAGGTTGTACCTCTTACATGAAGATGCAACAGATAGTTGGAGCAACCAACATGAGGGTCACCAAATCTCGTAGCATCCAAACACCGAGTTGAGAACCTCCATAAAGACAACCAACACTACCCAAAAATCTTCCTACAAGGTTATGTTAACATAATAACCATTATTGATAATTCATAAACAACATTAACATAATGTCAATATCAAAGAAAATCAACAATATAAAGGAAGGGAATCAACTTTGTATTAAAATGAAATGGCATGCATAAATGGTATACCTCAAGGCATAACAAGGATCTCGTTTTCAGCTTGCAACCTGGTCTCCACCTCCTAGAAGGGTGGCCTCACAAAAGCAGCAAAGCTCTCGTGCTATAATATGGTCTCTAGATCTCTATCTAACTAGATCTAGCCCCTTTTCACTTAATAGGGTGAGATAATATATGTCGATTCTATCCTTTGTGAGAATGTATCTAGACACCTAGAGGCTTGAAAAGTTAGGAAATGGACCCGTAGTCAACTCATGCACAAGTGGGTTAAGTTAATCTTCTTTGGAATGATTGACTTAGAGTCTTTTTCTCAATTATGAGCTTTTTCTCATTTATCTCAATCATGAAATAATTATTATCTTATAATTATAAAATTTTGATAAAATAACTATGATAAATTACTCAATTATGTAATTTCAGTCTTTTTACATGGAATAAATCTTTTGTAAGACCCACATAAGTAAAAACAAAGGTGAAAGAGGATGCATTTTGGTAGCCAACAACAGAGGTATCTTCAACTTGGGTCTCTTTCACTATAGTGGAGTAGCGAATAAGGTTATAACAATATGTTTGTTAATTAAGCTTAAATATAAAATTATAAACTACAATATTTACGCATATGACTTATTATATATTATCCCTCGTAAAAAAATCATGTAAATGAAGTTAATAAAGGCAAAATAAGACCAAGTTCATGGGACACGTATTCCAATATCAATGGTGGGAAAAACATCCTAGTGGGTGTCACATTTGGTTTATTATGGCTAAAGGAAATTGGCAAAGGCTTTGGAAAGGCATGAGACATTAATTAGCATTTTATTTATGAAAATAAAGCAAATTAGGATAAAAGGAAGGTGCAACGTCAGAGGTTGCATGTGAGGAGGAAATTGAAGGAAAAAAATGGAAAATGAAGAAATTAGGGGCCTCATTTATAAAAAGGCTTTTGATGATCAGTTCATGGACTTTTTCCAGTTCAGTTTTGGACCTCTCTCTTCCTCTTCTCTCTCTCTCTCTCTCTCTCACACACACACACACACACACTCGTGCACACTTAGAGTTTTCTTGGAGCACTTCAACATTGGATCAAGAAGAGAAAGAAGGCAAGGGAAAACAAGGATCAAGCAAGGAAGAGAAGTATCTAGCAGCTACAATGAGGCTATTTGCAAGTATCGAGTTGCATGTGTGATTTCCTTTCTAGATTTAGCATGCATGGTTATGCATGTGTGTTGTTGGTTCTCTTGTTGTCATATACATGGGTTTTTCCAGGTATGACAGTGTTTTTCCGCCTAGCCTTGTCATTTTTGGATAACCATGGTGTGATGGGGTTATCATGTTTTGGTTGAGCTAGATTGCTGGATAGATTTGCAACTAAGTGAGGTGGATCTCTAATTGCAAGAACACATGGCCTAATGATCCTTGAATCAAAATGTTGATTGCAGTAAATCCACTAGCCTAGTAACCCCTAAATCAGATTGTGGGTTGCGGTAAATCCAGGTATTGTGTGCCTCAGTGGGCCTAGGAGTCCTCAACCGGTGAATGGCGGGATATATGGTCAATCCTAGAGGTGGAATCCCTTGATCAGGCCTAGAAATCCTTGGCCAGTGAATGTCATGATATACGATAAATCCTAGAGGGTGGTGTCTCGATTATGGCATAGTTGATCAGAATTGGATCATGGACTAGAATGATAGCTCAAAATTCAAAGTGCTTGGAAGAGTGTCAAACCCGAATGACTAGAAAGGCATCATCACTATGATTTTGGTGCCATGAATGGTTCTCAAAACCAAGGTTGTTTGCAGAAGTTATTGAGTTTTGAAAACGCTCAGTAAACTCCAAAACATGACTTTTGATTTAAGTTGACTATGCCATTTTTATAAAAAAAAAATATAAGGCAAAAGTTATTTTTTTAAATATTTATTTAAAGCCTATTAGAGGGTGCCACGTGGCCCTAGGCTTAAGGTTGAAAGATAGAAAAATTTGATGGGCTAAAGGGTTTGAACCCACGACCCAATAGTTCAGGCAGGCCGACTCGACCAACACGTCACAGTGTTTTTGTTAAACGGTATTCGGGCAAGCTGGACATGTATTCGTGTGAAGGTTTGGGCAGAGAAAAATTGGGCTAGCCCTGTTGTCATGCGACCGAGCCCTCGAAACCATGGCAGAAGATAGTTGAAGGGGTAGAAAATTTAAAGGGTTAGCCCCGACACCATATGTCCTTACGCTATGATCTGCACCCAAGAGCTTATTCTCTGGTGGTTAATGTAATCGTAACCTTGCGATTAGGACAGGCCATGTGGCCAGTGCCCCTCAAAGCATTTATTGTTACGGATGAGCTCGCGGTTTATTCAGCGGTTCCGACAGAAGGTGACATGTGACCACCTTATCCAGCATTTAATTTAACCCCTAGCAGTTCTGCCTTTTTGGAGCGCATTCCGCCAATTTCAGAGTTTGGCTAATTTTAGCACTTTTACTGGAGTTCCAATAGTTTTGGAGGAGGTTTTCAAGGGACACTAGGAAAAAATTTGTTTTTGCCATAACTCCTTAAATTTTCGACCAAATGAGGTGCAAAAATAGTCAATTTGGACTATTCTCGACATTATAAGAAGTTTGGCATAGGTTTTAGGTCGAACAGAGGTCATCGTCAATAGCTTTTGCTTCGAGGGAGATGAAGGAGCCATCAAGGCCATCATGGAGAAGGCAGTGTATTGGGATTTATTTATATGTTTTAGGTAAATGAATAGTCATCTATGGCTAATTCATACCTTCTGAATCCGATGATATGGTTTTCAGAGCCTGTAGAGAACTTTAGAAAGACGAAAAGCTTCCGTAAAGTTCTAGGGGCCATTAGTGCCATCTTTTTCCAGCAGCAATGCAGGGCCTAGCTAGGGGAGCTAGAGGCCATATGCCTCTAGCTAGAGGCACGTCACAATGTTTTTGTTGAACAATATTCAGGAAAGCTGAACACGTATTCGTGTGAAGGTTTGGGTGGAGAAAATTTGGGCTAGCCCCGTCATCATGCGACCGAGCCCTCGGAACCATGGTAGAAGATAGTTGAATGGGCAGAAAATTTAAAGGGCTAGCCCCGACACCATATGTCCTTATGCTATGATCTGCGCCCAAGCGCTTATTCTCCTGTGGTTAACGTAACCTTAACCTTGCGGTTAGGATGGGCCATGTGGCCAGTGCCCCTCAAAGCATTTATTGTTACGAATGAGCTCGCGGTTTATTTGGCGGTTCCAGCGGAAGGTGACATGTGACCACCTTATCTAGCATTTAATTTAACCCCTAACAGTTCCACATTTTTGGAGCGCATTCCGCCAATTTCATATTTTGGCCAATTTTGGTGCTTTTACTAGAGTTCCTACAGTTTTGGAGGAGGTTTTTAAGGGACACTAGGAAATATTTTTTTTTGCCATAACTCCTTTAGTTTTCGACCAAATGAGGTGCAAAAATAGTGAATTTGGACTATTCTTGACATTCTGAGCAGTTTGGCATAGGTTTCAGGTCGAACAGAGGTCATCGTCAATAGTTTTTGCTTTGAGGAAGATGAAGGAGCCATCAAGACCATAATGGAGAAGGCAGTGTATTGGGATTTATTTATCTGTTTTAGGTAAATGAATAGTCATCTATGGCTAACTAGTACCTTTTGAATCTGATTATATGGCTTTTAGAGCCTGTAGAGAAATTTAGAAAGCCTAAAATCTTCAGTAAAGTTCCAGGGGCCATTAGTGCCATCTTTTTCCAGCAACAGTGTAGGGCCTAGCCAGGGGAGCTAGAGGCCATATGTAGCGAACCAGTAGTCATTATTGACTTTAAAAGTAATTATGAATATAATGAAAGAGGTTTCAAAAAGTTTTGAGGACTTCTAGAGGTCAAAAACCTAGCAGAGAAGTTTTTAGTGACCCAAGTGCCAAGGGGTGTCGACAAGTGTTGGAGGCGAAACTAGAGCAGTCGGAGGCCATTTTTGATGAATGAATAGTCTATATTGACTAATTAAGACATTTTGGAACCAATGAAAGTGGTTTCAGAACATTTTGAGAACTTATAGAGCTTGAGAAGCTGATGTGAAGTTTTAGGTAGCCTTGGGAAAACCGTGGAGGATAACCTAGTTTGGGGATGCAATGCTCGATTTGAGAAATTTATCAGTTGATATTTTGTGTATGATGTGTATTGGATACATCAGTAGTGGTTTCAGTGATAGAAAAATAATTCAAGGGAGTTTGTGCCATTTAAGAAGCTCAGAGTAGCTCAGAGCACCGACAGAAGGAATCATGTCAAAGGGAGCCTAAATTTGTTTGTAGATTTTAGACAGCCATGAGAGGGATATTAGATGGTATTCTCAGCCTTTTAGATCATTTTAGTATTCATTGGAGTTAAGTATGTAACTTGTAAAAGAAACCTTACCATAATCCCAAAGAGCCGAGTCAAGATGACAAAGCTCAAAGGAGACGTAGCCCTCGATATTTCGAGTGAACTCCTAGATTAATGTTGTTGTTGTGTTTAAATGTTTTATTTCTGCATTATGTTGTTGTTATACATGTTAAATTTCAGCAAGAACAAATGAACATAAGACACATAAACAGTTAAAAATCATACACCACTTTCAAGCATAAACTCCGCAAATTGTCAAGTACAAGAGATCATTTAATTATTAAAATGAGTGGGAGGTTCTTGAAATACATAAAAAATTATCCAGACCATTTTTAGATTAGGTTGACATCAGAGCACTTGGTTTCTTGATTTACAAAGAAAGCTATTTCTTGTATAACTTGAAAGGTGTTTAAACAGTGCAAAAAATTGACTGTTTTATTTCTTGCAAACTGACTATTGTTTGAGTTTGCTGGAGGTGAAGGGATAGCTACTGATTAACTAAGTCTCAAAGAGGACAAAAAGGAAGAAAGGGCTGAAGGCATATTCCTTACCCCAAAGGAACTCAAGGTCACCCTTTGAATGCAAACCCTCTTGACGATTGTTTGTTAATAAGCTCTTGGAGTTTGTTTGTTGTTTGGCTGCTTGAATAAGAGTTTGCCTCTATAGCCATTTTGTTCAAAAGCTTTATAGTTTTTGAAAGCTTTGTGAACTTTGTTGAAGTTAATTTTTTTCATAGATATCATAATGACAATTTCTACAAGTGACATTTCCTCCTTCACAAGATTCTTCGATGAAGATATGAAGCATGAATTTATTATATTGAAGGACATGGTGCAGATTTTGTTTGAGGATAGAAGAGAAAGCACTAAAATTCGTGAGAAATTGTTTGCCATGAAGCATGAGAAGGAATAAATTCTTCAAATATTGCATGATATGGAGATGCAGATCCATCAAGCCCAAGAGGCTTTGACCAAGAACATGTGAGAGGAAGAGGTAATCCACTGCAATTTGTCTTCAATTTCCACTTTAGAAAGATGTGTTGGTTCTTTCGAAAAGCATACGAGAGGTATAGGGTCCAAGTTAATGATTAAAATGGGCTATGAAGGTAAGGGTTTAGGAAAGAATGCACAACGCATGGTTGATCCTATTTTTGTTGAGGAATGACCCAAGAATTTTGGTCTGGTTATGTGAAATTTAATGATGAAGACTCCAAAGCCATGAAGGCATGTGAGGCTAGTTAAAAGAGAAGTTTTGGTCCAAGTTCTAATATGAAAATATGTCAAATTTGTTTCCAAGATGATTTCCATTGCTTTAAGCCTTTGTTGCAGCAAGAACATGGTAGACATGCAGCTTATGGAAAGCATGTAAGTTCAGACAATTTTCAAGACAAGAACGATGATGTTAGTCTACAAATGAAAGTTGGAGCCTCTACTAGTTCATCTCCTCATGAACGAAAAAAGGATGAACATGCAAAGTAGCACAAGAGGTATAAATCTACCCATGATCAATTTGATTGTGTTTCTGAAAGGCATGATAATTTTGCATGTTTAAATGGAAGAAATATTTGTTGTACATATTGTGGTCACTTTAACCATGATGTTTCGAGATGCTGGATGAGGAAGAAAGCATACAGGAAGAAGATGAGGCAAAGACAACTTTCAAAGAAGGTGCATAAGATTTGCACATATTGCCAAAAGAGGGGACATGTTGTTTCCCATTGTTGGACTTTGCATCCAACTAGTCGTCCCAAGCACATGCAGCAAGAGGAAAAAATGATTGGTGAAGGTGGAACCAAGGATTCCATTATTGATGTGAAAATAGAAGTTTCACATGAAGAAGAGTTGCAACAACAAAAGTCGCCATGGAAGTGGCTTGGTAAGAAGTGGAAGGACTTCTTAACACAGTAAGACATACTCCTTTATACATATGCAAATTTTGGTTGTATGCATGTATTTTATGCTGTAATATCTCGTTTGTTTGAGCCACCTTGGATCATTGATTAAGGTAGCGATGTTCAATTTCCTTTTGCAAATTTCTCGCCAGAAATTTCTGAGTGAGTGCAAGAAAAACAGTTCTAGACAGGAGGACAAGCGCATATAGGAAGGGAAGTGTCAATTGCTTTCTAGTTGTGGTTCAAAGTCACTAGCCATGCAAGGAAAATGTTTGGAGGCTGAAGAGAAAAGGGTGCAGTACTCTCATCTACTGTAAAAATCAGTATATTAGTATTTTGGGGTCCAAAAGATTTCTAGTGGGGAGGTGTGATCAGAACTGGATCATGGACCATAATGATAGCTCAAAATTAAAATTTCTCGGAAGAGTGCTGAACCTTAATGACTAGAAAGGTCTCGTCGCTATGATTTTGGCGTTGTGAACGGTTCTCAAAACTGAGGTCGTTTGCAGAAGTTATTGAGGTTTGAAAATGCCCAATAAACTCCAAAACAAGACTTTTGACTTAAGTTGACTATGCCATTTTTATATAAAAAAATATAAGGAAAAAGTTATTTTTTTTAATGTTTATTAAAAGCCTATCAGAGGGTGCCATGTGGCCTGCCCATATGATGCCACGTTGCCCCAGGCTTAAGGTTGAAAGATAGAAAAATTTGATGGGCTAAAGGGTTTGAACCCACGATTTGACAGTTCAGGCAGGCCAACCTGATTGGCACGTCACAGTGTTTTTGTTGAACAATATTCAGGAAATTTGAACACATATTTGTGTGAAGGTTTGGGCGGAGAAAATTTGGGCTTGCCCCGTCGTCATGCGACCGAGTCCTCGGAACCATGGTGGACGACAGTTGAACGGGTGGAAAATTTAAAGGGCTAGCCCTGACACCATATGTCCTTACACTATGACCTGTGCCCAAGCGCTTATTCTCCAATGGTTAATGTAACCGTAACCTTGCGATTAGGACAGGCCATGTGGCCAATGCCCCTCAAAGCATATATTGTTACAGATGAGCTCACGGTTTATTCGGCAATTTTAGTGGAAGGTGACATGTGACCACCTTATCCAACATTTAATTTAACCCCTAACATTTCCATCTTTTTGGAGCGCATTCCGCCAATTTCGGAGTTTGGCCAATTTTGGCGTTTTTAATTGGAGTTCCTCCAATTTTGGAGGAGATTTTCAAGGGACACTGGGAATTTTTTTTTTTTGCCATAAGTCCTTTAGTTTTCGACCAAATGAGGTGCAAAAATAGTCAATCTGGACTATTCTCGACATTCTGAGTAGTTTGGCACAAGTTTCAGGTCAAACAGAGGTCATCATCAACAATTTTTTGTTCAAGGAAGATGAAGGAGCCATCAGGGCCATTCAGACATTTTGGAACCAATGAAAGTGGTTTCATAACATTTTGAGAACTTATAGAGCTCGAGAAGTTGATGTGAAGTTTTGGGCAACCCTGGGCAAACCATGGAGGATATCATAGTTTGGGGATGCAGTGCTCGATTTGATCGATTTATTAGTTGATATTTGGTGTCTAACGTGTGTTGGATACAACAGTAGTGTTTTCAGTGATAGAAACAAAATTCTAAGGGATTTTGTGCCATTTATAAGCTCAGAGTAGCTTATAGCACCGACAGAGGAAATCGTTTCAAAGGGAGCCTAAAGTTGTTAGTAGAGTTTGGACAGCCATGAGAGGGATATTAGATGGTATTCTCAGCACTTTGGATCATTTTAGTATTCATTGGAGTTAAATGTGTAACTTGTAAAATAAACCTTACCATAATCCCAAAGAGCCGAGTCAAGATGAAAAAGCTCAAAAGAGGCGTAGCCCACGAGATTTCGGGTGAACTCCTAGATTAATTTTTTTGTTGTGTTCAAATTTTTTATTGCTACATTATGTTGCTATTATACATGTTAAATTTCAGCAAGAACAAATGAACTTAAGACACATAAACAGTTAAAAATCATACACCGCTTTAAATCATAAATTCCACAAATTTTCAAGTACAAGCTAGATCATTTAATTATTAAACTGAGTGGGAGTTTCTTGAAATACATAACAAGTTATCCAGAAAATTTTCAGATTAATGGTGGTCCCTATATCAGAATGTGGATTATAGTAAATCCTAGAGACTAGGAGGCATTAAAATTCCTCATGATGTAGGTGGAGAAATCAGGTGGAATCCATGCTTATTTTCTTCTTTTTTGGTTGGTTATGAGTCCCACATTCATGCTTGGAATATGGCATGGGTTTGATTGGTTGGCTAAAGAGAGATTATATTTAGCCAATCTATGTTCGGATGGAACGTGGAAGTCCCAAACTTGGTTTTCCTATTCATTCATTAATAAGAGTTTCTTCCCCTTAATATTTTATGTGCAAATGTGTTGGTTTATATGTGGATTTTACTGATGTTATATCCTTGTCATTTCTGTTTTTTTTATGTTTGTTATGAGTATGTTTTATGACAATAATGATGTATGGTGCTCATCAAGTTTTGATTTATAAATTAATTGTTGGAATGGGGTCCCCTAGCTGCATTTTTTGATATATATTTTTTAGTAATTAGTCTAGCGTAGGGGCTTTGGGGTAGGTCAAAGCCCCCAATGTATTGTAACGGGTCAAAGGGTAGACCTAGAGTCTGAAAACCACGGTTTGCAAACCACAGGATAGCACAGGCTATGATAATATAAATAGATAGATAGTTTGAGTCTAGGACCAAGTAAGAAAGATTGATACTAAGTACGAACTATTGAGATCTGTTTTGGGTAGTATTGGGTAAGGACTCCTGCTGGCTATGTGCGTGGAGATACTCAGTCATGCTGTGTGCAGATCCCATTGGTTGTGTGCATGGGTTGTGACTTGGGTTTGTAACTTAGTTTTGGATGTTAATGAATGCAGAATCTGTTGAAGTATCTCTATATTACCTGAACTAGCTAGGTTTACAATTGAAGTACCTCTGCGTTATCTGAATTACCTGCGATTGTGTTTTTGTTATATGAACTAGTTGCAATTGTGTTATCCTGTGATGATAATTACTGATGCATGTGTGGATGCAAAGGTGTTGCTAAGATCCACTTAATAATAGTATATTTGTTTATTGTTAGTCATCAGTAATTTTTACTATATGTAGATGAATAAATATTAGTTCTAGATTTCTAAAAACAAGATTCCTGAACATTGTGAGTTTTAGAAATCTCAATGCCTTCATTATCCTATACCAAATATTTCACTATTCTACTATTTTTTCATTCCATGGTTAACCTACCACTCCTAAAAGACCCCTCATGGGCTTGTGGCACTCATCTATATCCAATTTTCCAACCTATAACCTCAACACTATGTTTTTCCTTTGCCCCATCACTCCACTGCCCATCTAGGGTTACCAAACAACCCTTACTTTCCATGTTCACTAGTTTCCTCAAGGGTTGATGGTCTCAAAACCATCTCTGTAGGTTCTTTAGATAAATCAAGTACATTGGATTTTTTATTTTCAATATATCAAGTTGTCGAAAACTCTATTTTTACACTTGAATATCTTAAACCAGATTTCAGTCAAAGGCCAAGTCAAAGAACCCTCCCACTAGGTCATTAGGGTTTCATAGGTTGTAGGGTCACAATTGGTGTTTTAACCTCTGATTTTCTTGTGCTAGAAGATAGTTCAAATGAAAAAAAATATCAACACATGGTTGTCCAAGAAAGATAAAAAAATCTCCTAAGAAGACCACTCTACCAATTTCAAGTCTGCAAGAGATAAATGAGAATTTTGACATTTCTAAAGGAGTGTTTAAATTGACCATCACCAGAAAATTGGTAAGATAAGAAGTCTGCTCCAAAATGAAGACATTTACAGCAAAGATAGAGGGAGCAGTTTGTGTTCAAGAAGAATCACGGTTTCTAACCCTAATTGGGCCAGCAGTGTGCCAAGCAAGGATCCAATGCAGCAAATCGCATAAAGTAGGTTCAAGCTCTCATTTCAGTCATTTACACTCAGTGGTAAAAATATAGAAAAAAATGGTATGAGCTCCAAGGTAAGAACAAATAAGTTTTGAAGATACTTGATACAGGTGGATATCAGTGGCCACCCACCTATTCCATTTGGACTAGCACCATCAATTCTTGCAGCTCTTCACATTTAGCACAACTTACTATTTTTAGCAGGTTTTCAGGTCCTCCACTCCCGGAGCCGTTTCGGGGCCTTAATGATCCAATTGGATATTGGTGGCCACCCACCTATTCCATTTGAACCCCCACCATCATTTCTTTCAATTTTCAAGTTGCAACAAAACTTACTATTTTTAGCAGTTTTTTGGGTCCTGAACTTCCGGAGCCGTTTTGAGGCACTAAACGACGTTTTTTGGGAAAACGGAGAGCAAAATGGGTCCATGGACCTATGTTTCTCATTAAAATTTTTTACTCCTTGGATAGATATTTCTAACGAGCTATTGAGCGCGTCAAACAGAGATCGGGTGCCAAAGTTACGCCCCCGGGAAGTTGAACCACCAAGTTACCCAAACGGGCGCCCACAGTTTTGGTGCCTCATCTCCTACGGTTAGGTTTTTGGACGTTTCAAATTCTACATTGTTTCTCAACAATAAATAGGCCCTCGTGCCTCATTGTAACATAGTTTAGAGGCCTGTAGCCGCCACATCTCTTCTCAAAGATAGCTACCAGCGCCCTAGCTAGTTTTATTTCCTTTCTATCTGTAAGCATATTTTAGTTCTTTGATATTAATGAAATGAAGTGTTATTTCCGCTGCATCTCTTTATTTATGGTTATATGTTTATTCTATTGCATTCCTGCATAAATCCGGATTAGTGGTATTAGAGCGGGTCTGCTCTTTCTTTGTTTTTCTTTGCATGTCCCCAACGCAGTCAGGGTATAAGGAGTTAGGGCTCGATTTGGTTGAACCCTTGCAATATCAGCCTCGCAAAACCCGATGACCTCCCATGGTAGAAGAAAAGAAAGACGAGGGAGTAGGAGATACCATCAAAATATTGCTCGAGGAGGCCCTCAAGAAACAAAGGAAGGCGATGATGGATAACTTTGCTCAAATCCTTCAACGACTGCCCACATATGGCGCATCTGCATCCAGCAGCCACTCTGGAGGCGCCACTCCCTTCAAGGTATAGGTAAACTTTGACATTCCTATATTTGAAGGAAAAATAGATGCAGATGCCATAGACAGATGGTTAAATTTGTTGGAAGGGTATTTCTCGGTCCATGACTTCTCTGATCGAGAAAAGATTATTTTTGCACTCCTCAAAGCTACCCCCATGTCAAAGATTGGTGGGAAACCTACCGTGAGAAAGAGGGTGAAGGGGAACCCTCTCTGTTCTTGGCCACACCCACTTGGAATTCATTCCAAGATGGCATCAAGGAAAAATATTACCCCGTGGGGAGCTATGAAGACAAATACATCCACTGGACCACGCTGCGGAAACAAAAGGATCAAGATGTGCACGAACTGACGAATCTGTTCCATACCCTGCGCAAAAAGTTGGGTATTAAATATTCAGAGAGACATTTGGTGCTAAAGTACCGTGGTTGTCTGCATAAACACATTCAGGAGGAAATGGAGTTCCTTGACATTACATCGCTTGGCACGGCATATCGCTATGTCGCAAAGATCAAGCAGAAATTTAAGCAGAAGAGGCGAGACTTTGGATCTGCGAATCTGAAAGGTGCCCCCGAACCGAAGAACAAGGGGCAAGGCCAAAGCAATGCGACTCAGAACAACACTAGAAATCAAAATAAGGACATGGGGAAGTGGTGTGAATTTCATAATAGCCCCACTCCCAGCACAAATGAGTGTCAGCCCAAACAGTCTTTGGTAGCTGAACTAAAGGCACCCGAATTAGATGCATTTTCTGATCCTGAGTTAGAACCAGACAAAGGCAATGACAAAGGGAAGCAGATCATTGATGCAGATCCCAGTGCTATTGTTGCCACCACCAAGATCCAGAGGGAGGGTCCAGAGGATCTAGAGGAGGGGGAGCGCCTCTTCCAGTTGCAGATGTGGGTGAAGGGTTCTCCGCTGCAATTTCTCGTCGATAGCGGAAGCCAAAAGAACCTCATTTCAGCAGAGTTCATGAAGCGGCTTAGCCTACCTACCATAGCACACCTGTAGTTGTATACCATCAGGTGGCTCCACCCAGGGAGAGATCTCCGCATCCGCCAGTAGTGCCGCCTTCCGTACAGTATCAAGCCATTCACGGATGAGGTATTGTGTGATGTTGCTCCCCTTGATGTAGCTGATGTATTATTGGGCCAACCATACTTGTGGAGGTGACATGATGTGTATGAGTCTAGGCCGCGTGTTGTTATTATTACTTTGGGAAATAACTTGTACAGGATACCAGAGGTAGCACCGCCTCCTGTCATCTCTTTAACTACTGCAAAACAACGCAGTAAAATTGTTTCCCAAACCAGGAAATTCATTTTCCTTACAACTCACTCACAGTGAAAGAAAAGCATTGTGGCCACAACCTCAAAATAGGGCTCCCTTGCACAGCTACAGCAGATGGATAAGTCATGGAGGAATACGAGGAAGTTTTCCCCTCACTCATAGATGTTCCTCTACACTGTCAGGACAAGCACTCCATTGATCTGACTCCCAACACACCATTGCCTGATGTTGCCATACATCCTGCAACTACACATACAGAATCCAAACATGTACTGTCTGAGGCTGATAAAGAAACCAAATTTACTAAATGCATCAAGCATGTCCACCCGCAGGTCCTTGACATCTTCAACACATCTAATACTCAGTTCAACAAAATTTGCCTCATCTCATGGAGGATCTCAACGCAATGGGGACCATTGCTTCCTAAGGAGGGAGGAATGATCTAGGTGGATATCGATGGCCACCCACCTATTTCATTTGGACTAGCACCATCAATTCTTGCAGCTCTTCACATTCAGCACAATTTACTATTTTTAGTAGGTTTTTGGGTCCTCCACTCCCGGAGCCATTTCGGGGCCTTAATGATCCAGGTGGATATTGGTGGCCACCCACCTATTCCATTTGAACCCCCACCATCAGTTCTTTCAATTTTCAAGTTGCAACAAAACTTACTATTTTTAGCAGTTTTTTGGGTCCTGAACTTCTGGAGCCGTTTTGAGGCCCTAAACGACGTTTTTTGGGAAAACAGAGAGCAACATGGGTCCATAGACCAATTTTTCTCGTTCAAAATTTGTACTCCTCGGATAGATCTTTCTTCAAACAGAGATTGGGTGCCAAAGTTACGCCCCCGGGAAGTTGAACCACCAATTTACCCAAACGGGCGCCCACAGTTTTGGCGCCTCATCTCCTACGATTAGGTTTTTGGATGTTTCGGATTCTACATTGTTTCTAAACAATAAATAGGCCCTCATGCCTCATTTTAACATAGTTTAGATGCCTATAGCCACCACATCTCTTCTCAGAGATAGCTACCAGTGCCCTAGCTAGTTTTATTTCCTTTCTATCTGTAAGCATATTTCAGTTCTTTGATATTAATTAAATGAAGTGTTATTTCCACTGCATCTCTTTATTTATGGTTATATGTTTATTCTGTTGTGTTCCTACATAAATCCAGATCAATACTGCCATTGTGTAAGTTCCTAAGGTGTCAAAGTGAGTTTAGTATGCTTCAAAGATCAGAGGGGAAGAGTCACTTCAAGGTTTTCATGACACCTATTGAGTGAAAGTGTTGAAGGACATAAACAAGCCAAAGCACAGTCAATCATGTGACTCTAACAAAATCTATAGAACAAGGAGGTGAAGAGTATCAATGGGGAAGTTTCAAATTATAAATTCAGGCACCTGCAAATCAGAAGTGGCCTAAGGAGGTGAAAGGCATTGTTTGAAACCCATGGTATTAGCAAAAGAATTTTTTGAAGGTTTTCCCTTGTGTTTTAGTCTCAAAGGTGCCAAAAGCAAACCCATCAAGCCTCCAACATTACAGAAGGAGTCAAATTCACCATTTTAGCCAACCTGCATACAAACATTGTAAGGTTGTTTGTGAGAAAGTGTGAGAATGACAAGTTGAAAATTATATTGAAAAACACAACCTTGAAAATACCACTGTGTGCAACCCTCTCTAAAAAAATGTCAAAGGTAACTCTATCATGATCTAAGGAGCAAGAGAAAACCAAGTCAATATTTTTGAAAGGGCTCTTACAAATCAGTTGTGACCAAAGAAGGTAAAGAGGCATTAGTTTGAATTCATAGTGCATGTTAGAGGATATTTTTGGAAGGTGTCACCTCAAAGAGAAAAGGGAAAATGGTCATTTAAATGTTTTAAGCCATCTGCAGCAAAAAGGTCAAATAGAATATCAGTGAAAGTGACAAAGGCTTGAAAAACATTAGAAAAGTTGGTTTCATGGTTTAAATTAAAAGTTCAAAGGCTATGCAAGGTTCTCCCCACCCTTCAGCAAATTATTGATTGCTTGCAAAAAATCATCAAAGGAATCTAGGAGAGAAATTATAATTTTCTGAGTCGAATTTGGGCAAGTCTACCCAGCGTTGTGCATTCAAGGTGGCACTGTACGTTTGGAATCAAGCGTTGTGCCCCTTACGAAAAATCACTTGTGACTTTGCATTGCACTGCGCACCTGTAGGTATGAGCTGCGCATTCAGAGGCGCACTACGCATTTCACCCGGCACACCCGACAGACCAGGAAAAAGCATTTTGGCGTTGCATGCCCAACACACACTGATACTTGCAGTTCGACCTGACTGACCTGGTAGACGCTGCACGTTCTACTCAAAGAGACCCGACTGGTCTGGCAGATGCTACGCGTTCGACAGACCCGACAGGCCCAACACCTCGTGCATGCGCTATGTATTTGACCTGGAGCGCCTCCTACATCTACAAACACTCAAAATACCTCAGAAGCACCTCCAAGTTGCCATCAAGGTCTTGAAATAATATTTTATTGGTGAGTGGATGTCCTTACCTTCCTTAGTACATTTTGATGGTGTGAAGTTGAGATAAATTGAAACCCCTAAAGGGGAAAAAAACCTAAGTTCATGCTAAGAAAAAATCACTGTTCAAGACACTCCTTCATTTGCATACTGAGAACACACAAAGAGTTGTATTGTTGAGAAATTGGTCATTTACCTAGGGTTTTGCCTCACCTTCATTAACACATCCATCACTTGTGAAAAGTTGCCTTCTTACCACCATTCCATGACCATCTCCATATCATCTCATAAAATAGAGTTAGGGTTTTGGTTTACAAAGCAACATTGATCAATATGTTAGGGCTGGGTAACAGTGACAGTGGTGAGGGAAGACAATTGCCAAGGAGACATCAACACATAGGAGGGAGGATTAATAGGTTTGAACCTCAAAACACGATGGAGCTTAGTGCCTCTCCTATGACTGTCACATATTTCCAAAATTTGGGGTGTTTTCATTTCTGTGAAAGAGTACAATAGGTACAAAGTCACCCTAAGCTCACTAGGCTGTTCATCCTTATCTTGTATCAGAAGCAAGTCAATCTAGCAAGGGTAAACTTTGAGCTGTCATCAAATGCCATTGTCGTTGCCACTGGAATACCTAGTTTTGGTGAAAAATGGTTCAAACATGCCAACTTAGACAAAAGCCACTATGATCCATTCCTCAAGCCCAGATACAAAGACTACAATAAGTCTATATTTCGTTTTTCACGTCTACTTGAGAGGTATGCACCCATGATGAGGGTCATTACGAAATACTTCACATGTTAGGGAAGGTTTTATAGGCTTTATTCCTACCACATAAGACTGCTCATGCACTTCATTAGGGTTAAGATGATGAATTTTCCCTACTATCTCTACAGGAGTATTGACAAGATGTATTATATCGTGTGAAAGAGACTCCCTTCACAACAAATGCAGAGCCTCTTTCACTGTTCTCTCATCAAGATGGTTGTGATGCATCAATTGGAGCAAAAGGGTATTCCATGGGTGGTTTTCATTGCCCATGAGGTCTTCACAAACCCACAACCCCATCATCTAAAAACTTTTCCCTCATCATCTCATCCTCCTGTCCTTACTCCTCCATCATCTCCCGATGAACATGTTTAACCATCTACACATGTTCCTTCACCTCAAGACAACCCTCCATCACCCTCTCCCAGTGCATCAGGAAACGAGGAAAGTAAAAATGAAGAATCAAGTGATCATGAAGGAGAGGGGAATGATAAATTAAGAAATGATGAAGAAGAGGATAGTAAAGAGGAAGAAAATGAAGAGGCAGAGGGAAGTGATGTCAACATGGAAGAAAAAAATGATGAATGGAGTGCAGGAACCATGGAAATAGAAGAAAATGAGGATGTTAGCAATGATGAGGCAAGCAACAGTGAGGAGTAACACAAAAAAGAGCATGACAGTGAAACTAAGAGCCATAATGACAGTTAAAACAGTGAGGCTCCTAGTGATGATAAGGGAAATTATGCAAAAACAAATGATTATGTTGAAAATGAAAAGGCGGGAAGAAGTATGGATACAAATGAGGAAAGTGAAAAAGAGACAAATGACAATGCTAATGACAAAAATGACACCAAGGACCAAAATGTCAGTGAAGTTGATGATAACCGTGAAGAAAATGAAGAAGCCGATGATAACAGTGAAGAAAATGAAGAGGTTGATGATAAAAGTGGAAATCACAGCAATAATGAAAGCAACAGTAATAAGGGAAGCAGTG
Organism: Pinus albicaulis; assembly: GCA_034641835.2. NCBI lineage: Eukaryota > Viridiplantae > Streptophyta > Pinopsida > Pinales > Pinaceae > Pinus > Pinus albicaulis. Next base: position 828,537,948 of record CM076573.1, read on the forward strand.
ACACTCATGATGGCCATGAGGACAGTAAAAAAAATGAGACTCACAGTGGAAATGATGATGGTGCAGAGAGAAGTGAAAAAGATAGGGTGATAGTGTTGACAAAGGCAGTGATGATATGGAACACAATGAGTTTCATGGAAGTGTTGAAGGCAATAAAGAAAGCATTGAAGAGGATAAAGGCACTACAGAGAGAAACAAAGGGAAAAGTAGTAATGATAGCATGAAGGATACAAATGAAGAAGTAAGCCAAGAAGTCAGTGAAGCAAACAAAGATGATCACAAAGATAGAAGCATGACATATGGCACTAAGGTAAACAATATTGAACCTCTTCCTCTAACATACCAAAGAGGAGAAAGGCATGTGTTTTCTGCCTCCAAAAGGAAAGGGGAAATGCCTTCCACATCAAAAAATAAGCTTGACAAAGGCAAATAAAAGGTCACTCTTGGAGATAAGAAAGGTAAGCATGGAACTAAACAAAAATTTGAATTCATTGATCTTGACAGTGAGAATGAAGATGAGGAGAGGGTTACAAGCATCTTGCTCCAAAGCAAGGATGCTCAGATCAAATACCTACAAAGAAAGCTTGGCATGGAAAAGTATGTCATTAATTATTATAAGGTTGAAAACAAGTAGCTAAAGAAGACAAAAAGGGACCTTGGCCTACAGAAAAATATGACCAAGCACTATGCATTTAGAAATAAAATTGCAAGGGCCAAGCTCAAAAGAGCCCTTGACGAAGTTCAAACCCTCAAGGAGGGAAAATTTCAAGAGAAACTTAACCTGCTTGCTGATGGTTCCATGAAAGCATCCCAAACATAAAAAGCAAGGAAAATCTAAAGTTCGGGAACCTTTTGGAAATTATGAATATTTGTTGATTTGGAGGGCCAAGGGCGTTGCGCTTTTTCTCAAGGAATCCTTAGGAGGTAAAGTAATTTTTTTTTGAATCCTCAGCTCAAGTAAAGCATACGTACAAAATTTTATGTCATTTGGAGTTGATTTGGTCATCCAAAGGGGTCAAAGACACCTAAAATTTCACCTTTATGCCATGTTTTCAGGGCTGGCACTGTGCTTTTACCAGCCTTGGGAGTTTTGATTTTTGGTCAGGAAAATGAAGTCCAACTAGAAAACCAAAAGTATTTTTGGAAGGTAGACTCAATAGGCTTTCCAACGAGCCATCACAGAGCCTATTCTGACATTAGGAAGACCTGAAAACTTAAGTGGAAAGGTGACCTAGTTTTCCTGTGTAGGTGTTGCACCCTTGGCCAGGAAGTTGCACCCTTAAATATCAGTGCTGCGCCCTGGCAAACAAAAGTAAAAAAATTACACTAGGAAACATTTTGGAAGTTTTTGGGAGCCTAAATGTCAATTTTTTTTCCAAAAATGGGCGAGAAGATATTTTGCATTAGATATTTTGTGCCTTGGGCCTTGCATGGTCTCAAAGGACAAAAGTGACGTTTATGATTAATTAATAGGTTTCTAAAGACCTAATTAGGGTTTTGGTCCTCCTTTCTTGTTAAATACAACATTGAGGCCTCATTATACATGTTGGTTAGACAATTATTAAGAGTAATACATAGACTTGGAGATTGAAGACAAATTGGCTCTGATTTTTTGTGAATGGCTTGGATTGTTTGACATTGGAGAAGGCTTGCTTGCAGGATCCCTGAGAATTTTTAAATGGTGATGTGTTCCTATTTAGTTCAGGTTTTCTTGTATTATCATTTTTTTCATCTTTCTATTGCAGTAGGACAAAATTTTTAGGCTAATAAATGTTGTTTAGAGGCACCTTAGTTCTGTTTGTCCTTCACTGCTTCTATGTTTTCTTTTGCTAAGTCAGTTTAGAGAATTCTTAGTTGCTCTCTAGACCCGCTTATGCTTGCTTATCATAGAAATGATTCGATGAAGAAAATGTCAAAGCGATTTATGGTTAGCACTAATCTTTTCTATTACTTAAACATTGTTTTTAAGGTCTTTACTTTGAAGTGTTGTTGACTGAGTTTAGCTAATGAGGTTTATGATTTGCCATTCCCTATAGCTCATCTTAAAAAGTTGCTTTGGAGGTCTTAATAGCTTGATTGATGAAGTTAGGAGTTCCTCTTATTTTATCTCCGCTATATGTTTATCTTGAATGTTTTCTTAGCTTGAAAGTGAAATCACTAGAAGTTTTACAAGTTGTCTGCCTTCTATGGTTCACTGGATCATTGTCTTAATGCTTACATGCTATGGTTTGATCAAAAGAGTTATTGGTATGCCATGTATTTGATTATTTCTTGATGCTTAGTAAACGTAAAGGCCATTCTTGTTGATGTATTTGTTGAAGGATTCTTAATTTCCCTTCTGCACCTACTATGTTCACAATTTGATGTTCACCTTCATTCACATAAGCCTTTAGATCTATTTGACTTTTCTAGATTTTCCCTCTGATACACCCTTGTCCTACTATTAAAATTTTCAAGACCTTTGTAGACTCCATAGCCAAATGGTCTGACCCTATGTCACTCTACTTATTCTGCTTGATAAACCACCTACCCAACCAAACAAACAAACAAACCCTAAACCTAATAACTAGCCTAAAATCAAAACCCTTAAAACAATCATGATCACATCCTTTACATGTTTATAGAGAGAGCCCTCTCTGAGTCTAGGAAGGCTAGGTCCTAGGACTCCAAAGTCTGGTTTGATGTTACCCTTGTTCATTTGGTCATTTCCAATCTGACAAATTATGAGAACCTAACATTTATGATTACATGTTGTCTGTATTGTTAAGGGATTGGAAATAATATTTCTTTTGTGCGAACCTGATAGATATCAACATGACTTCCTTAATTACCCGCTTTCTCCCAGGGTGTAGAAACCTAGTTCTAGCACCCACCCATACTACTTCGGGTGAGACCTTGGCCTGCGAAAGTAGGTCATTGTCGAAAGGGCCAGTAGTATAGGGGTTTGTTGGCAAACCTTAAATCTGAACCTGGGTCAGGACCCCTTAAGCCAAAAAATGGTTCTGTTGCCAGGACCAGGAGAATTTTGAGAGAGAGACCGGGTAATGCCATGAGGCCATTGGCGACCTAAGAAATTGGAGCTCGAAGATTGGTTCAAAAAACAGATTTAGGAATTTTCCATAAAAGAGAATCATAGCATAAAGCTAACGGCTGAAAAGTGGAAGAAAAAATATATTTTCACAGAAGTATATGAAATTTTCTTTGTAAATTTCACGCATGAGCTACAGGAGTGGCTAACAAGGCTAGTAGAATTCCAGACGTGTTGGAAGGATGATCAAGTTACGTAGTGGACTCTGGAATTGATTCAACAATTAGAGAAGGTGGACAACACAATCACCCGAATCGTAGATCACTGGGTGGATAGTGTGCTAGGAGGATTTTTAACAAAATTCGCATTCGATTAGTTCGTATCCTACTTTGAATTGGAGCGGAGGTTATTGAAGGGATTCTGAGGTAAGTTCTTGCGAACATTGCCACTACTAATTAAATATTACTATGCGAAAAATTCATTTTGTACAACCACACCAAATGAATGACCTCCGATTAGGGTGAGAGTACAACACAAAGTGGTAAGTACTACAGATTCAATCGAGAAGGGGATAGATCCATCTACAGCCCCTTAAGAGAGCCATCTGCACATGAAGGAACTAGTCCTCCAGCTACACCATCGTCGAATCAAGGTAAGGGCAAGAACTCCCCTACCCCTCCGCCACTACTAGAAGAAGATATGGCCACACACATGAAGTTTCCCACCTTCAAGGGTGTGGGGGATGAATACATGGAACGATTTTGGTTCGTAGCAGAATCAATATTGAATGTGCATAATATTTCTAGAAATGATGTAAAAAGGGCACAAATATCCCTAACCTTTGAAGGAAGGACCTTGGATTGGTTCATGGGGTACGTGGGCCAGCATGCGGATCCATCAATAAAAGAAATTAAGGATGCTTTAAAACAACAGTTTCGGAATCCTAAGTCCTACGCTGAACTGGTGGTTGACTTGAAAGACTTTGAATAGGGACCCACTAAGTTTGTATGGGAGGTTTATCAATGGCTAAAGAAGGTTATCAGATATGGGGAATTTAAGTACGAGGATAGAAAACACAAGGAATGGTTGATTTTCATGATATTACCTCACCTACACGGGCCTATGGGTTAGCAAGAGATTGATACATAGGAGAAAGCCTTGGATATTTCCATGAAGCTCGAAGATGTGCCACGAGACGATGCTCAGTCTGGGGTACAGTAGATTTAGGGACAGTCGGAGGAAATGCACCTCAAAATCCACAATTTGTGAAAGGAGCAAGGAAAAGAAGCTAGTCCAGATGTTTGGTGCATATTCATAATATTCAGGGTGTAAGGCCACACCAAGGATCAGTGCCCTCTGATGGTAGACTACCTGCAGGCTGGGGGGCCCAACCCATTGTGCCCTAAAGAGGCTGCGGGACCAAGCACCCCCATGTTATGGTGCGCCGATTGCTACGTAACCAGACTACATGATACAAACCATTGCCCCCATCTTGGTGCCTATGTTCCAGAGTTGAAGCAACAATGGTGCCGATTCTACTCATCTATGGGACATGATGAACATAAATGCCAGACATATGACTTAATGATAGACAAAGGAAACCTATACAGGGTGTAGGTTGACCCGTCATCACCACTATCCCCCTCGGGATGAGAAGGCTCCCCTGCCAGAGGCCCGGGGGGGGGGGGGCAAGAGGCAGAAGCACAAGTTGGGGAAGAGGGTAATTGATTTGATATAATTGTGGAGAAGTAGGGAACTTCACAAGGGACTGTTCGAACCCTCCACGAAAATCTTGCAAATATTGTAGACAGTTGGATCATGTGACCAAATATTGTCCGGTACTGATAGCAAAGATGCAGGAAAAACAATAGACACCAATGCAGAATGTACAAAGGGTTAAGGCAGAACCACGTGATGAATAACCCAATATTAATGTCACTACGTGCAATGGCATGGCTACTGGAGGAGCTAAGGAAAGAGCTGTGGCTGAACCCTTGATCTGGAAAGCCACCATCAAAAAGGAGAGCTTGGACTTGCAGAAGGAGAAAGAAACCTTCCTAAAAGCTCACAGAGACTTTACTAAAAATGAGGCATCTACCTCCAAGGCTACAACAAACCTAAAAACAGACGAATAAGTTAAACCATTCCTACATGCATGTATGAAGTTGCTACACAACCAAAAGGCAGTAGAAAATATTCAAGCATGAATAGATAGCTGCGCGGAAAGGACTGACCCTCTAACGGAAGTTAAATATGTCCACAAACTTTATAGGCATAAGAAACACACTAGTCGAGAAATGTGGCTAACTGCACAGATTGGCGATTATGAAATGGATCAAGCCATCCTGGATTTTCGATCTGATGTGAATGTCCTACCCAAACAGAAATGGTAGAGGATGGGAGAACCTAAGTTGGAATGGTCTACTATATAGCTATGCATGGCTAACCAACAGAAGATCATAATTTTGCAGAGACTATAAAAAATTATTGTAGATATCACAGGAGTTAAGGTATACGCGTATTTTGAGGCAATTCAAATTGTAGAGGATGTGGACCCTTATCCTATGCTTCTAGGACTTGAATGGGCTATAGACATGGGAAGCATTATCAACTTGAGGAAAAGGAGCATGGTTTTTGAGAATTGGGGGACGAGAGTAATAGTCCCTCTAGACCCAGCAGAGGGAGAGCAGTATACAGAACCCGTGCATGAAGAAGATGACGTTTATCATATCTATAAACTAACTTCTTGGGATGAGGATTGGATTAACCCTATGGCTGATGGCGTGCTGTGCTCAGAGAAAGAAAATGAATGCCTCTCTAATTCTGATGGGGAGATTGAAAATTGATAGAACTGGTTGCATGACGTATCTGCTCTACAGTGTCTGAGGATCACAAAGAACTTCCGGTGTATCTCCTCAGAGGTAAGAGAACTGCCTTACTTTGATGATTCTGGTAGTATTATGGATTTTATTAGAGCATTTAAAGCAGAAGTCCCAAGGGAACAGAGAATGTGGGTGCTTAACCTAGCCATGTGTGCGACCCCTGTGTGGTGGAGGGAAACTCATAATGGGGATTTTCAAGATTGGGAGGAATGTCGCAGGATGATGATCCTACGGTTTGAACCCCCGGTTCACCTACCCATGGAAATTTTCCTTGGCCGTGAGGACCCACACAAGCACTTGTCCACATGGATGGAGGTGTGGTATGAAAGGACCTAGAATGAAGGGGTCCACCTATTTATTCATACCTTGGAAATAATTACCATCGCATGGTATTTGGATGTAGAGCTACATCAGTGCACTGGCCACTGGGATACCGTGAGGGACGATTTTGTGGGGACGTTAAGATTGATAGGAGGAACTGAGGAATTAGATGAAGCCCTATAAGACATAGATGCTCTAGTATTTTATGAATAACGCCCTCGTGTGGAGTATGGGGAACCAACTTGGGACACACAGATGCAAGATATTTCTAACTGTCGTAATCCATCAATGGAGGAATGTGACGAAGACTTGTGAAATATCACTATCCTAGAATCTGAGGGTGAACAAGCAGTTGTTGGACCTCCACTGCAAGCCATAAATGTGACCAAGCCTCTTAAACTAAGGGAAGTCAACATTGGAACAGAAGAAAAACCTAAGATGGCTATAATTGGGGATTACTAGGATGATGATACCATTGGAAAGTCGCGGAACTTCTCATAGAGTACCAGGATCTGTTTCCCACGAAATTTTTAGAATTCAAAGGTATCATAGGGGACTTGGGGGTCATGCGAATCAATTTAAAACCAGATGCATGCCTTGTCAAGTAGTGACCTTACCGATTGAACCCAAAGTATAAGCAGAAAGTCAGAAGAAATCAACAAAATGCTAGCTGCATGTATCATTGAACTAGTAGAACAGTCAGATTAGGTAAGCACTATGGTGGTCCAAGAGAAAAGGAATAAAGGAGAAATATGAATCTGCGTTGACCTGCATAAGCTGAATCATGCTTGTATACATGATCCCTTCCCTACACCATTATCTGATGAAATACTCGATAGTGTGGGAGGGCAGGAAGCATACTTGTTCACTGATGGGTTTTCGAGCTACCATTAGATCAGGATCACACCTGAATATCGCAGCAAAACTACTTTCACCACCGAATGGGGATCCTTCAAGTACACAGTCATGCCATTTGGGCTAAAAAATTCCCCTGCCATCTCTTCGTGAGTAGTGGTCACAGTATTTAAGGAGTTCATTCACAAGTTTCTAGAAGTATACTTTGACATTTGGACAGTATTTAGATTGGTAAAGAAGCATGTCTTAAACCTGCGCATGATGTTGGCTGCCTGTAGAAAGCACCAGATTTCCCTCAATATTAAGAAGTGCATATTATGTGTACCTTTCGGGATCTTGTTAGGCCACATAGTTTGTCGGCAGGGATTGATGGTTGACCATGCTAAATTTGCAGTTATCATCAATTTAACAGTCCCCACAACTAAGAAATAGCTGCGCTCCATCCTCGGGCACATAGGCTACTATAGGAATTTTATTCAAGGGTATGCACTGATCAAAACACCCATGGAAAATCTTCTAAAGAAGGACGTATCGTCTTTTTGGGACGCGGAGTGTCAGAAGAGTTTTGAGCTACTCAAGGTAAAGACGGTCTCTACACCTAAACTCATATTTCTAGACTGGATGAAGGTTTTCCATGTCCAAGTGGATGCTTTAGGGATCTCCCTAGGACCTGTCCTTACGTAGCCTAGGGAGGGGGACATTGACCACCTAGTTGCGTTTTCTAGTAGAAAACTCTCTAGCATGGAGCGTAACTACTCCACTACTAAACATGAGGGGCTAAAAATGGTGTATGCCTTGCAGAAATACCAGCATTATCTGCTGGGAGGGCACTTCAATATGTTCATAGATCACTAAGCTTTGAAGTACCTCGTCAATAAGACTTTGGTGGGGGGGAAGATTTTCCGATGGTTACTACTATTTCAAGAATATGACTTTGAGATAATTGTGAAGCTAGGGAAATTAAATGTTGGACCAGACCACTTGTCCCAAATTGAGAGTGGTGAAGAACCAACCAACCTAGAGGAAGGATTTCCTGATGCACAACTATTTGCTATTAAGGTGGTTGATGAGTACTTTTCCGATATTATTCAATTCTTAACTACGAGGATGGCACCTGCAGGATATTCGGTACAAAAAAAAAGTGTTGGTAACCCGCACAACTGACTTTACCATCATTGCGAGCCACTTGTATAAGCTGGGAGCTAAAGAGGTACTGTGAAGATACATAATAGAGCATGAAATACAAGCCATTTTAGCCAAAGCCCATGTAGGCATAGTAGGAGGTCACTACGTAGGAAAAGTGACGACACAGAATATCTTAAGAGCTGGGCTATGGTGGCCCACATTGCATAGTGACTCTCACGACTATTGCAAAGCCTGTGACACATGCCAACAGACAGGAAGACCATCTCGCAGGTACGAAATGCCTTTACAACCACAGATGGCCCTATAGGCATTCGATAAATGGGCAATAAAATTCATTGGGCCCATCAATCCACCAGGTAATAAGACAGGTGCTCAATACATCCTTACCGTGACTGATTATGTAACCCGATGGGCAGAAGCACAAACTATGAAGGATTGCACTGTAGATACCACTGTGCACTTTATTTTTGAGAATATTTTAACTAGGTTTGATTTTATGAAGATCTTGATGAGTGATAGAGGTACACATTTCATTAATGACAAAATTCAAGCTTTAATTGAGGAGTTTTGAATCCACCATGCAAAAAGTACCCCATATCACTCGCAGGCAAATGGAACGATATAAGATTTTAATAAAATTTTGGAACAGGCACTTACCAAGGTCTGTAATGTTTATCAAAGCAATTGGGACATGCGCATCCCATCAGTCCTTTGGGATTATGTAACCATGTGCAAGAAATTTATGGGAAAACATTGTTCTGGATGGTTTACGGGAAGGAGGCCATTATGCCCATGGAGTATATCATTCCAGGCTTGCGTGAAAGTATATCTAGACTTGGCTTGGCTTCACGGAGAGCTGCCACAGGCTATCCACACATCCCTCTTTGAGGAAATCCAACACAGAGAACGACGGGTGTAGCAGCAGCTAAGTACAGCCAAACCGACCATTATAGAAAAAAATACCGAGGTGTCCCAGGCACAAGCCGCGTGTATCCTTGCCGCCGCACAACGAACCGAGTTGGAGTGTCTGATAAAAAAAATCTACGTGGATGTGACTGAGGACATTCCGGCCTCTACCACCCCCCAGGCCAAGACTGAGGGACTCTTCGCAGCTCTGAAAGCTTCTCGGACCAAGATCTAGAGATTTAAGGCCAATATGGAGTAGCAAATTTCTACATTGCATGCTAAGTTGCAGCCGAAAACCCCTCCTGAGGTACATGCCTAGAGAGTTACGCTGGTCACAGAAGCTACGAACACCATTACCACAAAAATTTCTCAGGGCACCGAATTTCTTGAGACAACTATGATGTTGTGGTCTATGGTGCAGCGCGAGCCTCTTTTGTGTGAGTTTACCCAAGAACTGTGCCAGAAAGAAGAAAAATTCGAGCAAATGGAGGCTACAATGGCCACTATGATCCGAACCCAATGCCTGGCCCGTCTGCGAGCCAACCATGCACTCAGAGATGACTTGGAAGGTCTTCACCACAAGAAGAAGGTTGTGAGTGACCACCTCCAGCCATGGGCCAATGAAGCCCTCAAGATGTCTCAGGACTTGGATGTCGTGGTCAAACAACTAAATCAAACATCGGAGAGTGTCACCGCTGCCACAGAAGGCCCAACTTCACAAAATTTGGTAGACATTGCGTATAACGCTGCCACATAGAGCGAAGGAGTGTTTCCCCCTCTGGTTGATGCAATCAAGCAGCTCCAGGAAAAAATGCAAACCCCATGGTCGATGTGACTCGAGACAAGTCACAAGATTGTGTTTGGGGCCTATTGGAACAGAGTCCCCTAGCTGCATTTTTATATATATATTTTGTAGTAATAAGTCTAGCGCAAGGGATTTGGGGCAGGTCAAAGTCCCCAATGTATTGTAACAGGTCAAAGGGTAGACCGAGAGTCTACAAACCATGGTTTGCGGATGATAAGATAACACAGGATATGATAATATAAATAGAAAGATAGTTTGAGGCTAGGACCAAGTAAGAAAGATTAATGCTAAGTAAAAAATATTGAGATCTGTTTTGGGTAGTATTGGGTAAGGACTCCTGCTGGCTGTGTGCATAGAGATCCTCAGTCCTGCTGTGTGCAGACCCTTCTGGCTGTGTGCGCGGGCTGTGACTTCGGTTTTTAACTTGGTTTTGGATGTTAATGAATGTATAATATATTGAATTATCTCTATATTATGTGAACTAGATGCGTTTACTGTTGAATTACCTCTACGTTATCTGAATTAGCTGCGATTATGTTTATGTTTTATGAGTTAGCTATGATTGTGTTATCATGTGATGATAATTACTAATGCGCACGTGGATGCGGATTATTAGCTTTGTTTATGATTACATGTTGTCTGTATTGTTAGGGGCTCGGAAATAAGATTGTTTATGTGAAAACCTGATAGATATCAACAGGACTGCCTTAATTACCCGCTTTCTCCCAGGGTGTGGAAACCTGGTTCCAGCACCCACCCATACTACTTCAGGTGAGACGTTGGCCTACGAAATTAGGTCATTTCCGAAAGGGCCAGTAGTATAGGGGTTTGTTGGCAAACCTTAAATCTAAACCTGGGTCAGGACCCCTTAAGCCAACATTAATGAACAATGAATATATGACCTAATAGATGATAATGTATTTAATGTGATAAGGCAATAATGCTTCTTAGAAATTCTCAGATAAGTATGAGACCTCTATGCCGAGATATGTTGTTTTAACCTATAGAATGCATATTTGCAACATGTTTGATGAAATTCCTATCATGGATAGTAGGTTCCAGTCAAGTATTTGTTAAATATTTTCATTTGTATCATTGTTTTGATGTTACTTTTCACTCTTGGAAGTTTCATGGGGTTCTGGGTAGTGGTCTGAGTCATAGCCCTGACATAGTGGCACATAATCTGGGGTCACATGCTCAAAAATAGCTAAAAATATCCTAGTATCCTGCATGACCTTGATGTGAGAGAGACCAGAGGCTCTAAATCACATGCATGGCCACGTCATGGGAGAAAATGAGGATCTAAGTTAGTAAAATGTTAGGTTTCTATTATAGGTCAATTTGGGCATCATTCCCAATGACCTGGTTAACTGGGTATCATCTCTAGGACCAATGTATAGGGTCTATCATCCCTTAACATTTCATTTGCTACATGCCCTAAGACAAACAACAAGACAAATCAATCAAAGACTTTCATCTGCAAAGGTTTCGAAAGTTTGAAGTTTATAATAAATCATATGAGAGCTCACCAAAACTGCCTCTAAAGGGACTAAATATGTTGCATATGCAGGTAGCCCTATGCAAGGCTGCTCTGAAAAGCACTTCCCAACATTCATGGGTGTGTTGGTCACATTGGGAGCGAAATTCTCATTGTTCCAGAATCTCCACTTGGCCAGTGCCTTCTAGAAGAGTTCACATGTGTCAAAAATCAAATCCATGTGTCCATTTGACATCTACAAGATTGGGAACATGTTTTCCCTATTATTGGAAAGTCATTGATTGTGAAACTACGTTCAGCTCCTCTATAAATTGAGCATAGATCTTAGTGTTTGATAAGGAAGAATTTGTGTAGAGAAATGCTGGTGGAATTTAAATTGAGGAGATTGATTTGAGTGACATATTGCTGGAGATATATGCATTGTGATGAGGCTGGGATACTTCTGGAGATGGTGATACTAAATCAATCAATGGGTTGTAACCTCCCCTTCTATCATCAATAAATATTACTGCTTATTTTTCCCTATATGCATATGTATAAGCATTGATTTTCAATATCATGATTTCTTAGTTGATGTATATGGTTTATGCTTAATTGATTTAGCTAAATAACTTGAATAGACATACGTATTATGGCTATCTCTTGTTGTTTAGTGTTCATTGTTGCAGGAAATATTTTGCACAACAGGATGGAATTTGAAGCTACAACAAAAGCGATAGAAGGAGACTTTGGAAGTGCTTGGATCCCAAGTAGGTTCCTTATTTCATTCCGTGTGTCTGTTTACAGTTAGAAAAGATAGTTGTAAAGTCTTTGACCTGTTGTTCTAGATTAGCACCTGTATAGGGAAGAATGATTTATCCGTAATTCATAATTCCGCATAACAAATTGGCTACTCCAATGGGGAAATTACTCTTTATCCTAGGTGTTTTAGCCTCTGATTTTCTCTATTTATTCACCCAATAGTTGTTACTCACAAATATTAGGCTTTTTAAGATCTAAATTTGCAAAAGAAGTGTGTTAAACAATGGTGTTTTTTTTATACACTACGCCCAATACACTCTTGGATAGGACACAGTGCTTTGCATAGCACTGTCTCCCTTTCAGGCCTGCGTTGCAAAGCACTATCTCTCTTTAGAGACTATTTCCTCATGAAACCATCCAAATTTCCTTGAATTTGTCTTTGCAGTTTGTTTCAGTTTGTTTGCTGTTGTGTTTTGAAAAGCCTGAGCCTCATATTGACCAGTGAATTCATCTACCTCTTCCTCTGAAAGAAAATTTGTTCAATGTTTATTTAAAGCAATTTTTCTTGATCATTTGCAAGTTAATTTCAAAGTATTTTTATTATCACATTAGATCCATTTGCTTTTGAAAAAGGAAATTGTCGTAAATTATTCGTTTCCTGATAGGAGAAATTGTTGTTTCATTCTTTATATTTCCTTCAAAAGAGAAATTTTGGTTTGTATTCCTCATTTCTCAAAAGTAAAAGGCATTTGTTTTTTGTTGATTTAGTGCACTTAGTTTCTTTTCTGCATTCATAACATTAAAGGATCTGAAAAGAAAAATCTACATTTTCATGTATTGGTTTGTGTGTTTTGCAAAAGGAACAATTAGGAATTTTGCATTTAGTTTGTGTTCTTTGATTTGTTTGCTCGCAAATTGATTGCTCTTTCCCTCTAGTAGCTAGGATTTTAATTGAAAAACTAAAAGTGAAAGATTGATTATCATTCTTAGTTGCATTTTAGGAATTTTCCAATACATCATCACTGTGAACCTTTGAAAGAAAAATTGTTAAACAAGATCAACATGAAATTAATCTCAATTTACCTAAAAAAGCATTGGAACCATAATGATAAAGTTTAGAAGGTCTAAGCTAGAGACATGTTCTGACGTCATAAAACATAGTAGTTGTCGTTAACTTTTCTGCAATACATTTAGAGTGTGATACCTCACTCCATGTATGTAAGTATATCATAGCTCGCCCACGTACTTTTGGGTATATCGGGTGGTGTTACAGTACGATAAGTATAAAGGGGTGCTCTCATTGTGTGGTTTCGCATCAGATAGCACTAATACAGACTTGAGCCTCCACGTACCTTCGAGTATATTTGGGAGGATAACTTTTAGGTGCTATCCATCAATAGTGAACTGAGTTGGCCACCTTGTAAATTGTGATACACCGAACACAACATTCGGGGAGATTGCTTGCCTGTACTTCTTGGTTCGCCAGGAGGTATTTTGCAGTTCACAGTTTCTTAGTAAACCCTTTTGCCTAGCATTACCCTTTTATTTTGTTTATTTGTTTTGGTTAAAATAAATCAAAAATCATGGAAGAACAAAATCCTTTCCCCTGTCGTTCACGTAGACTAGAGTTAAAAGCACCTTTACCACCAGAAGTTACTTCTTGTAGGCGAAGGCGATCACGATCTGCTGAATCAAGTAAAATTCGTACCTCTGGTGAAACATCATCTTTCCATAAACCAGAGTTAGCTCAAGTTGTTTCTACACATCCCGGTTCATCTACTGTTGTCGAAACGGAGTCTTCACAGCTACTTATGGTCACGATCCATCCAATCAGTGAGACCATACCTCCTGTACCCGACGCTGTTCAACCAAAAATTGATTCAGATCTTGTCTCTTCTTTGCCAAAACATCTGAATCCTGAAGTTGTACAACCGGAAGTTGTTCCTACCTTGGTCATACCACAAATTTTTGTAGTTATTGAATCTCCAATATCACACAGTCAACCACCTGAAATATACTTTGGGCTTGATGGTGAAACACTTCCACCTGGTTTAATTATGATTGAATAAATCCCACAAGACAAGAAACCTTTAACTCCAAGCAATTTTGGGGAGGACCTTTACCTGTATGAGTCTTTTCGTCAATTGACACCATCTGCTTTTTTTGATCATGTTCCTTTCTGAACTCCCGTTGATTCAAAAGGGTATACATTTGGTCAAGTAATCATTCCTGAACCAACATCTTCGGTTGGGCCATCTGTTCCAATTATGTCAGCTCCTTCCCTCGCTACCCCGTCAATGTTTACAACCTCACCAGAGTCATATTTTCATGGTGGCCCTATGGTCCCATCAAGTTACAAATCATTATCTGGAGTTTTCTTTGGTGCATCTTCAAATCCATGGAATTTACCAATGTCATCATCCGCTATCTTAACTGGAAATCCTATAGTGAGTACTGAATGAATTGATTCTTTATACACATTTTCAATGCAATATCAAGCTATTCCTTCCAGGACTATTCCTTCAAATACCATATCAACTGGACTCCCAACATTTGGAAAGCAATATTTTCTGTCTTATTATCCTCCTCATGATGGGGGGGAACCTTTGGTCACCCAATATGACAGTACTCCATCACTTTTTGGTCAACCTAATGTCAAAATGAATGTTTTTCAATGGAAGCCCACTCTGCCTATCCAACCACAAACAGTTGTACACTTGTATCAACCAGTTCAACCTGTTACACCCACATCATTTCCACTTGTCAATACATCTTTACCCCTCATACAGAATCAAAATTTTGTACAAAAACCTTATCAAATGGGTCCTTCAACTCAATATCATCAAATTTTGGGTCCAAAGACTCCAAATCCTTTGGTTAATTTACAATACCCTGTATCCAGAATCATTTATTCACAAGTTGGTTTACCATTTTATGGATTTCACAACCGCAACCTGGTTATACCTATAAACTAAATCCAAGTTATCCTAATTTGGGTTATAACATTGATGGACATACCCCTTGGAAGCCATAGGCACAAATGCGTCAAACTTCGTTTCAACAAGTATTATATCCAGATTTTGGTCAATGGAATCATCAAGTGTTTGATTTTCAAAACAACCCCTATATGGGTTACCAGCAACAGATTCCTTATGCTGGTGCTCAAAGGCCTGTTGCTCAAGTAATTCCATCTTACCTTGGCTATGCTCAACCTAACCTTAATAGACAATTTCCCTTTGTCGAACTCTATAGTTACTAGATTTAAATCAGCTAACTAATGATCCAATTAACTATGCTCCTTGGTGGCCGGTGATACCTCATAAATTACCCTCCTATATTCCCAAGTTCAATGGAAACCCTTGAGAAGATCCATCGACTCATGTTATGACTTATCATTTATGGTGTTCACCAAACTCCTTGAATGATGATTCTGTTCGACTACACCTTTTCCAGTGTACACTCACATGTATGGTTGCTAAATGGTACATTGAATTACCTAGAGCTTCTTTTGAAAATTTCACTGAACTAGCTACTGTCTTTCTAACTCATTTCTAGTTACCTATCTGATATGAAACTGGAATAGAACTCTTGAACAATTTCAAGCAAACTAATGCTACTCACATCTCTGATCATATTCATGAGTGGCGTCATCGTCGTAGAATGGTTAAGACATTTGTTCTGGGTCATCTCCTTGCTGAATGGTTCATTAAGTCCCTGTTACCATCTATAACTAAGGATGTGGCTAAGGGTGGAGTCATCACAGAAGAGCAAGTTATCGCTCATGCCCAATATCTAGACTTGATTTACACTCAGTCTAGCACACTCTATGAAAAAATTCCTAACACGTCGAGATCTAATTTTATTGTTCCTCCTCAATTAAAGGACTCTCATGCTAGAGGCGGCTTGATTGGCACTGCAAGCACACATCACACTACTTCATCTGATCCTACACCTTCTTCCAAAATTAATGTCATGTCATTTGACAAAGGAAAAAGTGACAAGCAACACAGAAGTAAGAAAAAGGCGAAATCTAAGAAAAAGAAAACTTCTAACCGTAAGGAAAGATCATCTGATCAATCATCTAGACCTAGGAAACCTCGTTATCCATGCATAATGTATAATGAGGAACACTTTGTTAGGGATTTTCCTCACCACACTGAAGTTTCAAAAATCATCAAGACTTCCCATGTGTTAGATGTGTTGATAGACCCATTTTCAAATCTGGAGACAAACATGGTTGCTACGGATCCAAATCCTAGTTCCCAAGTGTTAATTTTATCTGTCACAAAAACTTCAACAAATATTTTGGTGTCAATGTGTAATAAATATCATGTTAGTGATGCCACTGATCAACCTAATACCTCGACAACGAATCTGTCTATGGAATCAGTAATGCCTACTGCTATTCCTGAATTGACAATCAAGGCACCAAAGGGAGTAATTCACAAATCGACATATAATCCTCGAGCAAGAGCTACACAAAATTATAATATAGTTGAAGATTTGGCTCAATCCCCAAAAATAGGCTTTATTTTCAGCTATTGGTGGAATTGATTTGACTGATTCTAATCTTGTCATATTTAATCATATGGGCTATGTGCCACAACTACCAGCAGAATTGGCATTCTTCATACAAGTAAATGTTCTCAACCACCTTTTGCATCGCACTATTATTGATGAGGGAGCATATACATGCATTATGTCTCTAAATTGTTGGAAGTCACTTGGCTCGCCGTGCTTATCACAATCATCAACGACGTTGAAGGAATTTTATGGACCTACATACAAACCTTGTGGTATAATTAATACCCTGCATGTTGAACTAGGGGGAAAAAAAGTGAATGTTGATGTTGAGGTTGTTGACAGACCCCTTGACTATAATATTCTACTTGGAAGGCCATGGGTATATGCAATGACTACAATTGTTTCTACATATTTTAGAATTATTTCCTTTCCACATAAAGGTACTATCACAATCATTATTCAACTATCCTTCTTTGCCTCCACTTTGTAGGTTTTAACCCTGAACAGAAATTATCTACACACGAGTCTTATAACAGAAAATAAACAATAGCGAGAGCATAAAACATAAGACAGATAAACACAAAGATTTTCCCCTGGATCCCAAACTAGGACGACCAGCTTGATTTTTAATTATATTCCTTTTAGTGTTACAACACATATATATACATGCCGAAACATACATAAACCCCAATCCACTAACCCTGGATTAGAACATAACTGTAGTTCCCTTGACCGGATCTACAAAATACCATAGGCCGAAAACCATCGTACCCCAAAACCATGTGCAAAATCATGCACAAAACATGGGTGGGTCCGCATATGAGTGGGACTGCATACCAAAAAAAATTTCGTTGGGGCGCTACCCTGGACCCCGACAGGGGGGGCTGCCACCCCCCCTGTGACCCCCCTGCTGCGCTCGGCGCAATGTACAGCGCATGGGGCTAGTCGTGGAAATAATATAACACATACCCAACATTCTCCCACTTGTTGTTTTCTTTCCACAGGGGGCCATAGGAGATCTTAGTCATTTGGCCAATTCTTCAACACCCATTGTTTCTCTACACCAAGAGAACTTCTGAGTGCTCACAAACTTCGTCAATGCATCTGCAACATTCTTCAAAGTGTCCACCTTTACCAGCAACACCCTTTTAGCCTCAACCATATCTCTAACAAAGTGATATAGAACATCAATGTGCTTTGTCTTTGAATGATAAGCAGGGTTCTTAGCCAAGAAAATTGCACTTTGGCTATCACAGTCTATCCTTATAGCTTGCTGTACCAAACCCATACTTGAACACAATCTCTGCAACCAAACTGCTTCCTTGCTTGCATGAGTGGCTGCTATGTATTCTGCCTCTGTAGTTGAAAGAGCCACTACAGACTGTCTTTTACTCATCCAACCGACTGCGCCTCCAAATAGGCTAAACACATACCCACTTGTAGATCTTCTTTGGTCCAGATCTCCAGCCCAGTCTGCATCAACAAAACCACGAATGTCCAACATTCTTTCCAATCCTGGTCTTCCCTGGTAGCACAAGCCATAATCACTAGTGCCACGTAAATATCCGAAAACCCGCTTCACTGCTGTCCAATGCTCCTTCCCTGGGTTTGACATAAACCTGCTCAATACTCCCACTGCATGTGCAATGTCTGGTCTAGTACAGACCATTGCATACATCAGGCTACCCACTGCACTTGCATATGGAACACGGGACATATCCTCCTCTTCTTATTGTGTCTTGGGACACTGTTCAGTAGATAGCTTTACACCTACAGGAATAGGAAATTTCACCGATTTACTATCCTGCATATTGAACCTCTGCAATATAGTCTTGACATACTTCCTCTGGTTTAACCAGAGCTTCCTCTTTGCTCGATCTCTCTTAATTTCCATGCCCAAAATATAGTTTGCAGCACCAAGATCCTTCATGTCAAATTTGGAGAACAATTGGGTCTTCAAATCTTGGATAATTTCTTTGTCATTTCCAATCAACAACATATCATCCACATACAAGACCAAATAAATAACACGGTCACCAATTAATTTGAAATAAACACAGTGATCCTCCTTGCTTCTGGTGAAGCCAAGTCCCCGTATATAGGTATCAAATTTCTGATACCACATCCTTGGTGATTGTTTTAACCCATACAGAGACTTCTTCAACCTGCACACCATTTCTTTCTTACCCTTCACCATAAAGCATTCAGGTTGCTTCATGTAGATCTCCTCTTCTAGATCCCCGTGAAGAAATGTTGTCTTCACATCCATCCATTCTATCTCAAAATCAAATGCAGCAGCAACAGATAAAAGTAATCTAATAGAAGTAACTTTGGCAACAGGAGAAAAAATATCACCAAAATCAATTCTCGGCACTTGGGAATAACCTTTCGCTACCAACCGAGCTTTGTATTTCTCCACCTTGCCTTCTACATTCATCTTCTTCTTAAACACCCATTTGCTCCCAATGGGCTTCCTTCCAGCCGGCAACTCCACCAGATCCCATGCATCATTTTTTTGCAAGGATGCCATTTCATCAGCCATGGCCTCCTTCCAGAGTTTTCCATCCTCTGAATCTACTGCCTCCCTGACAGTTCTGGGTTCATCATCAGTTATAGTTAAGGCAAAACCTGAACAGAAAGCAGATGGACTATACCTTTCTGGTTGCCTTCTTTCCCGAACTGATCTTCTCAAAGCTGGAGTTTGTGGCTCTTCATCTTCTGAGTCTTCTTCTATTGTAGAGTCTGATTCATCCTCCTTTAGCTCAAACTCTATCTTCTCAGGTTCCTTTGGTAGGAATTCATGTTTAACAATATCTTTCACTTCTCTAAACACCACATCTCAGTTGTACACAACCTTCCTTGTTTCTGGGTTCCAAAGCTTGTAACCTTTTAAACCATCCTTATACGCAATAAAGATGCACCTTTCAGATTTATTATCCAACTTGGTCCTTTTCTCCTTTGGAACATGTACATATGCATCACATCCAAATACCCTTAGATGCGAAAGAGAGGGTTTCTTACCAGTCCATACCTTATGTGGAGTCTTATCCTCCAACGCTGATGAAGGTGATCTGTTAACTAAGTAACATGGAGTCTCCATTGCCTCTGCCCAGAATTCTTGTCCTAACCCGGTACCACTGAGCATGCTTCTTGCCTTTTCCATCAGCGTTCTGTTCATTCTTTCTGCAACTCTGTTTTGATGAGGTGTGTATGGAGTAGTCTTTTTCCGTGCTATACCACACTTCTTACAGAACTCTTCAAATTCCTTCTTGCAGAACTCCCCACCATTATCTGTCCTCAGCGCTTTTATCTTCTTCTCTGTCTGGTTTTCCACCAGAGCCTTAAATTCTTTAAATTTGTCAAAGACTTCAGATTTCTTCCTCAAGAAATATATCCATGTATTCCTCGAGAAGTCATCTATGAATGAAACATAGTACACAGACTTTCCCAGTGATGGAACTGACACAGGCCCAAACACATCACTGTGCACAAGTTCTAATATCTTGTTCGCCCTCTTAGCACCAGAAGGAAAACTCACCCGATTATGCTTCCCATATACACAATGTTCACAGAAATCGAAATCCAGAGAGAAATTAGACATACCTTCTACCATACCATTTCTATGTAGTATCCGAAGGCCCTTCTCTACAATATGTCCAAGCCTTTGATGCCATAGCATGGTCTTTTCTCCAGAGACAGCTAAGCTTTCTGCTCCATTTTCAGGAACCACATAACTGTTACACCCATCAATAACAGTGCTACCTTGTAGCTTGTACAGAGTTCCAGTCCGAACTCCCCGTATTAATACCAGTGCCCCTCGAACCATCTTGCAGGCATCTTTCTCGAACACTGTTTTTATGCCTGCATCATCCATCTTGCTTACAGAAATAAGATTTCTGGCCAATTCAGGAATATGCAGAACACTAGGAAGTGTTCTAATCCTTCCACCTTGCAGCTTCAGCTTGACTTTTCCACGTCCGATGATTCTGGCCTTCCTATCATCCCCTAGGAAGACATTACCACCATCATATTTCTCATACTCGCAGAACCACTCCCTATGGGGAGTGAAGTGAAAGGATGCACCTGAGTCAATCAACCATGACTCATGATCTACATGTGTATTTGAAGAAGAAGCTAAATACACATCCCCACCTTCATCCAAGGTGGTTTTTTCCTCTGCAGAAGGATCTTCATCAGATCCCTTTCCTTTCTCAGGAGCTTTAGATCTGCATTCCTTATTGTAGTGTCCTTCCTTTCCGCATTTCCAGCAAACCTTTAAAAACTTTCCAGGAGATTTAGATCTCCCTATAGATTTAGATCTCCCACTCGAAACCTTATTCTTGTTTCTATTCTGGGACCTTCCTCGTACAGATAAGGCATCTCCATTCTGACCCTCCATATTTCTCCGTCTCATTTCCTCCGACAGAAAGGCTGAGACAATGTCATCAAAATTCAAGGTAGTTGTATTACTACCTATTGCAATAACCAGACTGTCCCACGAGTCTGGTAGAGAGCACAACAAAATGATGCACTTATCTTCATTTGAGATTTTAATATCAACAGATGACAACTGACTTACCACAGTATTGAAGGCGTTCAGATGCTCTGTCATCGAGTCTCCATCCTTCATCCTCAGGTTATACAAATTTTTCCACAGGAACAACTTATTCACCAGAGACTTAGATTGGTACAAAGTCCCAAGTTTTTCCCACAAATTCTTCGCCGTAGCTTCCCCAGATACATTCAACAATACTGAATCTGATACACACAACCGTATTGTGCTCTTAGCCTTCCGATCCAGTTTCTTCCAGTCTTCATCTGACATTGCCGTTGGTTTAGTACCTGGATCTATCACGATCCACTGATATTTATCCACCAGAAGATCCTCCATCTTGAGCTTCCACAACTAAAAACTCTGACCATTAAATTTCTCGATCTCTATCTTTCCGCCGCTCGCCATCTTCTTTCACCGCAAGAGTCGATCTCGCAGATCTTCCACTGAACAGGGTCTACCTCGGGCCCGAACAAAAAACCCTCAGCAGCAAAGGCATCCCCTTGAAGCCAAAACAACTCCGATACCAAATGTAGGTTTTAACCCTGAAAAAAATTGTCTACACACGAATCTTATAAAAGAAAATAAACAATAGCGAGAGCATAAAACATAATACAGATAAACACAGAGATTTTCCCCTGGATCCCAAATTGGGACGACCAGCTTGATTTTTCATTATATTCCTTTTAGTGTTACAACACATATATATACATGCCGAAGCATACATAAACCCCAATCCATTAACCCTGGATTATAACATAACCGTAGTTCCCTTGACCGGATCTACAAAATACCAGGGGCCGAAAACCATCGTACCCCAAAACCATGTGCAAACTCATGCACAAAACATGGGTGGGTCTGCATATGAGTGGGACCGCATACCAAAAACATTTTCGCCGGGGTGTTGCCCCGGACACTGACAAGGGGGGCTGCCACCCCCCCTGTAACCCCCCTGCTATGCCTGGCGCAATGTACAACGTGTGCGGCTAGTCGTGGAAAGAATATAACACATACCCAACACGCTTCGCAGGCAACAGGAAGCGTTATGTTTGTTCACATACCCCAACTAGAACTTCAGAACATTGGTGTAGGAATCTTAAAGGATTCTACTCTAATGGGAACCTTTGCATTACCGCCGCCCGCGACGTCGACAGAAATTGCAAGTATAGAGACCTGCTACATGATCTCTTCCACTTTATCTGGCTCAAGGAAGAGTACAGGTGATTCTGAAATTACTATTTTGGATGAATTTTTGCAGCCCAACCCTATTGAGCTGGCATAGCAATCAATCTATTTGGCTTGGGTTGCAAATCCAAAATCAACGTCACTGAGTGTTTGGGCTAATTGTTCCTTAGATTTTGGTGCTCCCTCTGATCCTTTTTACTTAATGTTATTGATAGATGAGAATATTTTGGAAGTCGTGATGACAGAAGGAGAACCATGGGAATATTATCATCATCATTCCCATCTTCCTGATTATGAAGAAAATTATCTTAGTGAACTATATCACCCATCCATCAAAAATTTCTTTTCGAATTCTTTACCCATTAATGCAATCAATTCCGAGTGAAATCTATCAAATATTGAAGAAACCATTTCTATCAATATTTCAACCAAACCTGGAATTATAGAAAATATTCATGTCACTGTATCTTGTTCTCCATCAGAACTTGAATCATATCGCTCTCTATTTCGTGAATTTCGTGATGTATTTGCTTCATCTTACGAGGAAATGCCAGACATAGATACTAGTATTGTTGAACACACTATTAATATGTATCCAGATGTCAAACTGGTGCGTCAACGGCTTCATCTTGTTTATCCAAAGAAAGTCGCTGCCATCAAATAAGAAGTTGAAAAACCCCATGACTTATATCTTATCACGTCAATTTATGGGGGGGAAATATTAAAAATGGATTGTCATTTTGCATGAATTTGATTTGGAATTCATCAAATCCAAGTCAAAGAAGTCTTTAGTTTTGGTTGAGCTTCTTTGTGACCTTCTCTCTGATAGTACTGCAACTATGTCGAAACCATCAATTACTGATGAGTCTCTGTTTCTGATCGAATCATCTGATCCTTGGTATGTGGATTTCATCATTTATCTGCAAACTCAAACTTTTCGACCTAATACCTCTTGCTCTGAACAACGACATATACGATACCAAGGCAAAGATTATCTAATCGTCGGCGATACACTTTATCTTTGTGGCGTCGATACCATTTTAAGGAGGTGCCTCACACATGAGGAGGCCAAAAAAATGTTAAATGATTATCATACTGGAGCTTGTGGTGGAAATTTATCTGGTTATGCTACCTCGTAGAAGATACTCGGTGCTGGTTACTTTTGGCCTACTATTCTTCGAGACTGCATCCTCGTGGTTAGAAGTTCTCATGCATGCCAGATTTTGGAACGTAAAATCTACAAAACACCAGCGCTAATGCATCCTGTTGTCTTTGTGGGACCATTTTCGAAATGGGATATTGACTTCATGACCTATAACCCTCGTTCGTCTGGGGGGCATGGTTATATTATTGTCGTAGTCAACTATTTTACCAAATGGGCCGAAGTGATGCCTACATTCAAAAACACAGGACAAAAAATTGCATTTTTTTTCTTTAATCATGTTATCGCATGATTTGGAGTCCCACAGGCTATAGTTACAAATCATGGGAAGCATTTTCGCAATCACACGATGGATGAATTGACTGCTAAGTTAGGATTGTCACATGATAATTCTACTCCTTATTATCCACAATCAAATGGACAAGTTGAAGCTATCTTAAACATATGCTTCAATGAATGATAGGAGTTCGTAAAATAAATTGGCATTTGATCCTGTACTTCACCTCATGGGAATAATGAACCTTAGTGAGAAACACAACTGGATTTACTCCTTTTCAATTAATGTATGGTCTGGAAGCTATCTTACTAATCGAATGTGAAATACCATCATTAAAACTTGCAATCAACTTGTTACCTGACACCTCAGAAGAAGAAGCGTGTCTACTTAACCTCATCCATCTTGATGAAACACGTCGTGAAGCCCAATTGGCCAATAAAGCACATAAGAGACGTATAAAGGTGCAATACAACAAAAATGTCCAGCCTCGCATTTTCTCAGAGGGCGACTTGGTCCTTCTTTATGATCAAGAAGCTAATGTAATGGTATATGAAAGTTTGAGCCATTATGGCATGGCCCCTATATTTTCAAAAGAGTTCTTGCTAAGGGAACCTATGAGTTGGTTGATTATGTTGTAATTTTGTTGGCGTAGCCTAGAAATGGGTTGTATTTGAAATGTTACTATGCTTAATCGTGAGCATAGTAATTTTTTGTATTATATTGTATATATATGCTATTGATTTGAATTTACTATCTTAATTTGTTTTTAGAGTTTTCTTGATGTTAGTAATCCGCTTTAAATTTCATTGTAGATGTCTAAATATTTGGAACCATTTATTGGATATGTTGATGGTGCTAGTCGTCGTACGCATAATATATCCTCTGCGGCATGGGCCATTTTCACTCCGAACGACGAGTTAGTGAGTTTTGAAGGGATTTTTTTTGGTAGATCGATGAACAATATTGCTGAGTATAGCGCGTTGATCAAACTTCTCTTTGATGCCATTTAATTTAGTATTTACCGTATCATCATAAGGTTAGACTCACAACTTGTGGTATTACAACTTACTAGTGTTTATACTGTTAGAAATCCAACATTGCGTAGATTGTTCCTGAGAGTTCGACTTTTGGAAAGATACTTTGATTTTATTCAATATAAACACATTTCTTGCAGTTTTAACACATTGACTGATTCATTAGCTAATCAAGTTTTAGATAGACATTTGCAACATATGTAAAGAAAACATTCACATCACTAAATAGGATTGCAAAATAAACATAGGAAAACACTAAAATCATATAGAAATATAGTTATAGGTTTTTACAAAAAATTGTGCCCAAGACACATTGGTCATCTGACCTCAAAATGTATGCAAAATGTCACAATTAAACTAGTGGTGCTCGTGGTAACATGCTATAGATCTAGCTATCCTACGAAGTAATAGCATCCAACGGTTAGGAACCCCAATAGTGTGTCACTGCAATCGCATGAGTAGCTCTTCGATCTGGTAATCTGGAATACCAAAGGTCAAACCCTCTATGTACTGCCGAAGCTTAGCCAGAGTCTCAGCCATATCAAGATCCTGAAGGAATGCTCTCCCGATAGCCCTCTCTGCTGGCACATCTGCTTCGCGCTCTTGTTCTACTACTGGTTGAACACGACCAACATCTGCATTACATAAAATGTCATTTAGTTTAGTCTTGTGAAAAAATCAAGATAAAAAACCATTGTATAAACCTTAGGAAAATAAAAAACATGGTCAAAACATTCTTACCCATTGCACCCTACTGAGCGCCTTCTAGTAATGCTAAATCTGGATCCCCTCGAAAATAAATGCCTGCTTATGCATACTCATCGATGCCAACAATCTGTCACCAGAACCAGGCGAAGAATGTGGTCGAGAACACAATGGTTGATTGGCCTACATGCCTACCCATGAGTTCCACCCATCTCTGCATCCATAGATCTCTAGGATTAGACATATCCAGTGTCACATGTTGTGGCTACATTAGTGAAATCCCTTCCAAGGCGAAGGATATAAGGATATAACCATAACTAAAATTATTCTTCCTTCTTCCCTTTGCTTTATTCAGTTGTTCCTTTATCTGAGAAAGAACAACTTCAGACCAGTTGAAGACTACTGGCTCCATACACTCTATCGTGTACTGTATATACGACCTATTTGCTACATGTAGTGTAATGGCAATGAAAATTTTTGCGATCGTGAAAAGGATAGTTCTCAAAGGAAAATATCTAACATCTCAAATGTTTATCTTTCCATATTTGCTTGGCTCCACCCCTGGATAACCATGTTGCAAAACATAGTCTCTCATTGTCTCTCCTCTGGCAATAGACCCTGAGAGTGAAATGGGAAAGCCTCTCCTCGACAAACCTGTATGAAAGTACACATCCTCGAATATTATGGGAACCACTTGGTTCTTAATATGAAATGCCTTGATAGCTGGATCCCATGCTCGAACTAAGAACTACAAGAGTTCTATTTTTTGCCTCATCCCTGACAATTTGAAGTACTTAAGCAGTCCACAATCTCTTAGGGCTCTTACTGTACCCAGATCATTTAAGGTAATCATATTATTTTCATCATGTTCTCTTTCCCTCCATGTAATTGTCATTGTAGTCTGATGGAAACCTGAAATAAAACCATAAGATCCATTAGATTCCAATCAATGCAGAAAAATAGGCAAATTTTGGGCATAATGTGAGAAACAAAAATCTAGATTGCACCCAACGCACTCCCTAACAAGAGACAGTGCATTGTTTATGCAAGTAACCTTCATTGTACTTGCTATTCAATGCAAGTTTCCACATTTAGGGGTGCGTTGCCCTCTTTTTGGGCAAAATTTACCCTAGGGGCCTTAAAATCCAAAAAAATTGCAGAAATTGGAAATGAAATCATTACTGAAGGAAAGAGGAGGTTTATATCACTAACCCAAATCAAATGAAAACAAAATCCTTCCACAGAAACGATCGCAATTAGCAGCTGAAGTTCGGTGGAAAAATCAGGTTCAAAGCTCCAAAATGCAAATGGTAACTATGGAATGGTAAAAATGAATAGTGAAACTACTTTTAATAGTAATTTAATTATTTGCAAGTTGAATTTATTGCTACTACTATAGTTTTATTATGTTTTTTTTATCATGAAACATGTATTTTTAATCCATTTGATGTTATTCTGAACAGGTCTTACAACTGATGAACAGATTGGTTGTGCAGATTTATTTCAAGAATGATTTGACCACAAAGCATACTTTTTCTCCTTATTTTTTGAGCTTTGTAAAAAATGAAAAAGGATTTGAAGCGCACTTTTATCTCTCTTTTGAGCTTCGATAATAGTGAAAAAGGAACCCCTGGAGTCTTCTTTCAGCTCTTTTCAGACTCTGATAATGTGAAAATATTTCTGATCACTTGTCTTTTCGAGTTCGTAAAAGTAAATGAATTGATATCTACTCAGTATAATTTTAACCCTTTTCCGAACTGAGATAGATTATTTATGGAAAAGGAATACCTTGGTTAAACATGACCAAATAGGTTCTCTCAAATATTATTTTACACTTTTTCAGATCTGAGCGAAAAATTTACGAAAAAGTACTTATGGATTTTTCTTTCGTCGTCTTTTTCAAACTCTCTAAATATGAAAAAGGACCAGGATATCACTATCGTTAAGCTCGATAAAACATAAAATAGTAACAGGCTTTTCGATCATGGCAAGAATGGAGTTTCATTCATCGCTAGACTCGTTAAATTATTAAATAGTGTTACATTATTCACCCGAAGGGTTGAATTATAGATCAAGAAAATGTTATCCTCCTCAATCTTGTTAAAAAATAAAGAGGTACTGGTCGACAAATGACCAGGGAAAATTTGGGAAAAGTGAGCAAAATTATTTATGGTAGCAAGTCGCTCTTGAACATGACACATCCTTCACTCCATGTCCGTGACTGTTTGGGTTGGGTAATCATCTTGACAGTTCATTCATACCTATGGTTCATCATACCTTCACTTCGGTTTTGGGTCAATGCTGCCAACTCATCTCAGTGTCGCCGATATGTTCAAGAGAATTCATCTAGTGAATAACTCATCCTTCTACAATACTCATAAACCTTTATTCTCATGACCGTCATCCCTGAAAATTTCTATATCAAGTCATATCCTTGTCTATGAAATTAGTAACTCCCGTTTCACAATAAGGTGACTTCCTGTCGACAACGAATCATTATCCAGGAAGTTTCCTTAGAAGCATTAAATTCCAGTACCATGAGGCTTGTTAGAGCATCAACAAGAGCCTCACTTCCAGACTTTTGACCGAAATATTTTGTTTGGCGTTTGACATCAAATCATCTATTCACGCCTTACGAAATGTATTGTAGTACCTTGACGACCATTGATATCAATGGTGTGTTAACAACTTACATCATTGGCTGGTAATCAAACGATGTGTTTCCATGTTCAATGAAAAATCATATATTTGCATGGATAGACTTGTACCTGAATGATCGAGTGAACGAGATAAGAAGACCTCGGATTTAGTTTCAGCCATCTGGGTTGTGATTTCAAGATTGTTGTACACATCATCTGTACGGTGACCTTACATACAGATTGTCATCTAAACATGGGCCTATATCGGTAGGCATGTCTGTATTGGGCAACATTCCAATGTAGATGACTTTCTGAATTATGTACATGTTATTAGATTGTTTATGTGCTGAACATGGGAATCCCTACCCTTAGCAATTCTGATCAAGAGGATATATCATGATTTAATGTATTGTAAGATTGATGCAGGTCACCACACTGCTTAATCTCCAGCCCATCACCGTGTAAAGAATATCAATCAAAATAGTGTTGTTATTATTATGACTTCATGCTTTAGGGGGAAATTCTTATAGGTCAATTTGGGCATCATTCCCAATTACCTGGTTAACTGGGCATCATCTCCAGGACCAATTTATAGGGTCTATCATCCCCTAACATTTCAGTTGCTACATGCCCTAAGACAAAGAACAAGACAAGTCAATCAAAGACTTTCATCTACAAAGGTTTCCAAATTTTAAAGTTTATAATATATCATATGAGAGCTCACCAATGCTGCCTCTATAGGGACTAAGTGTGTTGCATATGTAGGTACCCCTATGCAAGGCTACTCTGAAAAACACTTCTCGACATTCATGGGTGTGTTGGTCACATTGGGAGCGAAATTCTCATTGTTCCGGAATCTCCAATTGGCCAGTGCCTTCTAGGAGAGTTCACATGTGTCAAAATTCGAATCCATGTGTCTATTTGACATCTAAAATATTGGGAACATGTTTTTCCTATTATTGGAAATTCATTGATTGGGAAACTACCTTCAGTTCCTCTATAAATTGAGCACAAATCTTAGTGTTTGATAAGGAAGAATTTGTGTAGAGAAATGTTGGTGGAATTTCAATTGAGGAGATTGATTTGAGTGACATATTGCTGGAGATATCTGCATTGTGATGAGGCTAGGATGTTGTTGGAGATGGTGACACTAAATCAATCAATGGGTTGTAACCTCCTCTTATATCATCAATAAATATTACTTCTTATTTTTCCCTATATACATCTGTATAAGCTTTTATTTTCAATATCATGATTTCTTAGTTTATGTATATGGTTTATGCTTTATTGATTTAGATAAATAACTTGAATAGACATATGTATTATTTCTATCTCTTGCTGTTTAATGTTCATTCTTGTAGGAAATATTTTTCACAGCCAGCTGGAATTTTAAACTACATCAAAAGCGACAGAAGGAGACTTTGGAAGCACTTGGATCCCAAGTAGGTTCCTTATTTCATTCGGTGTGTCTATTTACAGTTAGGAAAGGTAGTTGTAAATTCTTTGACCTGTTTTTCTAGATTAGCACCTGTCTAGGGAAGAATGATTTATCCATAATTCATAATTCCGCATAACAGTTGCCTTACGGGTTGACCACCTGGAAGGGTTAGATGGCTCCTGAGGGTTATGTAGCATGTGTATAAGGTCATATTAGTTGTGTTGTGTCAGTTACACTTGCTTAAATGTACATGGGGAGTTGAATCAGATCATAGTAGCCTCTCATCACTTTTTTACCCCAACAGACTGGTTAACTTGGGTAAATATGGGAGGAGTGTTTTACAGAGTGGTATCATAGCATGGTTTAGCACTTGGAATGGATGAGAAGAATATGTTTTTCATGCATGCATGAAGGATTTATATGTGCTTATTATTTATACATAGTCATAGTCATTGTTATATTTTTGTTTCCATGTAGGAGTTGATGATGTTGTTGTTGGATGTGGTTGTCATGAGTATATGTCTTTTAGGCATTTGTTACACATGCTAGTGTCTATATGTTTTTCTACATGAGTTTTCATGGTGAAGGTTGTCGTGCATGAGGTAATTGTATGAAATTAGTTCATCATGATGCTATTGGTATGTTAAGATGCTAATGTGTTGGCTAAGATAGAGAAGGATATGCAGATCATCAAAGTGAAGTTGCAACACTGGATCTCAGGGTAAGAACATATCATCATACATGTTTGTATGGTGGGTATGCAAGTATGTTAGCTAATGGAGGTTATATGAATTATGGTGACTTATATGATTGTCATTTTATTGTTATTGTGGTTACATGTATGATACATACTAGTGATCCAGTGTGGTCATATGCACATGTGTTGAATAGTCATGAATTGTAGTAACTTGTTGTTATATGCATTTTTGTTGAATTTTAGTTAACTTGATTATTATGCTATATGTTATTCATAAGTATGTTATATGTTAAATTGTTGATTTTTATATGATATTTAACTTAATGATTATGTTATATGTTATTTAACTTGATGATTAGGGTTATTGCATTTAATTTCTTAATGTTATATGTATTGTAATAACCTAGATGGGTATATGCAAATGGTTATGGTTACGATATTCATGCATGAGCTAACATATTTTTGATATTGTGTTGTACCAATCTAGACTAACTGTGCATATGTTATTTTTATGTATGAATTCCATTTGTTTATGAGTTTATGATGTCAACATGTTAAATAGTTACCATAACAGATATGATGACATTATTTATGTTGGGTTGAGGTGTTTTAAAGTTATATCATGCTAATCTAGATTGATTGTGTAGAAAAGATAGCCTCCCCTGATATACATTAAGGTATGAGTTAGATTATTTCACCTATTTCATGTTTGGGTGTTTCATTATGTCGTCTACTTTGTGTTTGAGTGTTTGGTGACTATTATGACATCTATATGTTGCTTTAATGTTTTATTTGTTTCATGATATGAGTATGTGTTTATAATATTTCCTAAAGGAATGATATTGTTTCAAGATGATTGTACTAACACATTTTGCATTGAGACAACTTATATGTACTTGAGTGTAAGTGTGTGCTAGTTGTAGTATTATGATTTTGACTATTAATTGATTATGACATGGTTTTTAGTCTTGGTAAAGGCTAATTGCAATTAATAGACATGATGTTTTTATTCTTGGAACATGTGGCTCACATGTGTAAACAATTTCAGGGAAACATGCTTGGTATTAGGATGAAAAGGTAATATTTGATGTGTTTATATAACTAATAGTTGGTTGATGTGACAATACATAGTAAGACTGAATTACAACAAGGAGAAAGGTAAAAGAAAGGAATTGGGTGAGAATTCCTCTGACTATGTTTGGAAACCACAATTCCAAATGAATGATTTATTTTCATACATGAAGTCTTCTTAACCTTTATTTGGTCTAAAATTATGTGAATATGTGTTATATTTAGGAACATGTACTTAACAAGTATGAAAATTGGTTTCCAATTAAGGCACGATTCGTCAAGGAACTAGAGGCCCTTGGGAGATGATATATGTGTGTGTTCAACTGTAGGGAGGCATGCTTGGATAAAAAAGGTAAGCTAACTAGTATATCCTATATTTATTTATTCGCTGATAGTTATGTGTTTATGATGAGATGATGCAAGGGATTGCATGGCAGAGATTTCCTTACAATCTTAAAGGAAGGCTCAGGCTGTGATTTCCCTTGGAAGCATTGGGGACCCATGGAATTGAGTCATGTTGTCTATTGGAAGTCTTGTGATTTCGATATTTTATGATTTTTTTGTGCTTGATTTGCAGTTTTTATTATTTTTGGTGCAAGGACTTGCCACATTGTTTGTGGTGTCATATTATCATTGGTTTTTCATGGTTTTCTTCCTGTTTTTTTCTTTTTCTTGTATTTTATTTTTTGAGGGTATTGAGAATTGGTTGGGAAAGATGAAATTTAATGGATCTCGAGAAGAGATGAATGAAACTGGATAGGTGTAGGTTTTAACCCTGTACAGAAATTATTTGCAAACGAATCTTAAAAATAGAAAATAAACAATAGCGAGAGCATAAAACATAAAATATATATACACAGATATTTTCCCCTAGATCCCAAATCGGGACGAACAGCTTGATTTTTCATTATATTCCTTTTAGTGTTACAACACATATATATACATGTTGAAGCATACATAAACCCCAATCCATTAACCCTGGATTAGAAGATAACCGTAGTTTCCTTGACCGGATCTACAAAATAGAAGGGGCTGAAAACCATCATGCCTCAAAACCATGTGCAAAACCATGCACAAAACTATGGGCGGGTCTGCCCACCAAAAAATAAGGACCAAATTTTTTTTCTCGGGGCACTGCCCTTGACCCCAAACAAGTGGGGCTTCCACCCTCCATGTGACCCCCCTGTTGTGCCTGCCGCAACTTACAAGGGAGGCTATCACCCCCCCGTGCATGACTAGTCATGGAAATAATATAACACATACCCAACAATAGGTAATGAAAGGCCTGGATGAAGCTCATTTCATGTATAAGTGCAACTAAATGTAAGAAGATGATATTCATTTGGCTTGGTTCTGTCCATTGGGATAAATGGATGATGGCAGGACAGTGATGAGAAAGGCAACATGAAAGGTAGAGTAAAATGGATTTGACATGCCAAATCCCTTGTCTATGTTGGGAACTGTTGTTCTCAATGTTGTGCATATTGTGCACAGAGAAAGGAAGTTCTCTTAACCTTAACTTTATGATATATGGTAACTATGTTATGAGTATGATTTGATGATGTCTATATATGTATACATGTATGTATGTCATTTCTAATAGGGTCTTCATGGATCATGATTGTATTTATGCTAATGTTTATATGTATATATGTATGTATGTATGTATGTCATTTTCCAATAGGATCATGATTGTTTTATGATAACTTGCATATATATATATATATATATATATATATATATATATATATATATATATATATATATATATATAGAGAGAGAGAGAGAGAGAGAGAGAGAGATGTATGCAGGTAAATATGTATGTCACTTTTTGACAGGGTTTTCAGGGATCATTCTTATGGAAGAATGATTGCTTATACAGGTAAATGGAATGAAATATATTCCCGGTCTTATGGGGATCAAATGGGAAGAGTAGTCCTAAAAAATATATGAGGCCAATATCATGTGGTTATAAATTGATATATGTGATTATGCTATGGCTATGTTTGTGTCATGGATAGTCTATGCTAAGGGATACATCAACGAAATAAAAGAAGTGTGATTTGCAACATGTTGGAATAAGCATGGATGGAGAAGAGACACCAGAAGCAAGGTTGCTTGGTAGAGACAATGTGGTTTTGGATGTGCAATGCTACTATTGTGTATATGATGTGAATATTTTATATTCAGTAGCTGTACCTATGGTCTTGCGTGTGTTTTTTTATACATGGTGTTGTGTGTATATTGCATATGCAGTGCCGGGTATAGATGGTGCTATGTACATGTTAAATATGCAGTGCTATGTACGTATTGTACCGTACGCATGATGGGTAAGAAATGTTGTGTGCATATGGTGTTGTGCGCATATTGTATATGAACTGCTATGTACATATGGTGTTGTGTGCATGATTGTACATGTGGTGTTGTGTGCATGTGGTGCTATGTACATTTTGTACATGTGGTGCTGTGTGCAGGTGGTGTTGTGCACATGTCGTGCATGTGACACTGTGTACATGTGGTGTCATGTACATGTCGTGCATGCTGTTCTATGTACATGTGGTATTGTGTACACGTTTTACACATGGTGTGATGTAAATGTGACACTATGTACATGTTGTGTAGGTGGTGTCCTGTACATGTGATGATGTGCATACATTGTGAAGGTGGTGATATGTACATGTGGTATTGTGTACATGTTGTACATATGGTATTGGTGTAGAAGTGGCATTGTGTGCATGTCGTACATGTTGTGTTGCGGATATGTGGTACTATGTATCTGCATTATGTATATGTGGTATCATGACATGTGTATTCATTGTGTTGTACTTTGTGTATGTATCTGTATTGTGTTGTACGCAAGATGTAGGTGTATGTGTTGTGTTGTGTGTCGAGTGTGGGTGTAAGTATTGTGTGTTATTGTACATCATGTGTGGATGTACCTATTGTGACGTACACTATGTGTATGTGTACATGATTAAAGAGAAGAAAAGGTACTTGGTGCTTTCCAAGTGTGAAAATCGATCCAGTGTGTGTACAAAAATAACAAAGGAAAAAATAAGGACCGATGAAGGATAAGTATTGGTATTTTATTTTAGTTTTATTTTGCATGTGACCTATGATTCTGACTTATTATCATTATATGTGAGTTACAATTATGGTTTATGATCATTTCATGTGATTCATGATTTTAATCTATGATGGTTGCATTTTGAGCTAATGGGGTGTGATATGTTTATACAAGATTATTTAATCAAAAAACTAATTTGACTTGTTGTGACAAGAAGTGAAGAAGATTTCAAGTGTACCTTATTAACGAGCTACCAATGAGGTATGATTTGAAGTTGTTTTAATTTATTTTGAATCTAATATAAATTATGTGCTTGACACAAGAAAACATGAAATTCTCAGTTTGGGATGGTTGAAACCGACTGCAAGAATTAACAACGTTAGTGAAAGGAATTGGAGCAAGCAGTAGCCTGGTGGTAGAGAATTTCAGGAGAAGGTACATTGTGGGACACTAGTACCCAATAGTGTCCATTTATTTCCATGAGCATGATTTGACCGGTATGATGGTTTTTAGGCAGGTATATGCCTTGGTTTTTTGTATCTTATAATGCGAGGAAAACATGCCAAGGGATGGATCACCCGAGATAGGGGATTCTGGGGAGCTTGGAAGGTAACTATCTACATGGAAGGGGATGCATGGATGGCCTTAGGGACTATGTAGTAGAGAAGGGAAGGTCGAAGAATGGATTTTTTTTTTTAATTAGCATTGATAGATGGAATCAAATGCACATTGGGAGTGTGCCCTATTATAATGAGTCGGTAACTGTTCACTGAGAGGAAAAGTGGTCTAGGATTGTAGCACTGGACATTAGATGTGGATTTGAATTTGACAGTGGATTTTGGATGTCCTAGGAAGGAGGTGAATCTTGGTAGTAATTTTTAGGGTGGAGGTGTGAGTCTCTAGATTCCCTTGTTTCATATGTAGGAATTGTATCTATTTATTTGTTGGTTAGAGAAAATGTGCATATGAGTATGTGTATCGAGATGGATTTATAAAGATCCATAGAAAATATGGTTATTTGATGGCTAAGAAAATGTGGTTATTATTGTAAATACCATAGTGAGTTGTGTTATAAAGCTCTAGTATACGGTATGATTGTCATTTTTTCAAGAGGTTATTCATTGGAAATACTACAATGAGTTGTGTTATAAAGATCCATAAGAAGTTCTGTGAACCTCTGACATATCACGTGCTCCATAATGAGTTATGTGAACCTATGACATATCACGTGCATTAATGGAATATTAAACAATACACTTAATTTAAATACATATTGGAAAATATTTCTAAAAGCCACATTATTTAACCCCCTACCAATACAAACCCAATATACCTTCCCAATTTAAAAAACCCCTACTTTCACTAGATATTGTAGGTATCCATTTTTTCATTAACACTTTGATACCCCTTTATATTTTTTCAATAAATTTGAGCTCCATTCTTTATACCTGCCAATATAAAAACCCTTTACACCTATTATATTCTCAATATATTATGTCATTTTTCCTCTATATATATTCCCCAATATGAGTGCACATGGTATGGTATTTCTCCCCTAGTTAAGCCTGTGTGAAATATATATATATATATATATATATATATATATATATATATAAAATTTATTATTATTTTTCACATATTTATTAGTTACTTGTTCTCAAATATCATGGTTATGAATATGAATCATTATTATTTAAGTTTATTTTAATGCGATATATATTATGCTATATTTTCCCCTTTTACAATTGTTCTAATTTTATTAATAAAAATAAAATTCCAAAAAAAAAATTGAGTTGAATTGATTTATTATTTTTATTGCATTTTGATTTTTATTACTTTTATAATTGATGCAACATTATGTTTTATAATTATTTTTTATTCTAAAAATTTATTTAATATGCCACCACATCTCCCCCATATTGGACTATAGAGTACCCATTGGCACAAAAGGTCCAGCATTTTTTTTGTGATGTGAAGCATGGTGTGACAATAAAATTTGTTGGTAGGGCCATCCATTCAACATTTTTAAATTTCATTTCAACATTAATTGGTTCAGTTGATTATCGTGAGATTGAAAATTTATTTTTTGTGATTGAAGGCCGGAGCATCACTCAATTTTAGTAGAGATGGACATGTTAATATTGTTGTGGGGACTACTTTTTTATTCTTTCTTTTCCATTCAAGTGATGATCTAACCTAGATAGGAATGCCTTCCCCGTGGATTTCATGTTTGGCATAAAATTTTTGATGTATCAAGTATATAATCCATATATTTCTTGATTGTGTTAGAACATAAAGATATGGTATCATATATTTTTTTATCATGTTACGACATAAATATGTGGTCATTTCACATTCTCTCTCTCTCTGTTGGATAAGTTAAGGAGATATCTAGTTCTTTGTCCTTAATTTCAGTATAAAGTTCTTTTTTCTAATGTTTTGGGAAATATTTTTATGATATTTGGAAGCAATTATTGGATATAAATTTTAACCCCTATATTATTTTACTAGTAAATGTTTTT
Organism: Pinus albicaulis; assembly: GCA_034641835.2. Taxonomy (NCBI): domain Eukaryota; kingdom Viridiplantae; phylum Streptophyta; class Pinopsida; order Pinales; family Pinaceae; genus Pinus; species Pinus albicaulis. The sequence goes on from CM076573.1 coordinate 828,575,003, forward strand.
TGGTTAACCTCACTATGAAAGCCTATGAGGGATCATTTGAAAGGAAAAAAGTTTTATGAGAGACCAGAGTGGTGAGAGAAAAAACCAAAATGACGAGGATCGTTGAGAATTCCATCAACTGGCAGGATACAATTTCCAAGCATGGGAATGGATTTTTTAAGGAATATTACAATCTCTTGGTGCTTAATAATGTAGAAGTTTGGTTTCTGATATTCTCTCAAAGAGGGAAGCTCTTTGAATTTTTCAATTCGAGGAATCTATGCCTATATATTTGTCCTTATTGATAGATAACCTTTTGTTGTATAGATGTTTTATTATGCTCTCTATATTTTAAAATTTTGGTTTTATAACTAATTTTTAAACTATCATTTCCCTCATAGTATTATGAAAAAATCAATCAAGAATCTAAATACCTTAACTAATATACTTTGAATGTGTCCAACATATTTCTTACTTGGAAACACTAAATTTGGCCTAGACATAGAATCATTCATGCCAGCAAAATAACAAAATTTTCCACCACAAAATAAGATTATATGCATGTTACATAAATAAAAAATAAATTTAGTATTAAATAAAAAAAATGTTTATTGAGAGGTAAAGGCTACTTAAAATGAATAATCTTACAATATCCTATTTTCTTGACAAAGGGATATTGTTTTCTCCTAAGAATATTAACTCTAGGAAAATATTTATGTCTTATGATAAAACCTAATTAATATTATTTATGAACATTATTTAAGTGAATTTAAATTTTTCCTATGAAAAATTCAATTATAATATCCACCTGTTAGGCATCAAGGTGACTATCACTTCTATCACAAATACACCAAAATAAATTGGAATGTAATAATAATCTAGAATACAGAAATTTGACAAGCACTATCTTCTCTTCATAAGCCTAAAACTATATTTAACAAAGTTAAAATGATGATTTGGATCATCATGTATTTTTTGTTCTATATTGGTATTTATGTGTGGAAAAATAGGAGGAATTGGCATGGAAGGCCGATTTTAGTGGTAGGTTCCAATTTGGAAAATTGAAATTGAAACCTTCAAAATCCATCTCGAGGCATCAAATTTTTTTTTTTTGGGGTCTTGAAGGTTTAAAAATTGTTCCCACACCCCCGATGTTAATCTACATACTCAAACCTCTCTAATGATGCAAAAATCACCTTAGTTGGTGCTCGTTACTCAGACATGTGGGCCTAGCCACTTATGGAAGTTTAAGAAGACTTTAAGGTGAAAACATTTATCACAACTAAGGATTGAGGAACTCAAAAACCTACACCTAAATATATATTAGTTCATGTTAAATACATAGTTTCTAGGAGGAGAAGAGATTGCAATATTTAGAATTGTATCTTATTTTGTAGCTTAACAATAACATCTGAGAGTAGTATTTTTTGAATAGTAGAGGATGAATTGGATTATGTAACAACTATTTAGGCCATATTATCAAGATGTAACTGCACAGTGGGTTTGCATTCCTTTATATGTGCACTTTTAGAACTAAATGAAAGAGAGTAGAGCATAGGTCTAAACTTCTCGCTTGATTTTTTTCTAATTGGACTTCCCATGATAAATATTTTGTTCATTTGTGTGGATGGTGTGTATTTTGTTCCTATTATTTCGTTTTAACATTTTAGTTATTTCTTAAATTTATGCTATAAACTATAGATCACAAATATGAGATTGAGGGAAATAAACTTGCATAATCTAATATTTTATAATGTTATAAAATATTTTGTGATGAAATATTCTAGTTGGATCTCGAAGTTTACAAATCACCTTAGTATTAGGAAAAAAATTTCTTTGGAGTATTTTTGGGAAATTGCAGGATCTAGGAATTGGATTAAGAAAAATGACAAAAAACTAGCCATGGTGGATGAGTCAGTTCACAATAACTCTCAAGACCTATCCAAAGAGAGATTTTTGAGGATGGAATAGGAAGTTACTGATGTCTCTTGTAACACGATCCTGATTGAAGCTCTAGAAATAAATCTTGGATTGTTCAGGGAGGTTGCATGATCTAATTTGCGATTGGATCAAAGGAGAAACTAAGATAAAATTGTTAGGAAAATTATAAGTTTATATTTCCAAATTCAAATTATCAAACTAGCCTCATACAATTAGAGACAGAAGCACATGGAATGAAAAATTAAAGCATTAATCTATCCTAATATAATGTCAGGAACTACTGATAAAATTAAAAAATTAAATAACGTTTTCATGAAAGAAAAAGTTGAATGCTAATAAACACACATTGAAACAAAAGACCATATACTATTCCATACCTTAAATCCCCTAGAATATCCCTAGAATGCAATCATTCACACTAGAATATAATACTCATACATTCGATAGTAGGTTGGATTTGAATAAATAAAGGATTCTGGTTCTAGTGGTTAGTTTCTCACAATCAAATGATAAAATTAATGTAAAATCATTGGAATATAAAGCAATGTAAATATAGGAAAGAAAATCTAAGTAGCACGGGCTAAACTAAAAAATATAGAGGAAAATCATTACCTAGGATTGTGGGGCCCTTCCCAACCCGACTAATGCTTCGAAAGACGATCAAATTAGGTTGAAGTGATGCGCCAAAGTTTAGGAACAAGAAACATCCATTTATAAAATACTAGAATTATTTACGAAAGGGAAGCACATATACTTACTATGACAAATGAATCCCTCAATTAACCACCATTTCCTAAGAATGTTACAAGAGTGAATAATCAACCTCCTAACTCTATTATACATCTTAATGTTTTTACAAGAGGAGCATTGGGGTGGATCAAAACTAAATCCCTAATCTAAATTTTGTTTTTTTGTAAAACAAAAATAAGTTAGCAAATGATAACACCCAAGACAAATTGGGTAATTTTCTCCCAAAAAAAAACAAAAAAACATCTCTACAATTCATTTCCATACTTTCAAAATAGGTGAGATTCGTTCTTATTTCTAATTAGACAATTGATCTTATTTTTTCTGCAAAAGGGTATAATTTGTAAATCTCGGTGAATTTGTGCATTTTAGTTAGATTGAAAATAAAGAACCAAGTATATCTCTAAAAGAATTCAATATTTTGAAAAATGACATGAGCTATATCCAATTTACCATACTAGGAACAAAACCGATGTTCCAAAATTATCAAATTCTCCTTCATCACCAAAGAGATTATGCCCGAAGTTGACTATTTAGAAACTTTGATTTGTTATTAATTTTTAGAGCTATAGATTTAGATGTGCAACCTGGATTTGATATGACCAGCCTAGAATTATTTTAACACCTCATTCGTTGAAACCATGTGGAAAAATTTGTTCTAGAAGGGTGAAAACATGATAAACACGATTGGGTACCCGAAGTGAACTGAAATTACATGAACTAGGACAAATAATTCATCATTAGAAAAATCAAATTAAATTTCTTTTAATTCATTAGAGACTGAGGAATTAATGTAAATAAGAAACTTTTACCTCAAAATGTGTGTCAAAAGGTTTTGGGCTTAGAGAGGTAGGAATGCATAATAACATGTGCAATATACTATTATGAGTGTAAGATGTGAGGGATGAAAGGCCACTTATGCATTGGAAAATGTATCAATATGGGAGCCCAACATATCCCCCACACTGATGTATTTTCATGTCCTTATGGAACATTATTCCATCCTCAAAACTTCATACTGCCTTCTATACTATTTCTTACAAATACTTGAAGTCTCTTCCAATAGTCTGTCAGATGTAATAAATCCCTTTAGGGAATTCATATGTTAAATATCTTGTTAAGAAGGTTATATTACATGAACACAACACTAGTTGGAGGTATAAAATTCAATTCCATCAATATTAAAAAACCATGCAGAGAAAGGAAAAAAACAATGTTAGTTTGATGTATTACTATATTGTGGATGTAATCAACATTTTTTATTTTCTCTCACATAATATGATCCTACCTTTGTAACAATATTGACAAGAAATATCTAGTCTTGACTCTTGGTAACTGATAAAAATTCTTTGCTTTCCAATTTAAAAAAAGCATTGGGTAGCATCCATACCACTGTTGCAAGCACTCTAAGAAAAATATTCCACTCACAACTGGAATGTAATTTCCTCAAACTGTTTGTCTTGCTTCACCCATAAACTCTATTGCTTTGTCTCACCACTGCTCACAACCCACTATTTATTTTTCATTTCACACTCAAACACTCTACTAAAACACCACACTTCTACCACACCAATTTTTTCACAGAGGTTCTTCGTGCATCAAACCAAATTGAGTGGCAATAATGGTGGGTGAGAGGAGAAAGTATGAAATCAACTCCAATAATCTAGGAAGGAGTCTTTAGAAGTTGTTTTGACAGATTCTCTACTAAATCCCTTTGACTACTTTATTTACCTTGACTTTTTCCATGCTCATTTCTCATCACTCTACCAATTCTTTTATCCAAAAAACACTCTGTACAAATATATGGCTTTCTAGTCTTGGGGAACCTTCTGTAGTGTGAACTATCTATTCATCCCCATAAATAAACAGGGCTAGGATCATGGTAGAAATAAAAAAAATTAGTATGTGGTCCATTTATCAACCTTGGTATGTTTCCAAAACCTTACAACTGACTTTAGACCTCCAATATCCTGGAATGGTATAGCAACATAGCCTCTTATTAAAGGAGTTGAAAAATTGAGCTTCCCACTGGTGTTGGCATAGGCGAAGGAGACATACCACAATTTAGTGCTACACCAGAAAGAAGAAATTGTTGGAATAGAAAATAAAATAAAATAATAATGCGGGTACCTCATAAAATACCCAAGCCAATTTTTTTTTGGGTTAAGGAATCATGAATCATACCATGATCATACCATGCCTCATTTGAGCCAAAAATATGAGCATTATCCGATTTTTCTATGTCAATCGCTTGGAAAGAAACCAACGAAGCCATATATTCTGGCTTCCCCAACCACTCTAGGGGGGCTTCTTTGGCCATAATTCTTCTTAGCAAAGAAAATATCAATGGAATAAGGACCTAGGGCCACACAATTTACAATAATCTCAGTGCCACATAGCTCCTGTGCAAGGATTAACTACATCGTCTCCACTTCCTTTTATAATATGATCCAATTTCTATAATAGTGCTACATTCTTCACAAATGGGTGTTCTAGAAGTTGCACAGTCGTTGGATGATTTACAAGATTTATCTACAGAAAAAGTTTCAAAAAACTATTTCTTTCCTCTGAAAGATGGTCAGGTATTGTTGATAGCTCCTTATTATTCCCTATTTTAAACATTGTAGCAACCTATTCATATTGTCTCCATGGTGGTTGTGCTATAACTATTTCCAAAACTATATAACCAAGGAAACTAGGGTGTTAGGTTATAACCCAGCCCACAAGCAAATCAACATTAGTTCAGTGGTTTGATATTACAAGCACATGTTCTTTACCCATATGTTGTAATATATTAGGTTTTCATATATGCATATCTTAATACCTACCACTGAAGCATTAATTTCCAGGGGCCAAGTTATATAACCAATTCTATATCCTTATCAGATTGATATTTCACCAAAATCTTAAAGAAAAACATAAAAACAAGTCCATGTAATCACTAACCAAAGAAATAACATGAAGAGCAGGAAAAGCAACCACATCTACAAAAGCATTGGGGGTGCTTCAATTCATTTTCCATCATACATAAAATCTCAAAAATGCGAGTAAACACGGATCTAGTTGTATCCTTCATCCAATCCAAGAGTGGTTATTTATCTACAACACAACAACTTCTGACTTTAAGAGAGCTTCCTCAACATATATAATTTCATGCTTGGAATTATTTGTTGCTTTCTCATCAATAAGAAGCCATATGATACAACTCTCAAATGTTTTTTACCACTTATATAGAACAATTTCACTCATATATATAAGTCAAGCTCAAACTATCCTTTTGAAACAAGACCCAGTAAAACCAACACTAGCCTCCAAGAAATTTGGACGATTTCTGAAATCCTTATCAACAACATAAGCATTTGTTTTAATTTATTCCCTAGTTGCTTCATGTAGGGCTGATATTGCATTTGCCAAAATTTTTTGGCCAAAAACTGCATTTGCAGTGAGCTTAGAGATATCTACATACAACATATTTGCAACAAAAATCCTATATTCAGGAAACAAATTAGCATAAACTACCTTCAAAACTTCCATAAGTCTTGAACCAAAACAACTTCATGAATTCTAAACATAAGGAATTTGGGGTATAACAGTTGTAATATGGATGGAAAATGGCTAGAATGGTAGGCATGATATAACAGAATGATGGGTAGTGAACGAGGAAAGGTGAAATAAAAAGAATATAAGAACTTGAAAATAAATTTCCTTCATACCTAATAAATCAAAAGAATTAAAAATGAAGTTTACCTCAATATTGTTTAGCTTCCTGCACTCACTGAGATGATTATTGAGTATGAACATATCGAGGATCAAATATAAATTGTAAAAAGGATTAAATATTTGGAACCCTAGATATGATTGAGGAAGGTTTGAATTGATGGAGTGAATGATGATGGAGACAAATATTTTTTGATGTTTTCCTAAACTAAAAGGAGTGAAACTTGGAAATATAAAAATTTCAAAGAATTCAGAAACCAAACTAGACCAAAGAGACTATCAACTGATGTTAGATATTGTCCCCTTTTTCTATTGGCACACTTATACAAATTTTTATAGTTATAATTACCCAACCACAAGGAGATGTTTCTTTGTGATCCTTGCATAGGGATCACCAAATATACGTGTGCAATATGTGTGTGATAAGTGTACAACAAGATTCCAAGAAAATATTTATATCATGCAAGCCCTAATATAACATGTGAGAGGAGCATGAAAGGAAACACTTCTCAAATTCATATCTATCAGCTAGTTGATGTAACCATATTTACGGATGCCTCACCTCTTCATATCCAAGCTCTTTCACATATAAAACAAACATAGAAACATCCAAAATCCTTCATGCAGGATGAGGTTAACATGAATACCATTGATAAACCAATATTAAAACAACATGAACAACATGTATACCATGAATACCAATATCATAATAGAAGGGGAACCAATATTGCATTATAAAAAAATGGAACATACAAGCGATATACCCCAAATGGCACAAGATTAGCCTCTCCTTGAGCTTAGAAATCATGTCTCCTCTAGCCTCTCATAAAAGAAAAGCTCTATAAATGTAATAAGGACACTAGAACTCAAATTCTCACTTTAATACTCTAACTAAAAGACCAACCTGGCTTCTAAGATGACAAGAATATATAGGCCTTTAGGCCTCCATCAGAGAGTGAATCTCGACACTTAGAGAGAATAGAAGTTAAGCAAATTCCATAATAATTCACCCCTAACTAAGTAAAAAAGGTAACCCATCGATCTAATATCCTTGGGAAAGCGCAAGTTTATAATTCCCAACATCTCTTATGGCTTAAAAGGACATAACAATTTAAATTAATTTTTTTATGTACCAAGGCTCACGGTAATTACATAAGATACACAAGGGAAACAAGTGTAAATGATAGAATAATGTCAAAATGAAGGGTCAAAACTATGAATAATGGTCAAAAATATAAATGTAAATGTATTTGACTCATGTGTGTGAACATACGTTGATAAAAAAATTGATGTTAGAACAGTCTTCACCATGAACCCAGATCTAGCAGAATTCTATCTGTGTGAATATTTTTTTTGAAGTCAAACATAAAATGAAATCATTGGATTACCAACCACTAATGGGCTTCATTAACCAATGCGATACAACTCACCATTAATATCAATACGTTTCAAAGTGCATGATCTAATTCCAATAGGTACAAGTAAATTTGTTGAAATCGAGTCACTTGCAAAATATGGAAATCAAGAGACATTGAGGTATTCCATTTTTGTCACCTAGGAGATATACCATTAATGTATGCAAAATCTAAGGAGCTTAAAAATATCCTTGATCTTAGTCCCAGATAATTTGTTGGAGTTGACGGGATAATATTTGTTGGAAGGTGGGGCTTAAGGAATCCCACAATAGCCAACTTTGGCATAGAACCAAAAATATTTTAAGAACCATTGGAACCAACATGAAATTACATCATTTATTGTGAATTTTTCCCACTAGTTTCCTGGTTTTTGAGCAAGACTGATGCTTACTTGAGCGAGTTACCTAGTTTTCATAACTAGACTTATTTTTATCTTTACTATTTGATTCCTTTATTTATTATACTACCCTATCCTATAAGAGAAGGAAAATTCTCCTTCATCCATAAAAATATTTCCATTTAAGCCATGTGCACAAGAAGATAACAAATGCACTCATATTCGGGTTTGAAACATAAGCCTCAATATATAGCAGAGCATGAGAGACCAAATGGTTTAGATGATATGATGAGAAGAGTTACCGAATAATTTAGTTTTTCTTAGATTTGATGGTCATTTGGAACTATCATTAAATATATTCCTGATGTTCTTATCTCTCTTGCTTGTCTGGTCCACTTTGTATGTGCTCCTCTACCATGCTATGCAAATATTCTGTTGTCTAATGGTTGATCTTTCGGTGAGATTAGAGAAAAATTCTATATTTTCTTGTGGCTCATTCAAATTTTTATATTCTATCACTTTAGAAGAGGAAAATGTGTTCTTGGATGTTGCTAACACCTGCTCTTCTCAAGAGGTAGATATTTTTCCAACTGTTGCTAGAATATGAGAAAGTTAATGGAATACAATTCTTCAAACTCCTGATCAACCCTAATTTAGCCTTTACAGTTGTTGATCCCTATATAGAACATTAATTAGTGTATGGGGTTTCTTAGAACACCCTAAAAACAATAACTTCAATGAAAAAATAGATTATGCTAAAGAAAACAATTTCAAAGAAAAGTTCGCCATGTATTTGGATGCCCTCATAGGACTAAAACATATTGTCAAAAATTATCTATTCATCATGAGTTATATTCTTCCTTTCCATGAATCAATCTCAAAATAAAACACATTTTCATAAAAAAACACTAAACTAATATGGAAAGGCTTTGGTGAACCACACTAAAGTGGATGCATCAAGATAGAACCCTTTTAAGAGGGTGTATTTGCATCTTATTGTTTCTCCTCCCCCAAGTAATATGTGTTGGAAAAGTAAGAAAATAACTAAGCTAACAATTCCCTAATCCATTTTTATCACCTCGTGAACAATGGCTCCAAAATTTTTGGGAAAATTATATGTTTATATTTCAGACATCAAATTATCTAAATAGACTCGTAAAATTAGAGACAAAAACACAAGTAATTTGGAATTAAATACCTAATCTATCATAATATAATGATAAAAAATACTAATAAAACTAACAATTAAATAATATGTTCATGAAAGAAAATACTAGATGCAAATAAACACACATTGAAACTAAATACTATCTATCAATCGTTGTCTTAGATTCTCTCGCACAACCCTAGGATGCAATATTTCACTCTACAAGCCAATCTTCATGCATTCAATAGTAGGATGAATTTCAAGAAACGAAGGATTTTAGTTCTAGTGGTTAGTTTCTCACAATAAAAATAAAATTAAAGGAATTCATTAAAACATAGAGAAATATAAAGATAGGAAATATAATCTAAATAACATGGGCTAAAATAAAAAAGATGAGGAAAATTGTTACCTAGTATTGAGGGGCCCTTCCCAAATTGATGCTGCCAAAGACGATCGTATCAAGCTAAAATGATGTACCAAAGTTTAGGAACAAACATAATCCATTAATAAAATATCAACTCAGTTTACAAGAGGGAAACACACAGGCTTACTACCACAATTGAATCTCCTAATCAACTACCATTTCCTAATTCTTTTACAAGAGGGAATCATCAAACTCCTAAATATATCCTAAATCAAAATATGGGTATAAGAGGAACACTGGGGTGGATTAGAACCAATCCCCTAATCTTAATTTTTTTTTTGTGAAGTAGAAACATGTTAGAAAATGATAACACCCAAGACAAATCATGTTGTTTTCTCCCAAAAATAAAAGTACATTTCAAAAAATCATTTCCATACTTTTCAAAAATGTGAGATTCATTCCTATTTTTATTAGACAACTGATCTGGCGTTTTCCTCCAATATAAGCACTATTTTGAAATATGGGAAAATTCATGCATTTTAGGTATATTGAAATTAAAAAACCAAGGATATCTCTCAAACCATTCAGTATTTTTGAAAATGGACTCTTTTGAAACCAATTTTCCATATTGGAAATAAAATCCATGTACTAGAATTTTCATATTCACTTTCATCGCCTTGAAATTCATGCCTGAAGTTGACTGTTTAGAAACCTTGAAATGTAATGTTTTTTTAGAGCTGGAGCTTCACACGTGAAACATGGCTTGATTTGACTAGCATAGAATTATTTTCCACCTCATCCTTCAAAACCCATGTGGTAGAATTTCTTCTAGAAGGGTGAAAATATGTAAACGTGGTTAGGTTCTAGAAGTGAACCACTGGTATAGGAAATAGGATAAATAATTCATCATTAGAAAAATAAACTTCCAATTAATTTAATCCATTAGAGACTTAGGAATTAATAAAAATAAGAAACTTTTACCGTGAAATGCATGTCAAAGTGTTTTGGGTTCAAAGGGGTATGAATGCATAATCATATGAATATGAGTGTTAGATGTGAGGGATAAAGGTGTAATTAGGCATTGAAAAATGTAGCGATATGGGAACTTAATAAAATTCATGAATTATAAAAGGAATTCAGGAAAAATTCCAAGAAAGAGAAACCAAGTTCCAATGCCATTACCCCTTCATAATCTTTAATTAAAATGGAATTGAAAGTTGACATCATGCCATACCAAGGTAATATAAATGTAGTAAATTTGAATATTTGGCTGTACAATTTGCTTTGATTTTATTTAATGTCCATAATATATAATAAGGGAAAAATATTTATTTTCCAGATTGAAATTATAGGGCCACAGATTAACTTGGTCGGAAATTTACATGGAGACACATAGGTTGGAGGGTGATTTGTTAGTAACTAAGTAGGAGTATCTCTTGAAAAAAAAAAAAAAACTAAGTAGGAGTATCTCAAAAAACTCATTGAGTCACACTTTTACCCTATTAAATATCTATAAGGATAGTGGATCCATTAGCATTAATTTAGGAAATGGTGAGGGGTCAATTGCTTTGTTTTTTTTAAAGAAAGAAAATTATTCACTAGAAAATTTAATTGTCAACCAAGGGTCATACATGGAATAAGAAATATTTCTTGAATAAACATCAACACATTAGTAGAAATCATAGTATTGTCACTATAATCTACCAATATAGAAGCACTCAAGTTTGTAATCTGTGCTAGAGAATGGGAAGCTGGGATGCTATTCCCCTTAGAGACAAGTTTTCCTATAGGAATTTAACATAGATACTATGTGTATGAAACACATTATAAATGAAATCAAACCAATAGATAATAACAAATAATAATTATAAAACTATTTACACTAACTAATATGGCATTTATTTTGAGGAGTGGGACCTACCTTCCTTGAATAAGCTCAATTGAAAAAATATATATTACAAGGACATCAATAACAAACACATTTCATTAAATTTGAAATTATTTGGATCTATAAGTTAGAACTTTAAATACATTAAGTTTGAATATTGATTAGTTCACTACTTTAAATGTATCTATTTACCACTTTTTGTGATAAAATTATCATAATAAACTATATAATATTATTATTATATAAATTTGTAAAAGAAAAATTTTGACATCTTAATCTTGGAATCCTTACATTATTTCTTCTAATATTATTTATGGTTCCTATTAAAATGTTGATTAGTATTGTTTGATGTTGAGAATATTTTGTATGTTTGTATTATAACCAATTTAACTATAATTCGATATAGTTTGATTATAACCACTTGCTATGTTGAGTTAATATTAGTAGAAGGTTGGCAAAATTTTAAAGTGACAATAAAATACTAGTATGTATGCCATTAGTGTTAGAATATGAATTCTTCCATCAGTGATCAAAATCACTCTTTTCATATTCATTTTAGGTGTCCCACTCAGAAATCTTTTTATCATTCCATTAGGTCATGTAAAAAATTGATTCACTTATGGTAGCCCTAGTCATAACGTCTCACTTCCCCTCACAAATTATCATTTGTTGGCCCACCTTCATGTCTTGTTGAACATAAAGAACACTTTTGAAAATCTTATTTCACTATGTCTTATGTCAGTCAAAGTCAACCATGGAGTCAGGTCATTCAAGGTCCCATTAGGTCATTAGGTTTCATTTTTCAAAGTCCAAAAATGCACCATTCCATCTGATAAGGTTAGAAAAAGCCATGAGAGTGATGCCAATAATGTCTCTTTACCATGTAAAGATGATCTCCAAGGTGGTTTCCAAAGTTGTAATTTGATTTCAAGTGTGAGTTTCATTCCAAGATGTAATTTTATTTTTATTCATGTAATTTTATGTCGGTTAAAATGTAATAAGTACTCAGTCTCCCAAGGCTTCCAACTCAGAGTTTGACATACCAACACATCAAGTGTCAAATAAAAAAAGTGTATACTTCAGCAATTGATCAAATGTCAAAGGGAGTTGTCTTTTTCCAAGGGTGCCTAAGTCATCATTTTCCACAAGCACTAAACCCTAATTTCCTCTGCCACTGAGATAGCTTTTGCTATGGAATCAGAGACATATAAGTAGAGGAGGAATAAGGTAGGCCATATTAGTAAGTATGAGGTCATTCCAAACTCATAAAAATCATGTCTCTATCATTTTCCAGGAAACCATTCTAAGATTCAAGCCATTTTCCACTCATAGGGAAAGTTTTAATTAAAACTATGTTTCTGACCACAAAAAATATAAATTTGAGAAACATGAGAGAGGATTTTTTCCATAATATGTCCAATAAGAAAAACCTCCTTCAGTTTTTACACAGGTGTCATGGTTTGGGACAAATGTCAAAAATATAGGTGCCATAGGAGAGTTGCTTCACTCCTAGAGTGACCTTGGTAAAACCCATTTTTATCCTATATGGAGTGTCCAAATGACTTTCTTGATAAGTCACATGACAACTACACTAGAATGTCTTTCCAATGAGATATAATGAGCTCCATTTGGAGTTTAGAAAGGTCTCCAAAATTTTCTTGCAATAACACTCTTCATTTCTGCACCCTCATTCAACACCTTTTGACAAGTCTTGGGAGAATTGATTTTTGAGGGGCTATACTTGATCATTTTTAGTTCTTGATAGGTCCATTGTGTATCCAATAGAAATATATTTCCAAAGAGCCATCACGTGCCCAATTTTGACTCCGTGAAGGCCTTCAAAAGGGGCCTTTAAGATGGTGTTGCGCACTCTTTTGGGGCATCCAATGGACAAATGGAATACATTAGTGGGTTCATAATGATGAGGACATGCACTCGGTATTTTTGCTAAACATTTGGAGAAAAAATGGTCAGTAAAAAGGGCCAAAAACACTCAAAAAATCATGTTTCTGCCATTTTTTTAGTAGTGCGCTGCACATAGAGGCAGCCTTGGGAGATTGTAGTTTTGGAGGGTCAAATCAGATCCAAATTTGAAACCAAAAGCAGATTTTTAAAGTTGATAGGACAATATTTCCAATGAGCTATCATGACCTCAATTTGGACATCGGGAAGTCCTTCAAAAGTGACCTACAAGAAGGGCTACTTTTTCCTCCTTAGCGCTGCGCATAGGACAAATTCTGCCTGTTTTAGAGTTTTCTCTGTTTTTCACGTAATTTTTGAGTTTTACCTCACTATTTGGGGTTTTCACTGATGTAATTGATAAATATGAATGTAATTTTGATTAGGATTAGTTTACAATAGGTAGATTCATTAGCTTGAGTCCTCTAGAGGTCAAATGAATAAGTTTCCTCTCTTTTAGAGAGGCAAGCTGTTGGGTTTTCTTAGTCTTTAGATTCTTGTTTAAAATTTGGTGGAAATTGATTCTCATCTCATGGATTCGACTCCCTGAGGGTAGGGTGAGTCGTTTTTAGGACTATATCTTCTTCTTCTTCTTTCTCATTAGTAAGAGTTGGACTTAGTTGGATGCTTGGCCTTTGAAGAGACACACTTTGTATCAGTTCTGAGCAGGAATATTAATCAAATTTGCAACTATTTTTATGGGATCCCTGTGGTATGGTGTTTTTTTTCAGTTTGTCAATTTTTTTCTCATATGTTAGAATGTTTTTTTCATTTTATCCATCATTTAATAACTTCTAAGTGAATGTATGCAAGTTAGATAAGCAAAATCCATTCTCATATGCTCTGTTTTGGGTAGACAATCATAGTCCGTAATTTCTTTAGTTTAGAAAGAACCTGTGATTTCACCATGCTATTTCTAGCTCCTCACCTATCTTGATCATCCCACCCATTGAAATCCTAAAGTGCTAAATCACTGTGCCTAGCTTTCCCCATAGAACACCCTGCAAATTTTGACCTAATTTTCCTTGCCTTAACCGTTTGACTCCTTCTAATCCAACACAACCCTATACAATCAAATCAAAACCCTAAGCTACTATACCTATCCTAATATCTTCTTTACTCAACCATCTTAGTTGTGATCCTTATGGAGAGAGCCCTCTCCTTGTCCAGTAGAGCTAGCTACTTAGCTAAGCGTGGTTTGTGGTTACCTCAGAATTTCCTTCTTCAACCTGAGTTTAAATCCAAGTGATAACATATTAGAAATCATAATGGGAAAGAAAAATATCATATCTTCCCTGGGACAGAACGAAAAAGTTTAGATCTGATTGCTAATGGTGGATAGAAATTAGATGCATATGAAGGCTGGACTCTTCACTTGGTGAATCCAACTTGATGTAAAGACTCCATTGGAGGATCGACCTTACCAGCAGGAAAATGGAAGGATCTTACAAAAAGGTGATGTATTCAAAGTGGAATTATATTCAAGATCTAATCTTCTTTCTTGTAAATTACTTCTTTTCTTTTCCTGAAACTATCCTGAAAGTTTTACGGAGTTTTTTGTATGATAAATATTATCAAAATATTAATTCTACCTATTCGAAAAGTGTAAATACTGAGTTTTCCTTTGATCTTGGTCCACATCCTTTCTTTGAATATTATGATGACCATCTTTAGATTGATGAGTCTAAAGAGATCAAGACTGATCCTACAACTTTTGTACATACTCCCACACCTTGTAAAATTCCAGATCGATACAAACCACTCATCTTACCTCCTATACTCCATGCCTTCCCTAAAAATCATTACCTATAGCTGCTGAGGTTTGATGGTGAATATGATAACATCACTGCTGAGAGACATATGTATAATTTTGAGACTTTCCTAGACCATTTTTAAGTTGACAAAGAGGATGTCAGTATAAGGCTATCCGCTCTTTCTCTGCAAGGCAAAGTCAAGAGTTTGTTCAAAAACTTGCCTGTCGCAAGAATCTTAGATTCCCGTAGTTCGTTGAAGTTTTCCTTGATAGGTGGATGGTCAAACAAAACCCTTTCCTAATTCTAGAAGAGCATGACCAGCTGAAAAGATAGTTAGGGGAGATAGTACAACAATTTTCTGCTAGATTCAATCAAGTCTATTATTCGATACCTGGTGATATAAGACGTACTCCTAGATCAACTATATTAAATTACCCAAATGCCTTTGATCTGGAAATGGATATTCAGATGAGAGAAAGAAAACTTGCAACACTTGAAGAGATGCAGAGTAATGCAGTAGATGTAAAGGCCAATCTGCTAATCAGAAGGGCAAAGCTGAAGGAAGAAGAGAAGAAGAACATTGCAGATCACCTGACATCTTCAGAGGTAAAGCTCGAAATTTTGGTAAGTAAAATAGAGGAAATGATGCAAACTATCACCATGAGAGATGTATTTTCCATTCAAGATAATCATGACTCACTTATCCCAGAAAATGAAGAGATTGAAAGCCCTAAATATTTTCCTGTTGATCCCAGCCACCATAGATCAGAAAATGGATTTGTAGATAAATCCAAGGAGAAAAAATCTAATAATATAATGTGTATGATTGGTGACATTACTTATATTGATGATTTGCCAAAGTTTGATCAGTATGATGATGATTATGTTCTCCAAACAGAGGCTAACCTTGCAGAGAAATCAACAGTTGGTTTGTGGGAGGAAGTTCAGTTTCAGCAGCTCGAAAATAGTGATCAGCAGATGCATATTAGTTATGACATTGATGAGGAAAGTGTATAAAATTTGGAAGTAACTGAAGGATATTTTCCTCTTTGTGTTACTTCATTTCAGTTCATCAGATATAAATTTCACACGATAAAAAATCAACAGTCATTGAGTTTTGATCTTGACAATCAAGAGGATAATAAATTTTTTTATCAGAGCTCCTTACCCTTGTGTTCTTCATCACTTGAAAAAATAAGAGAAAACTATAAATAAGAAGATAAGTGAGTGGTCAACATATAAATGTTCAACATTCTCTTGAATTGGTTGAGAAAATCATTTGCGATATAGAAACCTCCTTAGCTCCAGATTTGCAGCAACCAAGTTCCATTGAATTTCAAATTGCAGATGAAGGCTTGGAAGCTAAAACATATGATCAAATGATGCAAGATGATTCTATACCATTATGTTTTGAAGCATTTCAGTTTTTAAAGGAAAATTTTCATAATATCTCTAAAGAAAAAGATGAGCAACTTGTAGAAAGTCATGTAGTCTCATTAGAACCAATGGAAAATAGGTTGCAATAGTATTTTCAAGTTTTTCATGACCCTCTAGCTGATGTGTTGGATGATATCTATAGTAAAATTCAATCTCCATTAGCTAACTATGAGCCTGAAAAGAGTGTTGATATAAACTTGATCCGATAGTCGACTTCATTGCCTTGTTCAGCAGGTGTTTCATTACAAATATCATACCAAGAATTTTAGTGATATCAGGAGAGTAAGAAAGAATATTTTTGTTTTGTTTTTTATTATCAAGAAAAATTAGTCATTCACGGCTTTCAGGATCCCTTTTTCAACTTGTTGCAGTCATCAAAGAAAGAAAGCACAGATGTTAGGAAAATTTTAAAACCAAGGTACGAAGACTACCTAGAGCAGAGCAGTAATGTATTAGATGGGCTAGAAATCAATATGTATTCCTATGAAGATACTTTTTTAGAATTCTTGAGGTTAGTCGGTGCGCTTGTGCTTTGCAATTTCATCAAGATTCGATCTACTGACAAGTTTTCATTAGAGTTTCCTTTCAGTAGTTATTTCTTCTTTCTCATAAGAAAGCACTTTCGAATAATTAAAAAAACAACTAGAATTCTTACATGGTTGCATTGGTTGTTCCATTTCACTTAATCAAGCGATGAATGGATCAGTTAGAGTAGGTTTTGTTGAATAAGCTCAATTCCGAGCATCTTTTTCGGTCAATCTTGAGTCAGTCTTGAGTTAGTTTATTGAGTCAAGTTTTCAGTATTCAGTTAGTATTTAGCTTTTGACTCCATACCCAAAGGATAGGAACTTGGTCTATGGTGTTCTTGGCACCTGCAAGGAGATACCATCCCCAACTGGAGCCGATGTTAGTGTCAGAATATGAATTCTTCCATCAGTGATCAAAATCACTCTTTCCATATTCATTTTAGGTGTCCCACTCAGATTTTTTTTATCCTTCCATTAGGTCATGTAAAAAATTGACTCATTGATGGTAGCCATAGTCATAAAGTCTCACTTTCCCTCACAAATTATCATTTTCTGGCCCACCTTCATGTCTTTCTGAACAAAAAAACACTTTTGAAAAGCTTATTTCACTATGTCTTATATCAATCAAAGTCAACCATGGAGTCAGGTCATTCAAGGTCCCATTAGGTCATTAGGTTTCATTGTTAAAAGTCCAAAAATGCACCATTCCAGCTCATAAGGTTAGAAAAAGGTGTGAGAGTGATCCCAATAATGTGTCTTTACCATGTAAATATGATCTCCAAGATGGTTTCCAAAGTTGTAATTTGATTTCAAGCGCGAGTTTCATTCCAAGATGTAATTTTATTTTTATTCATGAAGTTTTGTGTCAGTTCAAATGTAATAAGTACTCATTCTCCCAAGGCTACCAACTCAGAGTTCCACATACTAACAAATCAAGTGTCAAATAAAAAAAGTGTCTACTTCAGCAATTGATCAAATGTCAAAGGGAGTTGTCTTTTTCCAAGGGTGCCTAAGTCATCATTTTCCACAAGCACTAAACCCTAATTTACTTTTCCACTAAGCTAGGGTTTTCTATGGAATAAGAGACATATAAGCAGAGGAGGCATGAGGTAGGTCATATCAGTAAGCATGAGGTCATTCCAAACTCATAAACATCATGTATCCACGATTTTCCAGGAAATCATTCCAAGAGTCAAGCCATTTGCCACTCATAGGGCTAGTTTTACTTCAAACTATGTTTATGACCAAACAGAGATGAATTTGACAATAGTGAGAGAATTTTTTTTTCCATACTATGTCCAAGAAGAAAATGATCCTTTATTTTTTACACAGGTGTCATGGTTTGGGATAAATGTCAAAAATACAAGTGCCATAGGAGAGTTGCTTCACTCCTAGAGTGACCTTGGGAAAAACCATTTTTATCCAATCTGGAGTGTCAAATTACTTTCTTGATAATTTAAATGATAACTAGACTAGAATATCTTTCCAATGGGCTATCATGGGCTCCATTTGGAGTTGCAGAAGGCCTCCAAAAGTTTTCTGCAACAACAGTCTTCATTTCTACACCCTCATTTAGCACTTTCTGACCAATCCTGGGAGAATTGATCTTTGAGGGGCTATAATTGATCGTTTTTAGTTATTTATAGGTCCATTTTGTAGCCAATATAATTATATTTCCAATGAGCCATCATGCGCCTAAATTGGACTCCGGTAAGGCCTTCAAAAGGGGCCTTCAAGATGGCGTTGTGCACTCTTTTGGGGCATCCAATGGACCAATGGAAGACATCAGTGGATTCATAATTTATGAGGACATGCCCCCTGTATTTTTTCTAAGAATTTGGAGCAAAAATTGTTAGTAAAAAGGGCCAAAAACACTCAAAAAAATCATGTTTCTGCCATTTTTTCAGTAGTGCGTTGCACATAGAGGCAGTCTTGGGATATTGCAGTTTTGGAGGGACAAATCAACTCCAAAAAAGAAACCAAAAGAATATCTAGAAAGTAGAAAAAATATGATTTCTAATGAGCTATCATGAGCTCAATTTGGACATCTAGAAGTCCTTCAAAAGTTACATGGATGAAGGGATATGTTTTCCTCCTTGGCACTACGCAAAGGACAAATTTTGCATGTTTTAGAGTTTTCTTTGTTTTTCATGTAATTTTTGATTTTTACCTCAATAGATAGGGTTTTCACTGATTTAATTGATAAATATGAATGTAATTATGATGAGTATTAGTTTACTGTAGGTAGATTCATTAGCTTGAGTCCTCTAGAGGTCAAATGAATGAGTTTCCTCTCTTTTAGAGGCAAGTTGTTCAGTTTCCTAGTCTTCAGATTCTTGTTCAGTACTTGGTGGAAACTGATCCTCATCTATAGATTCGAATCCCTGAGGCTAGGGTGAGTTGTTTTGAGGCCTATATATTCTTCTTCTTTCTCATTAGTAAGAGTTGGACTTAGTTGGATGCTTGGCCTTTGAAGAGGCACACTTTGTATTAGTTCTAAGCAGGAATATTAATCAACTTTGCAGCTATTTTTATGGGATCCCTGTGGTATGGTGTTTTGTTTCAATTTCTCCTTTTGTGCTAATATGTTAGAATTTTTTTATTTATTTCATCCATCATTTCATAACTTCTAAGTGAATGTATGCAAGTTAGATAAGCAGAATCTATTCTCATATGCTCTGTTTTGGGTAGACATTCATAGTCTACAATTTATTTAGTTTAGAAAGAGCCCATGATTTCACCATGCTCTTTCTAGCTCCTCACCTATCTTGATCATCCCACCCATTGAAATCCTAAAGTTCTAAATCACTATGCCTAGCTTGCCCCATAGAACACCCTACAAATTTTGACCTAATTTTCCTTGCCCTGACTCTTTGACTCCTTCTGATCCAGCACAACCCTGTACAATAAAATCAAAGCCATGAGCAACTATACCTAGCTTAATATTTTCTTTATTCAGCCATCTTGGTTGTGATTCTTACGGAGAGATCCCTTTCCTTGCCTTGTAGGTCTAGCTACTTGGCTAAGCATGGTTTGTGGTTACCTCAGATTTTCCTTCTTTAGCCCGAGGTTCAATCCGAGTGATAACATATGCTATCATAACAATTTTAATTCCAGGTACTATTAGTAATTTTATTTGCATTGAGTGTCATATTTTGTTATATAATTTTGGAGGTTGATAACATTTTGTAATCGACAAAAGAAAATATTATATAAGACTCATATTATGTTTAAATTTATTCTTTTAACAATCAAAACCAACACAAGGTCTTCATCAACATATATTATTTTGTAAACTAGCATATATCTAGCTTATATATAGATCTATCAAGCGCCAAGAGGGATCAATTTGTTGAAAATGAAACAAGAATTTCCAAAGTTATTTTTCCCTTGAATTAAATTAGGAGAAAATCAAAATTCCACATCACATGATAACTTGAATGAGTTAATTGGGTTGTTATCACTCAGTTAGCTTAGTTAATTCGAGTTGAGGACTTAACTTGACTTGTGTACAATGATCCCTAAATTTTAGAATCCCAAGTTGAGTTAATTTCAGTTGTAACAATTTAATTTAGTTAAATTGAGTCAAGGTTAGTTAAATTAGTTCCAACTGCTGGAAGAACTAGTAGGAGGTCTAGCAATGGGGTGTAACTTCAATGTTTAACCATTTAACTGATCAATCAACCTTAATTAACTCACGCACGAATGAAATTTGAGTTACCTAGTTTAGATTGGAGTTCAATGGAAGTGTACTATCAGTTGTATAATTATCCAAGTTGTATAGGTGGTGCATGTAGTCAGAGAAGGTCCTATAGGGATTGCGCAGTTCTGGATGGGGAATTTACCTAAATAATCGGGGATAATTCTGAATTAAGCAACAAAAGGAAATAGGGACTTGGGAAGGAATAAATGTGGTTAATTATTGACCAGAGTTGGCTTGTGAACTTTAGTGAGATAGATTATACTTATGCAAAGGTTTCTAAGGAAGGAGAAAGCATTGTATTTCTTCTCTATTTTCTGACTAATGCAATACATATAGGAAGGGATTTTGAGCAGTTTATCTCCCCTAGAATAAATCCTCATGTATGTGTGTTAAATCATGATGCATGATTTTGATAAATGTTCTCAATCATGAATTTCTTTTCGCAGATGAGTAGAGTATATTTTCATCTTATGTTTTAGAAAATTATATGAGCAATATTGAATCTATAATTAATTTCTACACAATTTTGGAGTTAAGGAAAATCTAAGTTGGCATTATTACACTCTATAGTGGATTTAATGAAGTGTTGAAATAGGATTGAACATAACAAATACCACAGAAAAATAGCATGGGATTGTAAACCAACATCAATAAACCCATCAAATGAATAACTCAAACTTATCTTAACTAGTATATGAACTGAACATTTAATGAGGACCCCCCCATATCCTCGTAAAAATTAGCATTTCGGGATGTAGATGTTTATATGGGATCCTACCATACTGGTAAGTATAGAACATCATTGTTTATATTAACTTAAGATAAGAAGAGAAAATTTTAATGATGGAAAATTATCTTGAAGTTTAAAAAATTGGCGAATCTCACTAGTCCCTAATATGAAAATTATAAAATATTTGTTGATGTATTTGTAAAATTATTCAAATTTATTATGATTTTATATATACTATGTATATAATTTTGGTGATTTTAACATAAAATAATTTTATATTGTGAACCTTGGGCGAATCATTTTTATAAAAAATGGAAATTGGCGAATCTTTTTTTTGGAAAAATAATGAAAATTTATCCCACCCGCGTATATTAGGCCCTAAAATTTTCCATGAAGATAAGATAAGATATAAATATTTTTAGTAATTCCATACCAATTAGTTACCATGAATAGGTCAACCATGGGATTAATAGGCACAAAAATATCAACACAAAGTAGGGGTGTGAAAGTAGCTCTTAGTAGGAATCAATTAAATTGTATTAATATGAATAACATAAAAGAAAGATATTATAGTTATCGATAATATACCATATTCCTTGATGTATAATTTTTGTACCTAATGACTATCACCTCCAATTTTCCAACAACCTATTGGGGGAGTTATTAATCAAAATATGATGGTGTTGTGAGGCTCTCAATGTGAGATTTGGCAGGGAGTCCCTCCCTTGAAAATTTTTCATTGAGATTAGTCTACTAAAAAATTAGTAATTAAAATATGCTCATATGCTAAATTTTCCAGGTCCCCTTAGTGCCTTTGGAAAGCACCAAGAGGAGTTTCAAACCACTTATACCACTTAGAATAATTATCAAATAATTATAATTTGTTTAAATAAAATTTAGGATTTGTTATCAATTAATTGTAATTTGTAAAAAAAATGTCATAATAATGGTGCAAAAAGTATAAAGACATCCATTTGTAACCCTTCTCTTGAATGAGCTTGGAAATTCAACTTAACACTCATTATCACTTGATTATTACATGTTTTATTCGGTAAAGAAATTTTTTTTACATGGAGTTTTATTTCTAAAAAAACAATGTCACATTTATCCACTCATATTAAACCACATGATAAGAAAATATAAGTCTGCAAAAGAATTATTGACTTATTGGCCTATTGAGTTATATGAAATGATTACAGATACGATTTATTGATTTAAGAATACATAGTTAGAAAAAAATACAGATTAAAAATCAAAATGGACCATTTAAAATGCATTACGAATTAACTCTAAATAATATACTTGTTTAAAATTTGTATATTTACTTACGTTAAGAGATTTATTTCAATAATATATTAAATTTATAAACATGTATTATGGAACTTATAGCTAAATAGAATTGAATAAATAGATTCATGTCTTGTTGGCTTCTATGAGATTATATCAACTACAAATAATGTATTTAAAATTTGAAATTTGCAAAATGTTAATATGGATGGGAAAATAAAATGTCATATTATGGTGCAAAAAGTTTAAATACATCCATTTATGTCTCATCTCTTGAATGGGTCTGAATAGTCCACTTAACATTCATTATCAATTAATTATTCCACAACTTACTAGGAAATTTGTTTTCTTTTACATGGAGTTTATTTCGAAAAAAACAATGTCACGTGTATGCACTGATATCAGACAATATGATAGGCATATCAATGTGAATAAATGGCTTCCTGACTTATTGACTTATATGATAAGATTGACTATATAAGTAATTGTCTTAGTAATACATAGTTATAAAGTGTTATGGATTTTTTGTAAAAAATATATATTTACTTATATTAAGATCTTAAATAATTTCAAATGTGTAATACACTATAAACTTATATAAATGCATATAACTAAATAGAATTAGATAAATAGATTAATGTGTTATTGGATTCTATCGCATTATTTCTATTAGAAATAATTTATTTGAATTAAACTTTACAAATTGTTAATGTGGATGAGAATGTCAAATGCCACATGATGAAAACTGTTTAAAGACATTCATTTATGACCCATCTCTTGAATAACCCTGAATATCCCACTTAACATTTATTATCAATTAATTATTCCATGTTTTATTATGAAAAACATTTTGTTTTACATGGAGTTTTATTTCAAAAACAACAATGTCACATTTATACACTCTTATTAAATCACATGATAGGAAAATGAAAGTCAATAAATGACTTCTTGATTTATTGTCTTATATGAGATGATTGCATATGGAAATAATTGATTTAAGATCACATCAAAGTTAGAAATAATTACAAATTGAAAATCCATTCCATTCAAATTTAAAGGCTTTGAATTCATTGGTCTTTGTCTCATTTCCCACTAGCCTAAATATTCTACTTAATATTTATTATCAAAAAATTCTAATATTTATTTTTGGAAGAAATGATTTATGGTTTATGGTTATTATATATCACATTAATGCACTCACATTATTCAATATAAATAAATTAAAGTCGGAACATAACTCTGTGATTTGTTGGATCATATGATATAATTTTAGTTTATTTAAAAATACAAATTTATAAAAAGTTATCAATGGATAATGAAATTCATAACAATTCAAAAAGTTCAAAGACATAAATCATCTATGATACATATTCAATGAAACCTTAATGCTCCAATTAAAATTCATTATCAATTAATTATATGCCTTTTTTAAGAAAAGAACATCTATTTATAATGTAGTTTTATTTTAAAAATTATATATCACATTTATACACTCATATTAACGTATTTTATAGGAAATTAAAGGTGAACAAGTGACTTTGTTCTTGTTGATTTCCAATATGATATAATTGTAGTTACAAACATTAATTGATTTAAGTATATCTAAATTTACTACAAACTATAGAATGAGAAACCAAATATCTTCTACTTCAAATGTTCAAATCATTCACCTATCGTCGATTAACTATGTCCCATTTCCATTAACCTCAATAGTGCATGTAGCATTTATTAGCTAAATCATCTATAATTTTTTAGTAAGAGTTGTACCCTTATTTAAATTGAGTGTTATTTTACAATTTATATTTCACATTTATATATGAGTATTAGTGAATATAAGTAAATAGAAATTAATGAAAATAATTTTTTCCCCAGTGGATCATATAACATGATTTTAGTGACAAATAATTCATTTAATAAGGATAATTAATACACACACACACACATTAGACAAATAAATCCTTGGTATAAAAAATGCAAAAATAATTAGAAATAATAATAAAATGTATATTAATATAATTTACAACTCTCATATATTTCGAAAAAAAATAAAAAATCATACAAATTGGTTACAAAAAAGTATTTCCATGTTTCATTGAAAAATTGGAATTATATCGTGAGAAAATTTATTACAAAAATTGTCTTCAATTATTGCAATGAAGTACAGGTTCTATTGAACATTCAAATGTACTCACATTTCTATTAGATATGGTGAAGAGTATTAAGAAATGGAAATAATTGCATAAGACAAGTATCTTTCTCTTTTCCTATATAGGCTTTTATTAAGATGTGCATTGACTGATATCCAACAAATTGAGTAGGATGCTTTAATATAACTATTAGAAATACATTTGTTTATTTATATTCATCTCCATTTTTGGACCACACATAAGTCAGTGTTTTTTCATAGAATTGTATTGTTCTCCTTGATTTTTATTTTGTTTGCAAATGGCCATATGAATTTAAAGTCCCCTATATTGATATTTTATTTCTCAAGTACTTTCTATATGTACGTTTTAGTGACATATAACTTCCATATTGCAGCATCATAATTTTTTAAGAAATATTTTAATACGTTTTATTGAGAAGGCCTAAAGGATAGGACCTATCTCCAAAATGAAAATTTAGTTCTATTTGAATATGACTTAGTTCATATCCAAAGTATGATTGGAAGAATACTACTTCCATTTCAAATACCAAAATCATATTTCGATTAACATGAATGCCCATTTGCATTCATACCGCAACCACATATATGGAATTAACATATCTCCACTTCAATTCTTCATTAGTTAAGAACATCAAAATGTAACACTTCAAATTATTTAAAAAATTATGTTATTATATATTATGGATTATTTCCATTAGTAAAAAAGTGTATCTTACAATAATTTAAATGGAAACAAAAGAGCATTGCTATAATGGCCCCATTCAGGTGAACAAATTTTTGATATGTTTGGTTTATATAGAAAACCTAATAAATTTTATTTAAATTGCATGGAACAAGTAAGTATTACATGAATCTAATGACCAAAAATCTATGTATCTCATCCCCTTAGCACCCATCATACTACTTGTGTAGAAAAAGAGAAGTTACTATTTTGACTTGATCTCCAAGGTATAGTTATGGAAATGGAGTCTAAATTTTTTTATCGTTTAAAAATTCCTCAATTTTAGAAATGGATAACATATTGGGTATGTGTTATATTATTTATTTGACTAACCTCAAGCACTATTACATTGTGTCAAGTGTAGCGGGGGGGTGACAACCACTTTCCTAGGTCCAGGGTAGCACCCCAGGATTTTTTTTTATTTTTTTTTATTTTAGCATACCCAATAATAGTTCAGTGGACCCAAGGATGGGGGAGAACCCAAGGATGGTGAGTGAAACAACCCATGGTTTTGCACATGGTTTTGGGCATGATGGTTTTTTCCCATGGTATTTTGTAGATCCAGTCAAGGGAACTAAAATTATGTTACAATTTAGGGTTAATGGATTGGGGTTTGTGAATTCTTTGGGATGTAGATAATGTATTGTAAAATTGATAGGAATATAATGAAAAACCAATCTAGTTCTCCTAGTTTGGGTTTTAGAAGAAAATATCTATATATATTTTATGTTCTCGCCATTATATATTGTTTTTTTTTAAGAATTTGTTTGCAGGTTATTTCTGTACAAGGTTCAAACCTGCATAGCATTGTCACAGTCATATTGTCGAGACATTTACAACCTCAATCGGGTTCTAGAATAAAAATATATGCTCGATTAAAGTTTTAGATTACTAGACAGTGCCACATGATTCTAGCCTACCGTGTGCCACCTACGTGGTCCCCAAGTGGTGCCCATGTGGGCATCAAAGTCATTTCCCACTTGGTAGCTACCGACCCATTTTTTATTATTCATAATTAATAGGATCCCCATTCCACAGGAATATATGTGTGTCTTTGTGTGTATAATAGTTACGAGGCACGCGAGGCCCCTTTGTGCCAGCTCACTTCGGGAATAAAATGCGAGGGATTTCATTTGCAATCCCCATTGAAGCCACTTGGGAAGATCCTCTGAGGTTACATGGAGTCCCCACTTTTCTAAAACACTACATAAAATTATAGGAGCATTTAGTGAACCCAATGCATGAGGTCAAGCCTCTATTATGGACCCCTCATCTTACACGTTACATCACCCACTCTCACGAATGTACATACAGGCTTCACCATTGCCATATCGCACCAGGGATAAAATCATATTGGGGTTACACCATGTGCCATAGGAAATTGTAGAGGTAGCGAGGAATCGGGGCAATGTCACGATTTGAAAACACTGGGGTGATCTGGCCTGGTCCTACTAGACCCCCAACCATTTTCCATTTGTGGTTTTCATTGTGTAAAGAGGTTTTGGGTCTTCGCTTCATAGCAAGGGGCCACAAGCGAATTGTCCCATAATACCAGGTCATATCAGGGATAAAATACAAGAAGTTACAAATGGGACTCAACTTGAAATACCCAGGGAAAATATTTTGGAGTCATCCAATGGCCCATATTTTCTATTCCAATCAAGCATTATGAACACATCTTACTTTTTCCAATAGTCACACCGCTTAACCACATGGCATATGAGGCTCAATCCCTAATTTCTTCCAGGGACTTAGGTTGGCTGCGGATGGGGGAGGGTGTGAGTATAATGTTAAAGGGAAATAGACCTAGCACTTATTTCTCCACTTCAGGTCCCAGGTACATGATTGATGGCTCCAACCTTACCCTGTGCATCACATAGGTATATGTATATAGTTAAATATTGTAAAATCCCTTTTCCTTGCAATTAATTTAGGAAAGTTACAACATTGAAAACATAGACATGATATCCAAATGCACTATAAAGAAAATTTAGGTATTTAACTCACAAATTCATGAAAAATCGTAATAATAAAAATACATAAAATTCAAGAATTTCAGTGAATAAACCTGATTCACCAGCATCCTACATGTTGGGAAAAATACTTTTGGGGGGGAGGGGGGGGGGGGGGGGTTGTGAATGAGTATTCTAAAAATTACTTAAAAATTTCAATTTATTATTCATATTTTTCTATGCTACTGTAATAAAGTAAACCATCATATGTACACGATTGTTATGAAGACAATACCGTATATCCAGTTAACTATATTTTCATTTAATTCATCATATGTTTAACTTGAACCAATACATAAATACTTCATTATTCATTAATTAAACAGTAACCATGAGCAGTAAGAATAGAATAAACCATGACATGCACACATAAAACTTTGTTATCCATCTCCTTTTATAGCTTAGGCCTTAGCCAATACCTTAGGCCAATCCCTTAGTAACGCTGATGGTATTCTTTGATGGGATCAAATATATTTTGCCATGCTCATTACTATGGGAAAATACCATTTTAAATACCCCTGGTGTTGAGAATACCATGGTGCAGAAATTGTATGTGACTTTTCTTCACCATACCCATGTATGTACACAACCTTTGTTCACAAGACCCACATATACTTGCTAAACTTCACCTTCATCATTCTTATGTTCTCTAAACTGTTATTTATCTATCTAATATATCTATCACATTTGTACTAGCCTAAATACTTATCCCACTACCTTCATGTTTACATATTTATCAATTAGTTTTCCATCAAGGAAAACACATACTCATCTTGCTACAATGTAATATTCCAAAATTTTAGCCTCCAAGCTAAATGGAATATTAGAGTTGTTTTATCACTAGGTAGCTAAATAAATGGGTAAGGAGGCCCGTTAACCTCTTTAGAGGGATCAATAACACTCCTAATGTAAAAAGAGTAATAATAAGCAACTAATTTGAGCACCCTTGGGTGTGAACAGAGATGGGATCATGTTGATTCAGTCAAATTTTACCAAGTCAACAAATTTGTCTAGATACATTGAACTTCCTTGATGGACAGCACAGTTTTGGTCGAGGACAACTTGCATGAGCTTGATGGTACATGTGGATGGGACCTAATGTGGAGAGGTTCACTTACTATATATGGAGAGGATGGGAGCCTTTGTTATTCATGCTTTGTATTTGATCTTTTGATCTTGTCTGTTTAGACTTGGCTTCCTCTTGTTGTTTAGCAAGGTTGCGGTGTTGTTTACCATAGGGTGTTCCCGAGCGGGAATCCCACCTCTTCCCTTGAGAGGCCTCTTGGGAGAGATTGCCCTGTATTGATCCACATCCAGGCTTGAGGCCAAGTACAATTCTTTAGTCCCAACATTATTTCTGTAGCAGGATATTGCTGAGTTGTAGGGTGTTGCAGTGGAGGTTTCTTACACCACTTCTGGGTCTGTTTCTGAGTAGAAGGTGCCTTCCTTCCCTTGAGAGATTAGATAGGAATATTTCTGGGCACATTTCATATCTTGGCAGTATTCCAGAGTATTTCTCATCTCCTACAGCACATTCTCTTGCAATAACTGCGTCATTTTGCATAGAGTTACTGCAGCAGGGTTAAGACCCTTATTTCTAAGCTAGTTTCCTAGGGAAAGGGCCAACCCTTCTCCCGGAAAGCTAGAGGAAGGGATTATCATCCATATTTTGTATTATTCAGCTATGTTTCTGTAATTTTCAGTAATACTGCATTTTCTGAGATGAATATTTAGATCTTCTCTTTTTGTACTCATGCTTTCAAGAAACCCCTGCCGGGTTACCTTTAGAATGAAATAAGGAGGCCATATCTTCATTTTCTTGGCATATTGTTCCATAAAGTTCTAGATCCATGTTATTTTATCATTATAACATAGCAACCCTCATAAAATAATGTTGTACATGCTTCAATATTTTTCTGCATAACATAAGTCATGGGATTTGGCTATTTTTAAGCTGAACTGAAGCTGGGAGGTTTGTTTAACATATCAAAAGGGATTTCTTTCTGATCCCATTTTGTATGTGAGGGCCTAAAATCATATGCTAAGGGACCCAAGCATTATTTCACCTAGTAAAAACATAGATATTTATAAATAAATTTTTCAGGGTCTATTTGTTGCATTTCCCCCACCTAGGAATGTGTAGAAGTTCTTCTTTTGCTTCTGTTCCACTAATTTGATGGCTATGTATTTTTGAACACATCATATGAGTATATTTGTCAGTGAACCTCCATTATTATGTTCATGAGTTGCTGTAGCTCCAACTTTAGAATATCTTAAGATATTCTTATTGTTGTAGATTTTCCCTATTTTGGGATATTACAGTGGTATCAAAGCATAGTCTTGGCTCAGCCTATGGAACTCAGCCATGAAAATATCAAGAGTATGAGATATGAACAGAAAGAATACTCTATTGTGCGGAGAAAGAAAGGAAGATAGGCTTACGAAGCTTCTTCCAAAATCTATGCAGTGCATCAATGAAGATCTTAAGAAGATGAGAGGAGATATGGAATCTCCAGAGGAGTTTGGATCTAGAGCCAGATCTAGATTGGCACATGATAGGTGTGAGCATGCAGCTGCACCCTATTATGCACAGTGCAGTCAAATGCTCAGATCTACAATGAAAGAAATGAGAGAAGAGAAAATGCCAAAGAGGGGAACTCTTAGTAATTTTATGCAAGAGTATGAATCTCAAAATGAAAGGTTTAAAGATCATATCACTTTCAGAGAGTTTTGAAAGATCAAGGTGGATAGGAGAAAGTTGAATAACATGGATCAATTTTCTCTATCTACCTTTGATGGATCCCCAACTTGTTCAAGCAAAGCTTGGGTGGAGGAGTTGTATACTTATTTGCATCAGCACCAAGTTTCTGAAGATGAAGCCATCAGAGTTGCAGCGCTGCACTTTGAAGGTAAGGCCTATGCTTGGTGGATGTTTGAGTCATTTTCATTGAAAAATGTTAATACTTGTTCTTTTGCAAAGTTCACAAAGAGATTGGTAGAAAGGTTTGATGAGAAACATGAGACAATCAAACCAATGAAACTTTTTCATAAGTTGGGAGGACCTACAAACTCAAAACCACTTCAGAAACCTATTGGAGGAGATCATATCTTGCATGATACCTTGCTAGAGGCAAGATACTTGTTTCATAACCTTGGGCAAGAGGGCATGAAGGTTCCTTTTGCAAAGAAGGATCTTGTTATTGAGCATTTACCTCCTATTCATATTGAAGATGAAGAGAAGGATGGGGGTTACAACGCTGTCACATCTAGGGCATATCTAGTGCGTCATGCAGGGGAAGGAGGAGCATGTGCTCTAACTGGAGGATTTCTTATGTCATTACAAGAAGTTCCCCAGGATCTCACATATGGAAGGCAAAGTAAAATCAATGAGCAACATGATTGTGAGATGATGTTGATGGAAGGAGAAGGTAGGGAGGAAGGACATCATCATTTGATGAGGAGCACACACCCCTATCTATTTCAGAGAGCTGGTGCAAGGAGGAGGAAGACTAGCTTGCACTATGAGGGCAAGAGTAAGGTTTCCCAACAATATGAACAGTATTCTCTTGCCATTGATGTCTCACTATATGGAGGCATTCCACCGGGGAGGCCACTAGATCTAAAGTTGGTAAGAGAAAAATTGCCATTTGGTTCACCACTCTTGGATTTTGGAGAGGTGAAGAGTTTGGAGGGAGACTTTAGCATGGGGATGTCAAAGTAGCTGGCAACAACATGAGGAGAGCTTCACATGCCAGATCACCAACGCTGTCTCTTGAGAGGATTGATCCATATTGGAGGTTTCAACTCTTGGTAGAGTACTCGAAGGATCTTGGTGCTTGCATGATTCTTGATGACCTTGATGGAGATGATAGATATATGGTGGATGATATGGTCATCTATTCTTATGACAGATTCTTCTTGACTAGAGCTTCTAAGCTCAAGGAGAAGTTGCTACATGTAGCACATGAATACTTCTTTCCCATGCATTATGGTGCATATAATTCCTTGGCAGAGGAGTTCATTTGGGAGGGCATCCAGCATGACATATTTCAGCATATGGAGAGATTCATAGCTCAGATGATGATAGAGAGGAGGTCACAGCCACTTCCCTACTTTTTGGAGGTGAGGGAGAATTTCCAATTGAGCCATTTCAGCTCAAGACCTCAAGTACATGATGGAGAATGTACAATTTCACTTTATGTTTTGTACTTATTTTCTTTATATGAGCAGCATATTGTACCAAGGGGGATTATTCCTTCTTACATATTGTATAATGATGTACTTAAAGCCATTTGTAGCATTGAGATTGGCTATCTCATTGGTGGTTTGTGGGGGAAGCCACATGATTTTTGGTGTCCACCATTGACACCACTTTGTACTTTGATGTTTATATCTTGTAAGATGATTGTGGTAGAAAACAAGTGGCTGGAAAAGCACTTGTTTTTGTTTGATTTGATGCAGGCAAGGAATGGACTACGTTGGTTCCTTGTGTGGGACCTTGATCCACTTTCCAGTTGTCATATTAAAACTTGTTTCTGTTGGTTTTTGCTTCCATGTATTGTTGATATTTCTATGTTCACGGGAAGCTTTGTTTGGAGAGTGGGATATGAGTTGAAGATGCCCATTGGGAGTATGATTCTCCCTAATTTACATGATGCATGTTTCAGGAGAAGCAATGGGCAGCCCATGATTTCCAAACTACCACTCTTTTCTTCATGTGGGAGGAGCCATTTGGAGAACTTGAGTTTTTGGAGGAGGCACTTCATGGTTTATTTGTTTGGTGGGGTAGCTTGGGCCACCCTTGGAGGTCATAATATTTCAGCCCAAGAGTAGCAAAATCCCCATACTTATCATAAATGGAGAGAGAAACCACTTGGGTGGGAGGATCCAATCTCTCCATGCAGCCCCAACACAGTGTATGAGCCGGAGGTTGAGGACAAGGAAACTTTTAGGGGCGAATTTTAAGGGATTTTAAATTTTATTAGGGCGATTTTTTTATATAAAACCTATTTTTTATAGTTTAATAAAGTTAGCCCAATAAATATTTTAAAAATAATTAATTATTTAATATTAGCCCAGCAAAAAAAGGGCGCACAAAACTGGAAACATGAAATTCGCCCCCAATTTTCCAGATTTCCATGGCATTCACCTGGATTTACAGGATCGGAGGGAGGGGTTAGAGTGATTCGCCCCATGTTTTCACAGGTTCGGAGAGGTGGCTGGGCTTTGTGCACACCGATCTTTTTGCTGGCTGAGCGAGGCCGACTCTCTCTGGTCCGTCCCTCTCTGGTCCGTTAGGGCCTCCCATAGTTCATATATAGCAGAGAATCGAGATACACTTAGAAAGAGATGGTGTTGTGGGAGATAACACTCGCCACAGCCTACGTGCTCGGCCTCAAGCGCATGTACAAGCTCGTTTTCAGACTCCAATGCCGACTAATAACACAGAGGCACCATGATTTTCGCCAGTTTGTTCAACGGTATGCACCTTCCTTCCCTTTCTCGATTTCGAGATCTCTGTTTCAAGATGACGTTGGTAAGTGTTTCTGAAATTTTCGGCGAAAGAAATTTCAAAATTTTGATGTTTTGGTAAGTATTTCTGAAACTTAAGGATATGATAAGCCAGTGTCGATGAAGATACAGAACTTATCTGAAAGAAAATATTGGATGGTCGCATTGCTAATAATATTCCTTGGTGTATTAAATTTCTGAGTTCCAAGTTAGGTCCAATAACATTATATATGACTGCTCATGAAAGACATGATGCTTGAATGGAAATTGAAAGCATGGTAGTAATGGTCATATTGCTGATAGTACACCTTAGTGTATTAAATTTTTGAGTTCATATTTAAGTACAAAAATATTATATATGTTTCTCACAAGAGACGTGATCCTTAAATGCAAAGAGAGTATGACAGAATGGTTGCATCGCTAATACTGGATCTTCATATATTAGATTGATGGGTTCAAAACTAGATGATAAAATCTGCTGGGTTCAAACAGTAACATTTACACTGTTGATAGTATGCTTTGATGCATTAGATGAGACCTCTGTGGGCACACTCTCTTGCAATGATGCTAGAAACCAAATATTTCAACCAAATTATCCTCACCACTGTCAAGGCCAAACAGATAAGGTTAGGATCTACAAATAAAAGGTGCTATGCCATGTATATATAACAGGTTGAGTAAATAGAGCCTCTAGGTAATGAGAACACTGTTATGCATATATGAGAAGAATTAGGTGATCTTTCTGTGATCCAGTCCAATGGGTTTTGGCTTAGGAAGAGAGGGATCACCACACTGATAAAATTGCTAAGGGATACAATGAAGATCAAAGAGAACCCATACCACATGCCATACATCATGGAAGTAGGTATGCTACTGGATCTAAAGAAAATAAACAAGTTTAATATGCAATTGAGAGTAAGATCTCTTGTGACTCTGGGGATTTGAATTTGTAGTAGATTTTAGTTGTGAATAGGTTAATTTCAAGTCTTGGAAACCTAGTGCCATTAAAAGACCTTGACTCAACTATCACCTTATACAATGGTAGGAAACTACTCTTCTCAATCCTTGAATTGCTTGAGTTGATGTTGATATGGTGGACTAGTGAAGGGAATTCTCCTATAGGTGTTAAAAGTTTCATGACTAGGGACTTTTCCTTTAGAAATTTACAATGCTTTTAGATGTACGAAAATATTGAAAGAACCTAAACCTTTATATGGTGGTTCAGAAGGTCTTATGCAACCTAAACTACCTGGGTTTAGCCTATGTTTCATTAAGGCCTCCCTTGTGGTAGACCTGTAGATGCACCAAGGGTGCTGGCGATAAGAAATCTTGGTGGATATTCATTGAAAAATCTTATGCAAGCTGGACAAATCGCAAGCATCCATGCTGGTCTAGCTACTAGTCAACTGTGCATACACATTTTATATATGTGGATATACGATATGCAGTCAAGAAAGGAGCCTTTTCACCTGAAAATAAAACAGCTTAAGTTTCAGGTCTCTGTTCCTGCCCAGGATAGCACACATAGAACAGATTTAGAATAAATTTGGATGCTTATCCTTGGCCAGAATATGGGCCTTATCCATTCCTCAATGCAATGGTAAAAACCAGGCATGAAAGCCTCTAGTCAAGCCCTTGTGCCCTCCAGATTTTTCAAAAAGGAATATTGTGGTACTCTGCCCTCAAAATCCATCAACCTGTCTTCGAGTAGGACAATTCTTGAAATTGGTTCTCTGATGTGAGTTGGCATAGAGACACGATGACGTTGTTGTCGAATGGATCACCCATTGTGTCAAAATATGACTAAGAGGTCCACATAGTATGACACAAGAAGTTACCCTGGTGGGTCACGTGGCACATTTCCTCAGTCACCGCAGCTTTAGAGTGTTCAGCACATCTCATCCTCCCAGGAGTAGTAATACAAAGTGAGCACCCCAAATGTAAAGGAAGACCACTCAAAGGAGAAGAAGGCTACACCTTGAAAAAAAAATATTAATAATAATAATAATCCTTAAGGGGGTATATTCATTGAAAAATATTGTGCAAGCTGGACAAGTCGCAAGCATCCATGCTGGTCTAGCTACTAGTCAGCTATGCATACACATGTTATATATGTGGATATCCGATATGCAGTCAGGACAGGAGCCTTTTCACCTGAAAATAAAACAGCTTAAGTTTCAGGTCTCTGTTCCTACCCAGGATAGCACACATAGAACAAATTTAGAATAAATTTGGATGCTTATCCTTGGCCAGAATATGGGCCTTATCCATTCCTCAATGCTATGGTCAAAAATAGGCATGAAAACCTCTAGTCAAGCCCTTGTGCCCTCCATATTTTTCAAAAAGGAATATTGTCGTACTCTGCCCTCAAAATCCATCAACCTGTCTTCGAGCAGGACAATTCTTGAAATTGGTTCTATACAATATTAAGGTTGGCATAGAGACCTGAGTAATGGTTCTATTGTGTCAAATGGTCCTGTTGTGTCAAAATATGACTAAGAGTTCCACATAGTATGACACAAGAAGTCACCCTGGTGGGTCACGTGGCACATTTCCTCAGTCACCGCAACTTTAGAGTGTTCAACACATCTCATCCTCCAAGGAGAAGTAATACAAAGTGAGCACCCCAGATGTAAAAGAAGACCACTCAAAGGAGAAGGAGGCTACACCTTGACAAAAATAATAATAATAATAATATTAATAATAATAATAATAATCCTTGAGGGGGTATATTCATTGAGAAATCTTGTGCAAGCTGGACAACTCGCAAGCATCCATGCTGGTCTAGCTACTAGTCAGTTGTGCATACACATGTTATATATGTGGATATCCAATATGCAGTCAGGACAGGAGCCTTTTCACCTGAAAAGAAAACAGCTTAAGTTTCACGTCTCTGGTCCTGCCCAGGATAGCACACATAGAACAGATTTAGAATAAATTTGGATGCTTATCCTTGGCTAGAATATGGGCCTTATCCATTCCTCAATGCTATGGTAAAAAACAGGCATGAAAGCCTCTAGTCAAGCCCTTGTGCCCTCCATATTTTTCAAAAAGGAATACTGTGGTACTCTACCCTCAAAATCCATCAACCTGTCTTCGAGTAGGACAATTCTTGAAATTGGTTCTATACAATATTAAGGTTGGCATAGAGACCTAAGTAATGGTTCTGTTGTGTCAAATGGTCCTGTTGTGTCAAAATATGACTAAGAGGTCCACAAAGTATGACACAAGAAGTCACCCTGGTGGGTCACGTGGCACATTTCCTCAGTCACCGCAGCTTTAGAGTGTTCAGCACATCTCATCCTCCCAGGAGTAGTAATACAAACACTAAGTATCATCAACATTGAAATCTTCCATATTCTTTGATCATTTCCCTGTAACATCAACATTAAGGTCTTCATTCTTGATGCCAGGATCTTGCCAAATATTCATATGTTTTTCTTCCAGAATCAAATTCTTGTTGCATCAATGTTAACATCAATGCCAACAATATAAACTATGAAATAATGTAGTTTTCCACAGAAGTAGAGCTCTGTTTTGAAGTGAAATGTGTCTACTTTTAAATAGAAATGATACTTTGGGTTGAAGAGGAACATGTCATATTTTTAAGAGAAATGATGCAGCCCCTATGTAAAATTCTTTGTATTGAAGAGAGTTACTGCAATTTTTTAAGGAAAAATATTGCTTTCAATAAGGATAAATGCTTTGATTTTAAGAATGACAGTGTCTTGTTTTCTTTCAAGGAGGAGAAAAATCTATCGGATGCCCAAAAGAAACATTATTTTTTGAAATATGAATATTTCGTAAAAATTCCCATGAGCATTATGAAAGGCGCTACTCTGTTTGCAATGAAAACATGAACTATAGGAATGCCATGTTTGTAATAAAAACATAACCTATAGAAATGCTATGTTTGCAATGAAAAATAGTTACCTACAAGAATGCATAAGCAGTGATAATAGTCACTACAACAATGCATAAGCAGTGAAAATTGCATAATGATAACCTACAACAATGGAAGAATTCTCTTCGAATCAAAATATTTGATTTGAATTAGAGGAATGATGGTATGAACAAAGGTTTGATAAAGCAAAGCCATTGTTTTGTCAGCTCATACAAAGGGCATTTGTATAAAAATGTGCTCGAATTTTGAAAAAACCAAGCGCTTCCACCTATAGCTATAAAGAGAAACGATTATGATGGAAATGAGGATTGTTGAGTGTCATATGTGTTGTATTACTCAAAATCTATGATTATTGAAATGGCATGCTCCAATTCAAGCCTATTTTAATACATTATCATTTCAAAAAATCACTTTGAATGTGAATGAATTTGTTTGTTGGGATGAGAGAGGGGATTCTAAAATGTTTTGAAAGTAGCAATTACAAAGGTAAGTGGTACCAAGAGTGAAGTTTTAAAGCTTGATTGTAGTTTGACGTAACTTGTCTCTAATACACACAATCAATTTATTTGAACGCAATCTAAGTTTACACCAGTTTCAACATAAATTATCATCCAAGCTACGAGGTAAATGCATGTTAGAAAATGGTTCTGATCATCATAGCATTCACGCCATTTTTTTCTCCTCAAAATTAGGTTCAAACTAATCGACCATAATCAAGGGGATTGTGTGATCCAACACAGATAGTTTCCAGTGAAATAAGCAACTGAGGGAATGTATTTTCAATTGGTTGAGAGGGAGATTCAAACACAAGATATCAAATAACAAATCACTGATTGGACAATGTTATGCAGCGGCAACAATGGATTTTAATAAGCCCACAATGGACCTTTACAACTCTTCAATCACCCCTTGTTCCTATCGGAACCAAAAACCTTTGAATCAACTTAAAAATATTCTTTTCTCTTTCCGATCCTGATATACTCTCTAATCTATTCAAAAGCAGCGTTGAACGCCTTTTCAAACAGAGATTTATGTGTATTGCGCGCCCCAGATCTGGCCAATCGGACGACTCAAATCATTTCGCAATATTGACAGTCGGCAATGCGAATTTCACCTATTGGTGTTCTCCATAGTTCCGATGCGATGCCAATCGGCGGTCACAAATTGCAATGGTTCGACGTCGCTTCCCTATAAGTGATGTGATATCCACCGGACCCGACTTCACTTCAAACAAACTTTATAAACTTTTCGCATCCATTTCTGTTGTTTATGTGATGCGATATGGAA
The DNA here is from genome assembly GCA_034641835.2 of Pinus albicaulis. Classification (NCBI taxonomy): domain Eukaryota; kingdom Viridiplantae; phylum Streptophyta; class Pinopsida; order Pinales; family Pinaceae; genus Pinus; species Pinus albicaulis. The sequence continues at coordinate 828,613,537 of CM076573.1, forward strand.
CGCCTCTCCGGTCTGATGCGATGGTTTTACCCGGACTCGATGGGTCATAAATCAACCAATATATCTTTTAAATCCGCTCCAAGGTTCCGATAAGTGTTTTTTTTTGCAGATTATCTGTGTTAATTACTTTTACGCTCGCGGACTCAAACTATTCTTGGTTTTCCTTAACATAGAAATCTTACAGTTTAAAATAAAACCCAGGTCACAACCACTTCAAGCAATTTACAAAGAAAATCAAACGCATTCAACCTTATGAACTCGTCATACATTGATGCACATAACATTAAATTTATTCATAGTATACAGAAGAACAGAGTCTCAGCCTTAGGCCCAATTACACAAGGAATGATCTCTATTACACACAAAACATAGTCCTCATGCTTACTCTAAATTCTCACTCCACTCCCAGCCTCTCTAATCCCTCGCTCATCACATTTTTCCTCCTTTTATTACTCAATAATTTCTCTAACAAATCTAACAGCAATCTCCTATTTTTTTTAAAGATTTAACAACAATATTCTATTTCTTAGCTTCTCGTGCACACCTATGCTAAAAACTCTTATCTCTAAATCTAAAATAAGATAGTCTCTCACTTATTACAAAAATAAATTATAACAAACTATTTGAGAAGTCCAACCTTCTCATTAAAACTGATCTTGACCAACAGTCAATGAATTTCACCCTCTTTAGCCACAGCATGTGAACAAGTTTTCACATTGCTGGCTAATCCCGATGCTCCTGCATCACAGTGGTTTTTAATTGACCAATAATTATATGTCAAAGCCATGAGGTTTTCATTCATTTTGGAACTTAAAATTCATTTCTCTTCCACTCATAAATTCGAAAAAATCTCAAAAGTTTTTCTCAAAAATATTGCAGCAAAGTTTGCACAACTCTATGTATTAAGTTGCATATTGAGTTGTGTATCAAGTGGTGTATTAAGTTGCATATCGAGTTATCTATCGAGTTATATATCAAGTATGCATCAAGTTGACATAGCATAAGGAATTATATCAAATTTGTGGGGTTAAAGAGCCAAGTATTTTTTAAAGGTATGAGTAGAATTCAATACCATATTTCCCTTTAAAAAAAACTTTGACAATAGATACATTTATATGCTTCTTCTTATAAAATATTTGAAGAGGTTTGTCATTACATCAAAATTCGCAGGTGTTGGTAAACTCCATAGGTGGGAATCACTGATTTCATAGAGGTGGGGTGATTACTCCAACACCCTCTCTCAAACGTAGCTTGGGGGAATCGAACATGGGTCGAGTCTCTGATACCATGAAGAGGTTTGTCGTGACACCAAAAAAATTTTATAGTTTGAGAAAAAATGGATTATCAAGTTCATTACAGGATCCTTGAGAAACTATAATCATTTGCTTAATATTATACTCGCACGACTATAGGGAGAAATATGCCATATGGGCTTTGTTTTTAGATGCCCTAAGATGGTTCTATGTTGTTCAAATCAGCTCCAAGTCAAAAGAGGTCAACACTAACTCATGGTCAAATTAATAGTCAATTAAATACTACATGAAGAAAAGTAAAGGGTGAAGTGATGCCACACAAGAGCAAGCACACAAACTTGTGGTTATCACACAAAACCAATCACAAGAAGCTCAACTTCCAAGTTAAGAATTATAAATCTAGGGTTTTTTTTTCTAAATTCAATGAGGTATGCCTTGAATTTTTTGAAGTGTTGGTAAACAAAAAAAATTATTTATGAAGAACATGATACTAACTATGAGATTTTTTAGAAATATAATGGGTAGCTAGATGTATATTTCAAGGAGTCATAGGTACATTTTGAACAACCACATGTACAGATTGAGGAAAGGGAAAATTTTAAAGAAAAAGGAAAATTAAAACTTCAGAAAGATTTAAGCTTTGAGGATGAAGACAATATTGAATAGTTAGAACAAGATGCAGAGGATCCATAAAAAATTTTTTTTCATGAGGACATACAACATCTCTAGTATGGAGGAGATGTTGCGTGCACTTTTTATAGTTATTTTTACTTAGCCTAAACCCTAAATTTGGTTTAATATACCAACTTTATATTTCATTTTTCCCACTTTATCCTTATTTTGGCTCCAAATTTCATGAAAAAGGTATCCAGAGTCATCTTCTTCTAAATTATGATTTTTTGACAAAAATTTTGTACTAAATAAAATCTAGTCATCTTAACAGCCACAACATACTCAAAACTGACTCAGCGCTTTCCATTCATAACATTAAAGGAACTGAAAAGAAAAACTTTCATTTGCATGTAGGATTGTGTTTTTTTTGCAAAAAAAGGAACATTAGGAAATCTGCATCTAGTTTTGTGCTCAATGTTTTCTTTTGTTCATTGATTTGTTTGCTCACAAAATTATTTGCTCTCTTCCCTTTGTAGCTAGGTCTTTCATTGAAAAAATAAAAGTGAAAAGTTTTCTTATCATTCTTAGTTTGCATTTAGGAATTTATACATACATCATCACGGTACCATTGAAAGGCAAATTTTTAAGCAAGATCAACATAAAATTAATCTCAATTTATCTAAAAACGCATTGGGACCATAACGATAACATTTAGAAGGTCTAGGCTAGAGACGTGTTCCGGCGTCGTAAAACATAGTAGCTGTCATGAACTTGTCTGCGATACATTTCGAGTGTGATATCTCACCCCACGTACGTAAGTATATCGTAGCACGTCCCTCGGGGTGGCGTTACAGTATGATAAGTATATAGGTTGTGCTCTCACTGTGCGGTTTCACATTAGATAGCGCTAATACAGACTTGGGCCTCCACGTACCTTCGGGTATATTTTGGAGGACAACTTTTAGGTGCTATCCATCCATAGTAAACCGAGTCGGTCACCTTTAAATTGTGATACACCGAACACAGCATTCGGGGAGATTGCCTGCCCGTACTTCTTGGCTTTCTAGGAGGTATTCTGCAGTTCACAGTTTACTGGTAAACCCTTTTGCCTAGCATTACCCTCTTTTTGTTTATTTATTTTTGGTTAAAATTAATCAGCAATCGTGGAAGAACATAATCATACCCCCTCATCGTTTGCGTAGATTAGCTTTAAAACCATCTTTACCACCAGAAGTTACTTCTAGCAGGCGAAGGCGATCAAAATCTGCCCAACAGTGATGTTGATGTTGTGGATGATATTACTTGATGCTTCATGATGGGTGTTCTTTCTCACTTTCACATAATCATGTTATAGCCTCTGCTTGATGCTTTTGTTGCTATGGTCATGTCAGGCATTAATTAATTGTCTTCAATGTTCAATGTGTGAAGAGTGCAAATGTTCCCTTGATGTGGTTTAAATTCAGGCAAAATAGACTGCTGTTATGCACCATGTTTCCTTGGCTCCTACATATTGGAATATGCCCAAAATGATTTTGGAGAGTGATATCCATTCATGGAAGGGTATTTGAACTCGTCTTTCATGGAAGTTTATTTACACTCATGTTTCATTCTCTCATGAACCAAGTGAAATTTCTTGGGGAATTTCTAATCAACAAGTTTTAGGAGTTTGTGTCAGATTTGGGTAGACTCGTAGAATGATTAGCTTGTGGCTGCTATAAAATATTTTTGTCAACCCATGGATGCATGGGTTAAATTTGCACTTGATTTGCAGTTTCCAATGATTTGACACTAAGAATCATTGGTTGACTGTGGTGATTCGTTGACTTCTTTTCTTCTTTTTTGCCCCTTTCCCTTAGATGGTCATTCATAGGAGGGGAAGTTCCAATGAATGTATGATTTGTGGTGTGCATTTATCTATTGGTTAACTCTTTGGTAACATCCCATGACTATTATTTCAATAGAACTTGGCTAAATAACAAACACTAAGTGCTGATTAGGAGTTTTAAATGTTTGATACAATAACTAATTTTGGTTTATAGGATCCCAAATGTGCCTTTTTGGGCTTGAAACATTACATGGCACCCGTGTGTTTACAAATCATGGAAAACATTTGAGTCTTTTTAGGTTATTTCATGGCCATACTAGACGTGTTTCACTATGGAAAGGAAACTATGGTCAACAGGAGGACAATGTCTTAAGGGATTTCTTTCCATTGATAAGTAAAAGAATCACTAGTAACTGACTAGTTTCCTTCCTCACTTTTATCATGGAAAATGATAGAGGATATGTTTCAAATTCTTATAACCAATTATTTACAACTTAAGGGAGAGGTGTTTTGGAAAGGATGATTAAAGTTATTGTAATATTTTGTTGTTTTGTTTAAAGCTTTCAAGTGTTCATCAGGTGATTTGGAGATATGATTTAATTTAGTGGAAATTTTTTATATTTTATATTTGAATGATGTTCTTTGTTTTATAGATGATGAATCATGTTGTTATTGTTTTTTGTATAATGATTTATTTTTGCTTTTGGGCTTGGGCCTTGGCACAACATTTTAATAAAAAATTGCATAATGGTTTTTGTGAACATTACACTTATTTTATTTTGAAAGCTACTTACAAATCTAGTAATTCTCAACTCTTGGAAACTATTGATGCAGGTTTCTAGATCGATTTGAAATTTTACTTCTGGAATATTCAGTGAGATGTCAAAATCTAATCCTGGGAAGAAACTATCAAGGAAAATTGATGTATTATCATACTTTAAAAAGTCTCAATCCAAGAATACACATTCTCTTCATGCTTCAAGCTCCTTTGAACAATCTGTTACTGGGAGAGATGTTAACTCTTGTGAAAATGCATCTGATATCCATATGATGGATGAAATAATAGGTTCCTCAAGTGATCAGGGTGAGATAAATGCAGTTTCAATAGAAATTAATGATGAAAATGTTAAAGATATTTCCTTGGAAGGTGACACAAACCATTCACGGAAAAGGAAAAAAGGCCAGTGGACCATAGGGAGAAAATTCCAAGATGATTGGTTCTCAAGTTTTCCATTTATTGAAGAAATACCTTCTACAAATGAGGATTTACGAGAAGTTAAATGTCTTGCGTGTAGTTGGAAAAGTTGCAAGGTAGTGAAATTTCAGATGAAGCTAGATACAGTACAAAAGCATGCAGGAAAGGTTTATGAAAAGAAAATTGTAAATGGTAAAGAGAAATCTATTGTCAGATGGAAATCTTTGGAGGAATGTCGACATAGCCAATGTGTGGAAGAATACAAAAAATATTTAATAAATAAGAAGAAACTTGAGGCAAGTGGAGGAACCATCATATCTCAATTTGAAAAGATGATGGAAAGAAGTTTGTTATCCAAGATGATACAATTGAGCACTGTATTTCACATCTTATGTAAAGGTCGTCCTATGACAGATTATCCAGATCAGATGAAATTTCTATCTTTTCTTCACGTGCCAAAATTTCCATCTTCTCATTGGTCCGTAACTAGTGGTTGGGAATGGGAAAGATATCTAGCTCAAGTAGAAATTGATGATTTGAAATAGGAGATTGCAAATGCTAGGTTTTTGGCATTGTATTTGGATGAGGTTACAACTATTGATAATACTTCATGGATCTGCATGAGCATTTATATGGTTAATGACCATATTAGGCATTCCTATCTACTTGGGATTAAAAAGATGAGAGAGACTTCTACAGCTGAAAATATTTATGAACTTTTTCTTAATACTTTGAAGGAAAGTGGTATGGATCATTTAATGATTGCAAAAAAGTTGGTATGTGTTGGAGTAGATGGAGCATCAGTAATGCAAGGGCAAAGGAATGGTCTTTCTGTTAGACTACAACTATCAGCTTCGCCATATATGATTAATATTCATTGTATGGCTCATAGGATGAATCTTGCATTTAAAATAGTAAGCAAGTTTCCATTAGTTTCAAAAGTTGAAGATCTTGTACGTGAGACTCATGCATACTTTTCTCGTAGTCCCAAACGATATTTAGAGTTTCAACAATTTGCAGATGGTGTTATAGATGGAAAAAAACTACTAAAAGATGTTGATACAAGATGGATCTCATTAAATGGACCAGCTCAAAGAATATTTAGTGAGTTCAAATCTTTGGTAGGGTTGATGTATGAAAATTGCTACAATGTAGACAAAGCTCAAGATCTTCTTTTTCGACTAACTGATATAGAAACATTATTGACATTGGCTGGAATTCTTCCTATGCTACATGAAATGAATGTCCTCGTGAAAATGTCTCAAAATCGCACAATGTATATTGCTGAATACACAAATGCGACAAATTCAACATGCCTTGCATTGGATAATTTGTATATGATGCCGGACTCTTTTACTGGTCCAGAGTTTACAAGTTGGACTAAGATCATCAATATAGAAAATACTGAAAAATTTTTGACGTTTGATGAAAAAGGGATACTATGTATCACAGTGCGTGGGTATATGGTCCCCTTTCATTATATTAGTAAGACGGGAAGAATCACCAAAGATTGCCCCGTGTCAATAGACCAATTTGATAATATTGTGATCTCAGTGAGACAAAATTTGATAAAAATTACAAGATCACTATCATTAGAGATAAGAGAACGATTTCCTCGAGATGAATTTTTGGAGGCCATGTGTGTGGTATACCCTCAATATTGGAACAATTGTCAATGTCCAAGAAATTTAAAAGCCGATTTTCAAAAGAGATTAAAATGTTTCGTAGACCACTTTTGCAAGAAAGTCTCGATACATGGAGAATAGATTGAAGGTATTTTAGATTCATCAAAATTGTATCAACAAGGTGGATGCTTTGCTGAAACAATGTGGAATCAATATCCTTTTTTGGAGAATCCTAATGAAAACGGTGCTATAAAAAGATTATGGAATACTTTAAGTGCTAGCCAATACCTACAAGAAAAAATATCAGAATATCTTAAATTAGCAGATTTGTGTCAAACCATGATTTTGGGATCAGTGGAGGATGAGAGAATGTTTAGTGCACTATCATTTTTGAAGTCAAAGTTGAGGAACAAGCTTGATAAACATGTGGATACATGTTTAAGATTATATGTAACAAAGTATGACGTTGACAATTTTCCATATGAAAGAGCACTAGCGCTTTGGCGATCAAATTGTGATAGAAGGGGAGAAAACAATATAACAAATTTATCTAATGAACTTGATATAGAACATAATGTTTTGGAGGCTCATAATGACAGTACATCTGGAGAAGATCATGTTCACAATGTAGAAAATGATGACCAAGATGAGAACTGGGAAATTGAAATACCCTAGGACTCTTATTTTGGTATACATGTTCCGTTGATCATGCAAGATTACTACATGTCAAATTCAGGTAAAAATGGGTTCTATATTTTGTATTTTTCATTGTAACATTGCAACTACATTTCTTTCATGTGTGTTATTTTAAGATTGATGTTTCATATTTAATCCTTACATTGTTTGTTTCTTATTTGTGACAGGAAATGAAGCTGGATTTGATGATTTTGGGACCTATTTCTTTTCACATAGATAGTGTTTGACTAGTATTAAATGATAAATACCTAATTTAACAAGACTAATGCAAAGCATCAATGGGCTCATTCAAGTACATGAAACTACCTTGATGTCTAGCTTTGACATCTTGGAAAATTTTAATGGTATATATGTTGCTTGTGTTTGGGGAATTTTGCTGAGTTTCGAGTTTTATATTTTCTTGGAAAATAATTATTGATATTTGGAAAATGTGTGATTTTATATTGGTATTGGAAACGAAGCTAGTTTTGATCTTTGTTTGGAAATGAAGTTGGATTTGATGAAGTTGGGACCTATTTCTTTTCACATATATAGTGTCCTAGTATTAAATGATAAAGAAATAATTTAAGAAGTCTAACACTAAGCAACAATGAGCTTATTCAAGTACATGAAATTGTGTTAATGTCTAGCCTTGATATCTTTGAAAATTTTAGTGGTTTGTTTGTTGCTTGTTTAGAGGATTTTTTTGAGTTTGAAATTAGTCCCTTGAATGCTTATAGTTCTCATATCATGCATATATCGATAGATCTAAGATCTAGTTCTATTATTATAATCATTATTGTTTTCTTTATATATTTGGTGGTTTGAGGAAAGATATTTTATTTCATTTCACTTTGTGGCATGATTTCGACATCTTCACCTTTTAGAATATAGTAAAATAATTTTCTTATTATAGATTTTTCTTGGAAAAGAATTATTGAGAGTTAGGTGCAAATGCACAATGTTGTGTAGCATTAGTGTGATAAATATGGGATAGTGCAAAGCATAGTTTTGAAGATTAGTCTAAGTTGACTCGTACCTAATCAACTTAGTCAAGTTGATTGTTGGTTGAACAGCTAATTGTTGGTTCAATGGACAGAAGGTCTTGCAGGCACAGATACCAAAGGGAAAAATGGAGCCCATCATGGGGTACTCTTTTTAATTCTCCACCACTGCTACCTTCCATGCTTCCTCAAACTCTTCTCCGACCTCAATATCAGTGCTAGTAGTAGCATGAGAAACAACACTACTCTTAGCAAAACTAGAAGAACGCATTTTCCAAACTACACGAGAACTACTTCCCTCACGAGTCACCATGTGCCATGCTTGGTCTCGGTGGTTCTCTTCCTTCTACTCCTGGTTTAATTACCATATCTTCATTGGAACCAACACCCCAAACACCACTAGACAACGATTCACCATTTTGTAGTAGTGATTCGCCATTTGTACTGGTGATTCGCCATGATTTTACAGGATAATATAATCTCGTGAGAGATTCGCCAAAAAATTATATATACGTATTATATTATTAATAAAATCGCCTTCCATTTTTCCTATGTATCATGAGGATTCGCCTATTTATTATATATATAAATTTAGGGGGGTTCTTAAAATTTTCCTTGGTTGAGGATCTTTTTGAGCTAACTAGATTGGCTCATTTCATTTGGATGATAGCATGGGGGTGGAAGTCACTCATTGAATTCCCCATGTTCATCATCACTCCTACCTTGAGAAGGCCATTGGAAAGCAGGGAGGTTTCCACTTACATCTTCCTCCTTTCTATGATGTAAGCCATATGGTGTTGCATGCTTGGGAGGAAACATTGGAGGACAGATTTGTAGTAGATCATTTCGAGTAGCGGTGGAGACTTTTGATGAGGAGGCCACAAGAAGAGGAGGGGATGATTTTTTCTCTCCTTATACATTTGCTTGAGGACAAGCAATATTTTAGAGGGGAGTATTGTAATATTCCAAAATTTTAGCCTTCAAGCTAAATGGAATATTAGAGTTGCTTTATCACTAGGTAGGTGAATAAATGGGTAGGGAGGCCCATTAACCTCTTTAGAGGGATCAATAACACTCATAATGTGAAAGGAGTAAGAATAAGAAGCTAATTTGAGCACCCTTGGGTGTGAATAGAGATGGGATCATGTTGATTTAGTCAACTTTGACCAAGTCAACAAAGCTAACTAGATACATTGAACTTCCTTGATGGACAACACAGTTTTGGTGGAGGACAACTTGCATGAGCTTGATGGCACATGTGGATGGGACCCAATGTGGAGAGGTTCACTTGCTATATATGGAGAGGATGGGAGCCTTTTTTATTCATGCTTTGTATTTGATATTTTGATCTTGTCTATTTATACTTGGCTTCCTCTTGCTGTTTAGCAAGGTTGCAGTGTTGTTTAGCACAGGGTGTTCCTGAGCGGGAATCCCACCTCTTCCCTTGAGAGGCCTCTTGGGAGAGCTTGCCCTATATTTCTCCACATCCAGGCTTGAGGCCAAGCACCATTCTTCATTCCCAGCGTTATTTCTATAGTAGGATATTGCTAAGTTGCAGGGTGTTGCAATGGAGGTTTGTTACACCACTTCCAGGTCTGTTTCTCAGTATAAGGTGCCCTCCTTCTCTTGAGAGATTAGTTAGGAAGATTTCTGGGCACATTTCAGATCTTGGCAGTAGGCCAAAGCACTTATTATCTCCTACAGTGCAGTCCCTTGCAGGAGCTGCGTCATTTTGCATAGAGTTGTTGCAGCAGGGTTAAGACCCTTGTTTCTGAGCTAGTTTCCTAGGGAAAGGGCCAACCCTTCTCCCGGAAAGCTAGAGGAAGGGACTCTCGTCACTCTTTTGTATTATTAATCTATATTTCTATAATTTTTTAGTAAGACTACATTTTCTAAGCTGAATATTCAGATCTTCTCTTTTTGTACTCATGCTTTCAAGAAACCCCTGTCGGGTTACCTTTATAATGTAATAAGGAGGCTATATCTTCATTTTCTTGGAATATTGTTCCATAAAGTTCCAAATCCATGTTATTTTATCATTATAATATAGAAACCCTCATAAAATAATGTTGTACATTCTTCAGTCGTTTTCTGCATAGCATAAGTCATGGGATTTGGCTATTTTTAAGCTGATATGAAGCAGAGAGGTTTGTTTAACATATCAAAAGGGATTTATTTATTATCCCCTTTTGTATGCGAGGCCTAACATCATATTTTAAGCAAACCAAGCATTATTTCACCCATTAAAAATGCAGATATTCTGAAATACTGTTTTTAGGGTCTATTTGCTGCATTTTCCCCACCTGGGAATGTGTAGAAGTTCTTATTTTGCCGTTGTTTCACTCATTTGATGGCTAGGTGTTTTTGAAAACATCATATGAGTATATTTGTCAGTGAACCTCCATTATTATGTTCATGAGTTGCTGTAGCTCCAACTTTAGAATATCTTAAGATATTCTTATTGTTGTAGATTTTCCCTATTTTGGGATATTACATACAAGTAGGTTTCCATCAAGGACAAAAAATTATCCTTAATGCCAAAAATCTCCCCCTTTAGACATGATGGAAACCACATTGGTGTTTGGTTACCACCACCTATAGATACCTAGAAAAAATTTTATGGACAAACCAAGCTTCTCTCCCAAGTCTCCAAGAATTCTCCAAACACAAAGCTTTTCTCCCCTTTTGAGATCAAGGGAAGAGGGATGACTGATGATAAATTAAGGCTTATTCATCCCTATATATAGATGAGCACAATATATTTTATTATGTTGAATATGAGAATTGACCATGCTCCCCTGAGAATATTTTGAAACTCCTAGAAAATATACAAAGAAATATATGACTCTATGACAACCAAATATGGTCGTTCCTATCACCAAGGACTCATGCTTACATCAATCACCCAACACATTGGGCTTACATATTTGATTCAAAATTACATCAAGTGCCAAAAATAATGGGATTACATGTTGAGATTCAACAAGATGATGATCCTAGTGAAAATTAAGCACCTACACTAGGTGGGGCCCGCAGGCTATTTTTAGGTGATATGTCTATTTTTAGAATTTGGATCAAATTATATTTTTAGCAGTAGTCTATTTATATATGGTTGAGAAAATTATATGGATGGATGGGTGTCTATTTTTGGATTGCATGTGCGAAGACGGTTCGTGGATCGCATGTCTAAAAATAGAATGCATGTCGATTAATGTTATCTCTTAACAATAATTAAACAATAAATATTAATCTCTTCTCTTGAATAACTTGATTTCAGTTAACTGGTGTGGAAAACCAGTTAATTGAGGGAATTTTTTGTTGGTGGGACATGCTAGTGGACTTAGTTGTAACTAAGTGATATAAATTTATAACAGAGTTGGATGTGTAGTTATGTGAGTTGTAAGTAGTTTAACTCAGTTAAGTGAGTTAAAATTAGTTGTGCTATTTGTAACTAAAGATACACTAGTGAGAGATCAGTGAGTTAAATATTAAATTAATTCACATGGAGTGATCTCACATGAAACTGAAGATTTACTATTGTTAACTACATGCATGTCAGATCTAGTGGAGACCCAGCTGAGAGATAGGTGAAAGGGATAGTTTGACTATCAGTTGTGACTATAGTGGGTGCACACTTGCAACCAAACACACATTGGAGATTTCAATGAGGATTTCATATTCAAGGCAAGGAAATATTGAATTCATTCAGGGATTGTGATCAACAGGGATTTCACAGTGGAGGCAGGCTGTCAGGAGGCAGTAAATTGGTGCATGTTTATGCCAATTTTTGTATGACAGTGTGAGACGATTGTATATTATACTGAGAGCTCTTGGATTAGAATTTTGTATGAATTTTTTCATGATCCATGATATATAAATAATATGTCATAGTGGGGTTTTTACTTTATGCTTTCCTGGTAAAAACATTTGTGTTATGTGTGATTGATCTTTCTTCATGTGTTTGCAATTGGCGATTAAATTTTCGCAAACATTTAAGTAGAAGAATTCTGTATTTAGCAGTGGCATATAATTTTTAGGTTAGGAGAATCTGAAAATACATTATTGCATTAAAACTTCTACATGGTATCGGAGCAAAGAAGATTGCAATATTGAAGTAGTAGCTGAGTTTGTTGGTGGAAACAATTTGAATTTGCTGTAAGAATTTCTTGGTGCGATAGTTGAGTAAACATCGAAATGGATTTCAATAGTTTGCGGTTAGAGTATGCACTCGAGGGAATCTTGAACTAAATTGCATGGAAGGATAGGATGGAGGTAGTGCTTGAAGATAATGGCTTGAAGGAATTCATCGACAATGATGTTCCTAAGACCACTTCGACAGATGATGCATTACTAGACGCCTGGAAAAATAAAGTAGCGAAGATGAGAAGGATTTTGTTGGAAGGTGTAAGAGACCATATTGTCTCAAGCCTTCATGGGAAAACCACTCCATTTTCAATGTGGAAGGCTTTGACAGATCTTTTCCAAAGCAGCAACGACCATAGGAAATTAGGGCTAAAGGATAAACTTAGAAAGATCGAAATGGAAAAGGGCGACAATATTCCTAAGTATCTCACAAAGTTTGTCCAATTTTGGGATGAAATGGGGAGTGTAGGAATCATGGTTTTCGATGATGATTTGGTGAGTTTGGCTCTCTTGGAACTTCTTAAGAGTTGGCATAGTTATCAAGAATCTGTAAATGGATGGGAAAAACTTCCAAATTGGGAATGACTCTGGTCGGATCTAGTGCAAGAGGAGTTCAGGGGGAACACCAGAGATGGCTCTTCATCAAAGCATGATGATGAAGAGGATTGTGCTTTGGATGCCAAAGAAAGGAAATGGAAGGGGAATAAATCCCATTCAAAACATGAGGCTAAAGGAAAGAAGCTAGATTTTTCCAAGGTGAAGTGTTTTCATTGTCATGAACATGGGCATCTTGCCACTACCCACAGAAAATGAAGAACAAGAAGGCTGCTAAAGATGCAACTGGTGAGGCTCTTGCCTCACAATTTGAACTTGATTTCTCTTTTATTGCATGCTTAGTTTGAATTGAAATGGGATTGATGTGGTATATTGATAGTGGTGCTTCCTTCCACATGACAGGAGATAAGGAACTTTTCAGTGACTTGGAGGAGAAAGATCTCCAAATGCATATAGAGATGGGAAATGATGGAAGATACAGTGCGACTGACATTGGTACCATTACCTTTGAGAGGGAGTTAGGTAAACCATTTTTGTTGAAAGATTTATGCATGTTCCGGGTCTGAAGAAAAGCTTGGTTTGAGTCGCGATGTTGGAGAACATAGGTTATGACATTGTTTTCAGCGATGGAAAATATTTCACGCGACATAAAACAATGGGTCAAACCAAGAGGATAGGGATTTGAGTCAGGAATATCTATAATATGGAGGTAGACGGTTGTGCTACAATGGTGGGCAAAGTAGAAGAATTGGTGAGCCAATATGAGGGCGAATTATGGCACAGGTGATTGGGCCATCTTCACCATGGCGCCCTGTGTTGGGTGCTAATAGGTGTCTTTAAAAACTCCTAATTTCCTCACATTAATTATCAACCAGGTTAATTCATTTTATCTCAAGTGTGTACACAATATGTGCAAGCTATTCATACAAAGAGTAACTGTAAAACCAACCGTTGAATATAGATACAATAATAAATCTTGAAGCTTAAAAGGAAGTGATTCATCTATGCATTAGAACACAAAACTGTAATTCATTCCTAATTCAACTAATTCAAATGATAATCAACCGAGAGCACTGAAGCATTAACCGAGCTCTTTCAGCTGGATCTAAACAATCAAACAAAAGGAAAGTAGTGTAAATAAGATTCTATTCTTTAAGTAATCAAAGCCAATTCTTTTAACGAGCAACTAATAAATTGGAAATGCGCACTCAAGGGAATGAATACAGAAATCTAAATTATCAAAACTAATTCACTGTAAAGAAAAAAATCATAATATACTTGTAGTAAATGGAAAATTATAGCACAAAGAACAATAGCAAGATTCACCAGAGGTCGGGCCCTTAGCCGCTAGTGAACACTACTTATTTACTCTAGAACAATCGAATGAACAACAACACAAATTATATATTAATCATCACAGTCATTACAATACAATCCTGCCCTTCAGAACTACGTTCTGTTCATTATAAAATGACACATAAATGAAAGAGACATGATACAATATGTGATACGATCTGATTTGCATTCTCTAATTTCTCCTATGTCATCATGTCCATCTTCGTATTCTTCTCGTTCCTTTATAGCTAAAGGAAAAGGTAAATGTGATCCATCAAGATCAGGGGATATTGAGGGATTCATAACAGATTGCTATCTTCGAACAGTTGGTTGTTCTCACTGATTCGTCTTCTGATTTGACTGCCTTTAATGCACCTTCTTTTCCCTTGATTAGATCCTGCTGTTCCTTTTTGGGAACAACTATTGTTTTATCTTTATTTTTATCATAAAAGAAATCAGAATTAGTTTGGACTATTAAACCATTTCAAGACTATTTCATTCATTTTTTATCAAAATCCATTCAATATATTATTATATTATGGCACAAAAATGGACGAAGAAGCGGAAAAAGGATAGTATTTGAGAGTAAATAAATACCTATTGCAAGGCTCAACATACTCCCCTGCTTACCTTTTTTCATGTCGTCATGAAAAATAAATAATTCTGATGCAAATAAGTTAAAGAGTAGGCTGGAGAAGGTATGTCTATAATAGGCTTGAGACCATGATGTCATTCCAAGTGTGCAAAGGCTTCCGCCTCTTGTCCTTCAGGTAACTCATAGCTAGGATTATATCCTTCAGGAGGATACCAAATAATGGAGCTTCTATAGTGACATACCACCCAATAAGGTCCTCCTCTTAAGATAAAGTTGCTATATGGGACCAACCGTCTCGCAGCAGCTTTGAAATTTCCATAATCAAATGGTTCTTTATATTTAACACTGTTGCTTGAAACCATCCATCTCATTTTGGATGCAACCATGGATCTTTCTTGAATGGAGAGGAAATATGTTGTTCCTTCCAGCACAAGTTCCTTATGTATGGGCCCTAAACTCTTAGTCATGCCCTCCTGTGTCATTAGTGTTTTATGCTTAGCAGACACTTGCAGAGGGTGAGTAGTTTCACTTCTTACCCAAAGATCTAAGTTGTGTTCCTGCCTTTGGAATGAATTATAATCGTTCAACCACTTGAGTTGGTTGACTGCAAAAGAGATAAAAGCCTGAAATTGAACATCTCCAATAAAAGGGCTAGGATTCACATCCACTTCTTTATCTAATATGAAATTATGTAAATAAAATTCACAAAGAAGCCTTTTGGACCTTTAATCATTGTGTCTTACAGCAATTTATAAAATCCTCCATTTTCTTCAGCTCAATTGGCTTGTCGGCTTTAACAGCTTTGATTTTTAACAATAAATATAATTCTAATAAAAACAAGGCATAGTTCGTAGCAGGAGATCGATAAGTCAAGATATTCGAATATAATGAACAAATGGTGTCCAATTGATTCCTAACGCTACTTAGCTTAGTTTTCATTCTATTCATTTTTTTTTCTTCTTGTCTAGCCTTCTCAAAAGCCTCATTCTCTGATAGAGCTAATCCTCTCAATTGTTTTTGTAATTCCTGGTATTTTTGCAGGGAGACTGTCTGTTGTTGATGTTGTTCTAAAGCAAGTTGGGCTTGCGTTAATTCTTCTCGAAGCTTTAAAACATTAGGGTCCTTCTTTGACGAGGAGTCCTTAGATTTATTCTCTGTTTAGGTGCCAATACTATGAAAGAGCACCTTTTCAGTTTGTATTTGCTTATTGTGACAGGACCAAACCTTCGTTTGAACAACTACATTCACCAAGTTCTCATGCAAATCAACTTGGGTGGCAATTGTTCTAGTGGAAGCGAGTTTTATTTGAATCCCCATTGATTTATTTTTGCATTTTATTGTTTGTGTTGCTACAGAAGTCACCTCAGGAGCAGTGCTCTAAGTTTCACATTTTTTTATTTCTTTTCGTATCCTTTTAACTGTCTTCTAGAGCTTCTAATATTTTTGTCGCAGTTTCTTATGTTTTGCTCCAGCTCCTTGGCTCTTTTGAGGAGCATCTGCTCCACTAACAGGTTCATTAATGGCTTCTGGAGCTATTTGTTGGCCCTCAGGGCTTTGTTCCAAAGGAACTATATTGCTTGAATGATTGTCAGATTCGTGACCAATGTCTATTTCTACAAAATTTTGTGGGTCCTCCTGGCTATATTCTAACAAAATTGTATCACTAGACTAGTTATCAGATTCCTGTGCAATTTATGTGTCTGCAGCCTCTTCTGATGGAGGAGGTTCTATATGCTCGGAATTCTCTGGGGCTTGTGTTTCCAATGTGCTAGGACCAAACGGTCTTCCAGGTTGCATGTACACATCAAGATTCGCTAGGACCTCGACCATTCCTGCCTCAAAATCTGGCCCTGATTCAACTTCCAATTCATAATCTTGTTCTTGTTCTTCGGGCTCTAATTTTGGCTCAGCCTCTTCCTAGAGCTCTTCTTCTTGTTATGGTTCTAACCCGGCTTCCACTTCTGGTTCTTCCTCTGAACCTGGTGCTTCTTGTTCAGACTCAGAATCCCCTACCATAACTGGGCTAGACGTCTGTGCAGGTTGGTCGCTTTCGTCCTGCAGAGTTACAAACATCCTCTGGGCTAATTCAATTCTTATAGACCTCTTGAATTTGTGAGGTTTGATGCTTGGACAATCAGTCCTTTTTCTTTTTGAGACAGGGTTTTGCTGACTTGCTTCCGCAATTGTGGGATGTTGAATTACAGGGTTCTGTATGCTTTCTAGGGCCATAATGAAACTGTCCCAAGTCAAGTCGTATTGGACTAGGCTATGACTAATGATCATTCGAATCAGTCCATGGTGACTTATCACTGTTTTAGGGTGCCTATCTCGTCTTATTATTGTAGCAGTATCATGCGATAAATAATTTATAAGGGATGGCAAATTAATGGTAATTTTTTATTTTAGAACATCTAGGAGTTTGAGTTGTCGTGGCCTTACCACACCATGGCGTCCATCACAGGTAATGTATTTCTGGACAATTCTTGCTAATTCCCTCCATGGTTCTATGAGAGAAGATGGTTGAATGCCTTTTCCTTTTCTAACCAGTTTTTCACCTTCTTCTTTGAAGGTTTCCACCGCGTCTTGTATCAATACATGTTTTTGTGCCCATGTGGTGCCTTCTGTTGGCAGCCCAGATACCTCAGCTATTACAACGTCTGTAACTATAATCCTTCTGCCTTTTACCATGGATTCCCTATTCGGTAAATTATATAGAAATTCAATAGTGATTTCCTCATTTGAAGGTTGAAACCTTGTAATATAGGATATCCATCCTGCTCGAATCATAATTTCTCTTGCTCTATCGGACACTTCTAATACTAAAGGCTCATGGCGCACTGTCTTACCACCCATAGTGTTCGAATTATTCCTACTTTTGCAAAGGATGAATGTAATGGGAATATTTAGCAATGCTGAAAAGCACGGCAATACTGAAAATCATAGTAATATTGGAAAGCACAACAATACCGAAAATAATAGCAGTATTGAAAAACACAACAATATTGAAAAGCATAGCGATACTTAGAGCGATAGAAACAGCTAAATATAGCTTCTTTTATTTGAAGGGTTGCTAAATTTTCACATGCCACATAACCATGGGATAGCTTGTCAGTTAATGAAATAATGACAACTCATGCATAAGTGTAACAGAAGTCCTCTCCCCCTCCAAAATGAGAGTTCACCTTCGAGCGACTAGACGGGAAATGGCTATTTCGGTGGCAGGATGTAAGGATGAAGAGTACAGCCATAAATGGAACATAGTACGTAAATTAATGACGGGACAATAAGAGAGATGGATAGAGTAAAAGTGTGGTGTATCATGATAATAAATGATAAGAGACAAGGAGCTTTAGTTGATGATAGGTTAAGTGATAGGAGAAGGAACAAAAATATGTAAAAAAAAAGGGCTTTGCTGACGATATTATGACTGTGTATGATATGATTGAGTAAAAACATAAAAAAATGCATAAAGGTTCAAAGTAGGGAAGTATTTAGAGGAAATAATCTCTCAAAAAAGGATAAATGGGAAGAGGGTATTATAAGAGTTATTGATCGTGGAAATAAAACTTCAATACCATAAGCAGAGCTTCTGTTGCTAGTAGGCATCCATAGCCTTGACAAAGTTGCTTTTTAACCCATGTGAGCCAAGATCCTAAATTTATAATTGAAGATTTTTTATTGGTTTCTACAAAAGAGACCAGTGTGCTGGCGTGGTAACCAGATAACCACACTGCCATTCACTAGGAAGTAGAAAAAGTGAGCAGGTCGGCTCATGATGAGGCCTCCTATTCCAAGGATGTTTTAGCCATCCAATGGATCATACCCCTGGTGTGGTGGCCATAGTGGGAATGTCACATTTCTATATCCTTATGAACATGGTAGGCTAGCTCTTAATGAGACCCCCTATCCTCTATCTGTAGATAAAATTTAGTTGTTATTACATACTTTTATGATAAATAGAGGGAGGATCAGTACTTCTTAACAGTAGGGATGGTGTAAGAAGTTGAAACATATCAATAATAAGAAAAATTATACTCATAATCCCATTGATAATAGATAGAGAGAATTACAACCAGGAAGAATAAAACTAGCATGGTAAAGATGATCAATCAATATCATATACAGTAGATATCAGTACAATAAAGTGAAATATAAATAATTGTGTCCCTTCCAATTTTTTTAAGTCTATCATCAAGAAGCTGTCTTTGTCAAAGATCATAATGTTAAAAATATTCACTTTCTTTAATAAAATCCAGAATTCTTATCCGCATGAAGGAACTGTACTCAGGCCATAAAAGAAATCAAAATAATTGAAATTGAAATGAGCTAGGAATAAGTCCATAAGAGGAAAGAGGTAGTACTTGTGAAATATATAAAAAATGTGTTGTTCAGAACACACAAAAATTGTACAAGAAACAAGAGTGTTGTTCAAAACTTGGGAAAAAAACAAAAAAGAATGTTGTTCCAAAGGTGGAACAGCAAAATCAAAAAGTGTTGTTTCGAAGATGGAACAATGAAACTAAAAAGTGTTGTTCTGAAGATGGAACAACAAAATCAAAAAGTGCTATTTCGAAAATGGAACAACAAAATAAAAAAATGTTGTCCCGAAGATGGAACAACAAAATCAAAAAGTGTTGTCCCGAAGATGGAACAGCAAAATCAAAAAGTGTTTTTCCGAAGATGGAACAACAAAACCAAAAAGTGTTTTTTCGAAGATGGAAGAGCAAAATAAAAAAGTGTTGTTCCGAAGATGGAACAACAAAATCAAAAAGTGTTGTTTCAAAGATGGAAAGAAAAAACCAAAAAGTGTTGTTCCGAAGATGGAACATCAAAATCAAAAAGTGTTGTTCTGAAGATGGGACAACAAAATAGGCAGAAAAACAAATTGAATCAGCAATCCTATTTACAGTTTACAAAAGAAATGATTTTTTACAAAGATGAAGTTGTTGAAGGATTATCTTCTGTAGCTAAAACTTGCATGGTGGAGTCCTTGTGTATCTGTTGACAAAAATATTCTCTTGTAAGCAGTCTTTGGTAGAGGCGCACCCGATGCCTATTTTCTTTAAAGGAACAATCAGACCCATCAATGGTGGTCAACGTAAGAGCGCCATTTTCATGTACTTCCTTTATTTCATAGGGACCTAACCACCTAGTCTGCAATTTACCGGGGAAGTCTTGAAACCTAGAATCATAGAGAAGTACCCATTCGCCCTCATGAAATGTCTTTTTCTTGATCAGAGAGATGTGCTATTTGGCTCTTTGTTGTTGAATAAGTGCAGTATGTTGCAGAGACAAAAGCCAGATTTCGTCTAATTCATTTATTTGTTGTAATCTATTAATCTGGGCTTCAGTTAAATCCAGTCCCACTTCCTGGGCTATCCTTAGTGTTTGTATCTCAAACTCTATGGGAAAAATAGGTTCCTTACCAAATACCAGCTGATATGGGGAGTATCCAGTAGTATTCCTCCAAGTTGTGCGATAAGCCCACAAGGCTTCTGGTAGTCGAGTAGCCCAGTCTCGTTTGTGCAATGAGACTGTCTTCATTAGAATAGCTTCAATTATTTTGTTGGTGCTTTCTACCTACCCATTCGCTTGCGGGTGGTATGGAGAGGTAATTTTGTGAATAACATGATGATTTTTTAGTGTAGCAGCGATATTGTGGCCTACAAATTGCGGCCCTCCATCAGTGATTATTTCTCTTAGTAACCCATATCGTACAAAAATTTCGAAAATAAAATTTACCACAGTTTCTTCTATGGCTCTTGGTAATGCTACTGCTTCTACCCACTTAGTTATGTATTTTGTTGCAACCAATATATATGATTTCTGGTTGGATGATGGATTGATTGGCCCAACAAAATCTAATGCCCAACACTCAAAAGGTTCTATGACCAACTATAGATGTAGGGGAATTTCATTAGATTGGCTAGGGCGGCCCATCCTTTGACAACTATCACAGGCCTGAACAAATTTCTTAGCATCCTTAAAAATTGTGGGCCAATAGTAGCCCATTTGTAAAATTTTGTGTCAAGTTCTACGGTCTGCAAAATGTCCACCGCAAGGTCCATCATGGTAGGCTTTTAAGATATCATAAATTTCATCTTCCCTGATACACCTACGAATGTGCATATCAGCCCCTATGTGAAAAAGGTATCCTCCAATCTAGGAGAACCGAGTGTTGTGCTGTAATATTGATTTCCTTTCTCTGGGTGTCAGATGTTTAGGTAGTTTTCCCACTGCTAAATAATTTGCCACATCTGCGTACCATGGTGTTTTCACTGTTACAAAAAATAGGTGTTCATCTGGAAACTGATCCTCTACTGCTATTGCATCATCTGTTCTTGGCACTCGGGAGAGGAAATCTGCCACAAGGTTTTCCTTCCCTGGTCGATCCCTTATAGTTATATCAAATTGCTGAAAATGTAACAACAAACATGTCACTCTTCCATTCGTAATGGGTTTATTAGATATGTATTTAATAACAGAGTGATCCATATACAGAATTACAGGGTATCCAGTTATATAGTGTCTAAATTTGTTAATAGCATAAATAACAGCTAAAAACTCCTTCTCTGTTACTGTGTAATTCAATTCAGCAGGGGTTAAGTTTTTGCTAATGTAATATATAGCATAGTGTTTCTTGTATTCTTCTTGGCCAAGAACTACTCCAATGGCTATGTTTGATGCATCTGATGAAGTCTGGAATGGTATATCCCAGTTTGGACCTCGTAATACTAGTGCTGTTGATACTAGCCGTTTTAAATCCGTAAAGGCAATATCACATTTGTCAGTCCATATGAAATCACTGTTTCCTGTTAAGGCATATAATGGTGTAGGAATCTGTGAAAAATTCTTGATAAATCTACGATAATATCCAGCAAATCCCAGAAAATTACATACCTCTGTTTGAGTGTAGGGAGTAGCTAGTAAGAGAATTACCTATATTTTTTCCGGATCTACCTGAATTCCAACTGCTGAAATGTAATGACCCAATATCAGGCCTTCTATCATCATCATATGGCACTTTTCATGACTTAAACATAGGCTGGTAGAAATACACCATTCCAGAAATTTTTCCAATTTCTGTAATGCCTGTTCAAAGTCATCTCCATAGGGTGTGAAATCATCCATGTATACTTCCAATCCTTCATTTATCAAGTCTGAAAAAATACTGAGTATGGCTCTTTGGAATGTGGCAGGTGCATTACACAATCCAAAAGGTAATACCATGTAGGCGAATGTTCCCCACAAACAAGTAAAGGTGGTCTTATCCTGGTCTTCAGGAGCAATCTAAATTTGGTTGTAGCCACTGAAGCCATCCAGGAAAGAGAAAAATTTCTTCCCTGCCAGTGTATCTAGGACCGGATCAATAAATGGAAGGGGAAAATGGTCTTTTTTCATTGCCTTGTTATTCTCTATAGTCAAGGAATATTCGCCATTTCCCATTCTTTTTGGGAACCACAAATAATGGAGAAACCCATTTACTGTCAGATATAGGATAGATAAAATTCACATCTAACAGTTTTTGAAGCTCTTCTTTAACAATATATTTTAGGTGAGGATTTAATCTACGCTGAGGTTGTCGAATGGTTTTTGCATCCTTTTCAGTGTTTATGTGATGCATGCATAGCTGAGGGTCAATCCCTTTCATATCTGAGTAATCCCAAACGAAAGCCCCTTTATTTTCCCTAAGGACTTCAACAAGTTTCTGTTGTTGTTCATCACTCAGATTACTATTAATGTTCAGGATTTTCCCTGGCTCAATTTCGATAGGTTTTCTATTATAAATAGTGGTTGTTGGTATTTTTTGATCATTGATATCTCTCAGGGGATCTTCTTTGATTTCGTTGTCAAGGACTGCTTTAATCATGTGACATTTCAAACTTAATACTATGATAGGATGATTGATAAAAGTATTAATGACATCATCTTCAGTTTGGTTTTTGAATTCAAGGGCATCTACCATAGTCAATGGTGACCGAATATTTTTTGTTAAGTATGTTGTAGGTTGCTTCTTGGTTTTCATAATAGTCAAGCTTGGCTGAGTAGGAGGGTATAAAGCTAATTTTTTCACATCATTCCCCTCGGTTATAGTCATACTTCCTGTCCGACAGCTAATATAAGCATCAGTAGTCGCTACCCAAGGCCTTCCTAATATTAAGGGATGTCCATCTAGCTGGTTCCTAGGATTAATAATCAAGAAATTCGTCAGGTATTCCCAAGTGTCAATAGAGACCATCACATCCTGTAATTTTCCTTTTGGTCTAATGATTGATTGATCAACTAGTTCTAGTAAGGTAATTATTGGTTCCAAGGTTGTGATTCCAAGAATGTCGCAAGTTGTAGTTGTGAGAATATTAATGGCTACCCCTAATTCAACTAAAGCATTGGGAAAATAACGACCATTTATCTAGACTATGAAAATGGGGTTTCCGGGATCCTCATATTTTACAGTAGTTTCTTTGCTAGTAATAAATTAGACAAAGTCATGAAAACATGGATAGTAGGGGTTGTTTTTGTTTTCCGCACAGACTTCTTTATACACAATTCTTTAATAGTTTTGGCATATATTGGAATCTCTTGGATAGCCTGGAGGAGGAGAATTTTTATACAAATGTTATTAAGTTCACCCAGAAGATCAAAGTCAGGATATTCAATCGGGCGTGGTATCAACAATCTTTTTGGGAATGGGGGGAAAGTGGTTATGATTTGTTCAAGATTTTTTTGTCTGACTGTATATTCCCCTTGTTTTATTTCTTGATTATCTACAGTCAAAGGCTTATTTGTGTGTGGTTCTTATGGTTGCAAATATTTATCCTTATCTAGAGTGATTATGCGTCCAGATCTCAACTTAAGCTCTTTACATTCTTTCAACTCAACCTCAGGGTCTAGACCCTCAATGATTTGTATTGACCGAACTGGTCTGTTTTTAGGATTTGGGTTGGGTTGAGCTGGAAGTTGTGGTAGTATATTAGATTGATGATTCTGCTGCAACATGTAAGGTGCTGGTAAAGTTGGTTGAGGCAGAGGAGCTATCTCCATAGGCTGGTTCATAGAGCTTTGCCAATTTTATTGCCAGTTCTAGTTTTGGGAGGAATAAGAATTGTTCTACCAGAATGGTGGTGGGTAAAGGGAATTTGGCCAATTATTATTATTTGGATTTGACTGATTGGGCCATGGTGGCATAAAAAGTGCTTGAGGTGGCAAAAAAGGTGGTTGATTCTGCCATGCTGCCCCTGAATATTGCTGAGAATTATATTGCGAGGAAGGAAAGAACGAAGATGGATTGGTAGGCATACCTATCTGACACACTTTCCATTGACGGCGCTGGTTCAACAGTTATATTGGTTCCACTTCTTCTTATGCTTCCTTGAAAACTGCTTTTAATCCTGGGAGTGATGGGAAACTTTCCGTGGCGTGCTTTTTAGTGCATATGGCACATGTTCGTATCGCACCTAGGGGGAATTCCTTATGACTGTGATTCTTTCTACAATGGGGGCAGAAAATAGCCAAATTCTATTCTTCTATAGCCTACTTTTTCTTAGCTTTCATGACATCCAATTGTGTTGCCAGGGTCCCGAGGATATCAGTCTTGAAATCCTCCAACAGATTGCCGATTTCGCTTCATGTAATGCTTCCTCCTGAGGCTTTGTTGTCTCTGGGACTTGCATCACGTCCAACTGGTTTCAGCCCTGTACTACCCCTAGAACACTTAATGCACAAATCTATAATATTGTTATACTTTCTTGATAAATGTCACCTTTACCCATTATATTTAGTGTCTCTACCCATTGGTCTTTCATACCTCTAATCAACGAGGTTTTTAGAACATTATCAGGAAGATTTGTGTAAGGATATCATTGCAGATTATATTGAAAATTATCTACATATTCTTCCAGAGTCTCGCTGGGATTAGCTACCATTTGAAAATTTTCATCTTTTAATTCTCTAGTTCGGCAATAATCTTGATATTTTTTAAGGAAATATGTTTTCATTTCGTCCCAGTCATTGATGGTGCCTCCACCAAGTCCCATAAACCAACGCAAAGCTGCTCCCTTCAGAGTAGAGGGGAATAGCTTCAGCTTCTAGGGGTTGGTATTGTAGTCATAACCCCTGCATAAAACATCAAACTCGAAAAGGAATGCATCGGGATCTTCTGAAGTTAGCCCATGAAAGGTAGGAATATTTTGTAATGGGATAGCCTTCATGGGGGCATTGAAAGTTGTTTCAAAAATAGGGTATTGCAATGTATAATTTTGAGGTTGTTGTTTATTAGCTATTTGGAAAAAAATATGCCAGTATTCTTCATGGATCTCTGGAGCTGGAGAGTCATTCCTAGGATTTCTACAAGAGGCTGGAATATTTCTAACAACACTACCTTGATCTGGAACACTGGGTGTCCTCTGCTCAGTCACTACTTCAGGAGATCTAGGTTCAGATAATTTAATTTCAAGATTTATTGTCTCTCCTCCTTCATGGAGGTTGCAAGAATTTCCTTCTTGTGAAGGGAAAATTTGTGAATTTTCAGTATCTTGAAAACTCTATTCAATCCCTTCAGTCTTAATGTGAATCTTAGTGTTAGCTATAGATGGTGATCCTGCAGCTTGAAGGAAGTCAATAGGATTCCTGGCAGCAACAATTCGAGGTCCTACTGATGACTGAGACTCAGATTTTCTTAAGATTTCATCAATAAGAATTGATCGTCCAAGGTTCATCAGTTCCTTAGGTTTTTCAGGTTTAGAAGGAGGAATTTTGTCTTTTTCAAGTCTCTCCCTCTTAGTCATTCATGCAAAAATACAAACATTCATTCCTACCTCAAATTCTTACGTAATTATGCTAGGAAGAGGGTGGGTGAGAAAGCATTTTACTCATTCTTTACGCAGGTTCTTACCTTCCGTTTTTAATACCCAATTCTCCCTCAGCAGAAAAAACATCAATCAGACA
Organism: Pinus albicaulis; assembly: GCA_034641835.2. Classification (NCBI taxonomy): domain Eukaryota; kingdom Viridiplantae; phylum Streptophyta; class Pinopsida; order Pinales; family Pinaceae; genus Pinus; species Pinus albicaulis. The sequence continues at coordinate 828,639,298 of CM076573.1, forward strand.
TTACTCTTTATAGAGTGGAAACACGCTCCCCGGCAACAGTGCCAAAATGTTGGGTGCTAACAGGTGTCTTTAAAAACTTCTAATTTCCTCACATTAATTATCAAGCAGGGTAAGTCCTTTTATCTCAAGCGTGTACACAATATGTGCAAGCTATTCATACAAAGAGTAACAGTAAAACCAATCGTTGAATATAGATACAATCATAAATCTTGAAGCTTAAAAGGAAGTGATTCATTTATGCACTAGAACACAAAACTGTAATTCATTCCTAATTCAACTAATTCAAATGATAATCAACCGAAAGCAAGAAAGCATTAACCAAGCTCTTTCAACGATCTAAACAATCGAACAAAAGGAAAGTAGTGGAAATAATAGTCTATGCTTTAAGTAATCAATGAAAATTATTTTAACGAGCAACTAATAAATTGGAAATGTGCACTCAAGGGAATAAATACAGAAATCTATATTATCAAAAGTAATTCACTGTAAAGCAGAAAATCATAATATACTTGCAGTAAATGGACAAGTATACCACAAAGAATAGAAGCGAGATTCACCAGAGACCAGGCCCTTAGCCGCCAGTGAACACTGCTAAGTTACTCTAGAACAATCAAGAACAACAACTCAAATTATATATTAATCATCACAGTCATTACAATACAATCTTGTCCTTCAGAACTATGTTCTGTTCATTATAAAATCATACATAAATGAAAGATACATGATACAATATGTGATATCATCTGATTTACATTCTCTGCTTTCTCCTACGTCATCATGTCCATCTTCGTATTCTTCTCATTCCTTTATAGCTAAAGGAAATGGTAAATGTGATCCCTGAAGATCAGGGGATCTTGAGGGATTCATAACAGATTGCTATCTTCGAATAGTTGTTCATACTCACTGATTCGTCTTTTGATTTGACCACCTTTAACACGCCTTATTCTCCCTTGATTAGATCCTGCTATTCCTTTTTGGGAACTATTATTGTTTTATCTGTTATTTTCATCATAAAAGAAATGAGAATTAGTTTGGACGGTTAAACCATTTCAAGACTATTTCATTCATTTTTTTATCAAAATCCATTCAATATATTATTATATTATGGCACAAAAATGGACGAAGAAGAGGAAAAAGGACAGAATTTGAGAGTAAATACATACCTATTACAAGGCTCAACACCCTGAAAAATTTACAGCAGATCTCTACTAGACTTCCCAAGGGTACACTTGCGCAGTTAGATTAGTGCAAGTTGTGAGGACCACCTTTCATGAAAAGTAAAATCATGCTTTGGTGATCATGGAGAGAGTTCACACAGATGTGTGTGGGCCATTCTGGGTTGCTTCAACAGTAAAACATAGGTATTATGTTATTTTTGTTGATGACTATTCTCGTAGATGTTGGATCTTCTTCATGCAGAAGAAGGATCAAACATTCTCAAATTTCTGTGAGTTTAAAGAATTGGTGGAGAAAGAGTTGAGGAAGTAAGTGAAGGCTTTGTGGAGTGATAATGGTGGTGAATATATCTTGAACAAATTCAAATACTTCTATAGAAAAAAAGGAATTTGAAGAGAACAACTCATAGCACCTCATAACCCACATCAAAATGGGGTCACGGAGAGGAAGAACAGAACAGTCATGGGTGCTGCATGAGCTATGCTGCATGATCAGGGCCTACCAATGCACTTGTGGGCAGAATCATGCAACACTGCGGTTTATGTGAAAAACCATTGTCCTCATAGAGTAGTTGGCATGAGTACACCTGAAGAAGATTTTACTGGTAAGAAAACGAATGTTTCTCACTTTAAAATTTTTGGCTATTCTATTTATGTGCATGTGACCAAGAACGCCAGGAAGAATCTGGAGCCGACTGCTAAAGTTGGGATATTTGTGAGGTACATAGAAACACCCCATAATTATTGTGTGTATTTTCCAAACAGACAGATGAATATGGTGCGATGCGATATAAAATTAAATGAGGATAAAACCATGAAGTTGTCACTTGAGAGGGAGATAGACTTGCATGTAGAGGAGGAAATGCTTGTTACCAAAGATGAGTCTCTAGATGTGGATCAACCACATGAGGAGGTTTATGGAGTGGATGAGTCCACTCACACAGAGCCAAACATCATAACTCGAAGAAGGCGTACGACAAAAGCTGATAGGCTGAAGCTTGATGTGGCACTGAATGTAGGAGTCCATACTTCATAGCGTAGATAGAGACAGTCTCCTAACCAATTCACTGGATAAATGGCTCTCATAAGAAAATGTATTGTGACTGAGCCATCTTCCTTTTAGGAAGCAATGCAGGAGCCCACATGGGTAGATGCAATGATGGAGGAGTATGACTCCATTGTCAGAAACAGTGCTTGGGAAATTTTCCCAAGGCCAGTTGGTAAATCAATGGTAGGTTCAAGATGGATCTACAAGGTAAATCAAGATGTTGATGGGAGTTTTGAGAATTATAAGGCAATATTTGTGGCCTGAGGCTTCTCACAAATCAAGGGGATTGATTATGAAGAAACATTTGCACATATCGCATGGTATTCTTCCATAAGGACCATCCTTTCTCTCTCAGCGCAGATGGGTTGGCACATTCATTAGATGGATGTGAAGATTGTGTTCCTTAATGGGATCATTGAGGAAGAAGTGTACATCGAGTAGCCTGAAGGATTTGAGAACTTTGGCAGGGAGTCGCATGTGTGCAGACTCAAAAGAGCGTTGTATGGGCTAAAGCAAGCACCTCATGCTTGGTACACTCGGATCGACAGCTATTTCACTAGACTTGGCTTCACCAAGAGTGAGGTGGATGTAAACATATACCAGATTGTGGTGGAGGGTAAGTTTTTAATAATTGTTCTTTATGTTGATGATTTAATACTGACTGGTGATGAGAAGTTGATACACTCATGCAAGGAGGAACTTGGAAAGGAGTTCGATATGAAGGATATGGGCCTCCTTCATTTTTTCCTTGGATTGGAAATATGGGAGTGAGATGGTGAAATTTTTGTGTCTTAAGGTAAGTATTCAAGGGAGATACTCAGTAAGTTTCTCATGGAGGGCTGCAAACCCATGGATACTCCTCTTCCTAGAAACTGGAGGAAAGAGGACGCTACATCTGGAGTGGTGGTGGATGCTATTGTCTATCGATAGTTGGTGGGTTCGCTCATGTATTTAGTTAATACAAGACCAAACATATGCTATGCGGTGAACTAGCTTATTCAAGTGATGGTTAAGCCTACCAAGCTCTTTGGAAGGCGGGCAAACATTACCTGAGATATCTCAGGGGAAAATCTTAGTGTGACTTATGGTATAGATAAACGAATGAGGTGAAGTTTCATGGCTTCATGGATGCATATTGGGTGGGCAGCCCAACGGACATAAAGAGCACATCAAGAGGGGTCTTCAGTATCGGATATATAGTTTTTTCTTAGTATAATAGGAAATAGAGATCCGTGGCACTCAGTTCAGCGGAAGCAGAATAAATGGCAGCAACTCAAGCTGCATGTGAGGCTATCTGGATGAGCAAGATCCTGGTTGGTTTCTTCGGTTGTTATTTAGATCCTACATTGATTCATTTTGATAATCAGAGTTTCATTAGACTCTTGATTAATCCTGTGTTTCATGATATATCTAAGCATATAGATATCCAGTATAATCATATCAAAGATTGTGTGCAGCAGAAGATCATGTTTCTTCAGTAGATTCCTACAGAAGATCGGGATGCAAATATTCTGACGAAGGCGCTCACCAGGAGAAAATTCTAGTACCATAGAGATAGGATCGGGGTGAAGGATAATCCCTTTCTTGTTGATAGGGAGTGTTGAGATTCAAAAAGATGATGATCTTAGTGAAAATTAAGCACCTACACTAGGTGGGGCTCGCAAGCTATTTTTAAGTGATATGTCTATTTTTAGAATTTGGATCAAAATATATTTTTAGTAGTAGTCTATTTATAGATGGTTGAGAAAATTATATGGATAGATGGGTGTCTATTTTTGGAATGCATGTGCGAAGACGGTTCATTGATCAACATGTCTAAAAATAGAATGCATGTCGATTATTGTTATCTCTTAACAATAATTAGACAATAAATAATAATATATTCTCTTGAAGCACTTGATTTCAGTTAACTGATGTAGCAAACCAATTAACTGAAGTAATTTCGAGTTCAAATTTTGGTTGGTGGGACATGCTAGTGGAATTCGTTGTAACTGAGTGATACAAAGTTGTAACAGAGTTGGATGTGTAGTTATGTGAGTCATAAATTAGGTTAACTCAGTTAAGTGTTTTAAACTCAGTTGTGCTAGTTGTAACTAAAGATACACTAGTGAGAGATCAGTCAATTAAATATTAAATGATTCACATGTAGTGATCTCACATGCAATTGAATATTTACTACTGTTAAGTACATGCATGTCGGATCTACTGGAGACCCAGTTGAGAGATAGGTGAAAGGGACATTTTGACTATCAGTTGTGACTATAGTGGGTGCACACTTGCAACCAAACAAACATTGGAGATGCCAATGATGATTGCGCAATCAAGGCAAGGCAAGATCGAATTCATTCAGGGATTTCACAGCAAAGGCAAGTTGTTAGGAGGCAGTAAATTGGTGCATGTTTATGCCAATTTTTGTATGACAATGTGAGATGATTGTATATAGTACTGAGAGCTCTTGGATTAGAGTTTTGTGTGAGATTGTTTCACGATCCATGATATATACATAATATATGATAGTGGTGTTTTTAGCTTTATGATTTCCCAGTAAAACATCTGTGTTATGTGTGATTTATCTTTCTTCATGTGTTTTCAATTGGCGATTAAATTTCCGCAAAGGTTTAAGTAGAAGGATTTTGTATTTAACAGTGGCATATAATTGTTAGATCAGGAGAATCCAACAATACATAATTGTATTAAAATTTATATATTACATGCATAATTGACTTGACTCCAATAGCCCAAACATGACTATTACAATGATTACATCATGGGTATTTATATGGCCTTTACATCAATAGATATATATGACATTTATGACCAAAACCAAAGACTACACTAGTGAGGTAGCAAGTCCAGATAGTCTTCAGCAACCATCATATACCATATAAGATATGCACCATAAGCATCTGACAACAGCAACATGAACAATAACAAGCACATCCTCATCATCAATTTTTGAGATAGTATAATGTAGCTTTAATATCATCAACCTGTTACCAAGTATGCAACATCAAAAACATAAGATTATTCCATAGAGATTTATTATCAACTCATCCTCTTGACATTATCAAGGTCAATTTTTTCTTTGCCTTTGTAGGAAGATCCTCAATATAAAGACATATACAACAAAATATATTTTCATGCATCAACAACGTAATTGAGAACCGAGCATATCATCATAAAGTAAGATATGGAAGTGTAGCAACATTCTTCAACATCATCAATATGTGACTAAATATTCCATGTCTCCAAGTATCATCCATCAGATGTAGAATTAGTATATCAATTACCATGTCTTCATGAAAATTGTAGCAAAATTATTCTCCTGTCCCATTATAATCATACAAGAAGAATTATCACACCAAAAACCATCAACATGTAACTCAAGTAGTCATCCATAAGATCCCTTTCTAGAATATGTATGAACTCATCATCATCAACAAATCATAAGACTGTAAAATCAACCCATCTCCTTGATCTCATATCAAGAAGATCAACATTCTCTTTCCATATGTTAGGGTCCTATAATAATAGGATTTATAATTTTTGAATTGACTTTGATTAGTCTTGTAATATGTACATACCTTGCTTTCTGCAAGTTGTTTTCCCATATTTGAAAATAAAAAATGAAAAGAGGGTAAAAGTCTTAAAAGAAAGATGAAAGGACTTAAAAATGAAAAATATAAAAAAAAATAGAAAAATGAATCCAAAACAAAAAGAGATAAGAATAAGACATGAAAGTGATGCAATTCAAAATGCCACTACTCTTACTTTTACTACAAAAATAATGATTATGTGCAACTTGCTCAAAATGCCATAATCTATGATAAGTTAAATAGTTTAATCTTAACTTTTGTGTGCTTTAAATTTCATGTTTATAGATAGAGAATAAAGGTCTGTCAAGCATTTTAAACTTGACAAATCAGTAGATAGTTAGAGAATAAATGAGGAGCTCAACAGTTTCATCTAAGCTCTCAGATGAAATAAGGTTAGAATTAGATAGTTTATGCTTTAAAAAGAAAAATGATTGAGGGTTGAAAGCTCAAATGCACCCATGCAAATAATGAAAAAATGTGTGAGAATAATGATGGGTAGGTAGAAAGCAGTTGTACAGGAAATGTAATAAAACATCATCTGGAAAAATTACTAATTCCCCTCCCCTCAAAATATTCAATATTTAAAACCTTTAGTTAAAAAGGCACAGAGAATTTCTCTAACTTTTTTTGGGACTGGACCCAAGGCTTAAATAACTGATTGGTAATAAGTATTTAATTCCCTTCATAAAAACCCATTTCCTCAACATAATCACCCTTCTCCAAAAATATAATCCCTTTCCTAATGTTAAAACACCTTTTTCTTAGGGAAAGTAAAAATCCCCTTTAACTAATCTCATTTTCATGCAAAAACATTCCAAAAACCCAAAAATACTATTTATCCTAAGTATTAAGTGTAAATATTGAAAACAGTACCATCATTGTGCTCAAATGCCTATTTTACACTTTGCTTAGTTTATTTATATGTATTTTCCATTCATTACATTCATTTCATATTAAATTTTAATTTAATATATTAATTCCCTTATAACTACCCCTTCCCATAGATAAATTAATTCCTTTACTTAAAAATATCCCAAACCCACTATATTAACGTTTAATCTATGGTCTAAATACCCATGTGTCAAATATCCCCACCTATCTGCACAGGTTAAAACATGATATATATAATATAACCCACTTTTGAAAATACATATGAATATCACACATTTACTATGTAAATTCATATACCCTGCTTATCTCATTATAAACATTAGTTTATACATTTGAACTACATTGCAACGTATTAACCAACCCTGCCACATATAAACTCTCAGGCCCCACGCCTCATATAACGAACTAATCCACCTCTCAATATCAATGGTTCGCATCACCTTAACCTAATCCAAAGATCCATATGCGATATCGCAATTTCAATAGCGCTGAGAATAATCAATTTGAAATTTGTGAAATGGGTGGTTTAACCCTTTTCTCTCTCCTCCATGTGGCAATAAAATATTGGATCGCATTCGATCCAAATAAACCACTTACCGCTCCTAGCTCGCGCGATAACCACTGGTGGTATTTCTCCCATTGGTGCCAAAACCACTCTCCATTTTGACTTGACCAGCATTCGATGCTTATACTGTTTGAAACCTAAAACTCTATAAAACTTCATATAACACAGTTTAAATGTTTTTTGTGTTTTCTTCTAGTCTAAACTCTTCCGAATGAAAAAATAAGTGTTGTACACCATTTACATACCCAAAGAACTAGATAACTATAAAAAATTGCTACCAAGACTACTTGAAGTGATCTAAATTATGAAAAAGGAATTACTGACATCTATGTGAACTTGCTTATGTTATTTTATGCAATAGATCGAAAATATTTCTATTAACATAAGTGACAGAAGCCATTAAAAACACATTTAAAACATATCAACACAACAAAATTTAATAAGGAGTTCACCAGAATTCCTGGCTACGTCTCCTGGTCCTTTAGCTTCCAGTGCTGAACTTTCTATTATGTCTTCAAAATGCTTTACAAAAATGAGCTCAAAAATTGAGACTCAAATAATAAAATAGACCTCACCACTGTGATCGGCTCGGAATTTCGGTCAAAATGAGTACCAATTTGCCTATGTTTGACCACAATGACTTCCAGACCCTGTGGAAAGTCAAAAACCACCTCTTTCTGCTGCAAAACCTCCTCTACCTGTTGGAAATATGATGCAGAGTGTTGTCCTTGATGGCAACCCATTGAATGAAGATGAAGACATGCGACTGTTGACATGTGTTGTCTTTGATGCCAATTCACCTGATGAAGTTATTATTGACTTGATGGACTTGGTAAATGATGTAAATCTGATGTGATATGATGTTTGTTAGCAATATGGTGCTGAGTGTTGTCCTTAAATGGAAATCCTCTTGATGAAGATGATGACAACTTACTTGATGAAGTTGTGCTTGAGAGAATATGTTCTTGATGAAGAAAATATGATGTATCTACAGTGTGTACAGAAGGCAATGAAGAAAGGAATTCAGAATGTGCTCAAAATATGATGAAAAGAGTATGTCTCTATGCATACGCGGATATGTCTAAGGGAAGTCGCGTATGCACGCGGGAAACAACGTTCCAAGTCGCGTATGGGCAAAAGCGCTCATAAAGTGAAAAAGGGGGCCCGTGGTATTGGAAAAGGATAAACCTATATAAGGAGAAGAAATTCATTGTGCAAATCATGAGTGTGAGAGAAAGATGTCTGAGCTTGAATGAATACTTCTCTGTGAAGTATATCTGGATGGAAAGGGTAAAGGTTTGATGATAGATCTGAATCTATGATGCACTTATGAAGAAATGATGAACTGGGATCTCTAGATCTGAAATGTACTTGTATTTGCTAGATCTGTTTATGGAGTGATTAGATCTGTGATGAGGCGAACATCTGTCTGATGTAAAGGGTTGAATCTGAACTAAATATCTGATCTGAAGAAGTATGCTGCTCTATAATGATTAAATATCTATACGCTACTTCGCCGCAGAGGAAGCGCGTATATACGCGGCTTCGCTGAAGAGAAAGCGCGTATGCGCAATGAAATACATACAGAGGTATACGCTAGTTTGTGTGGACGGAAGCGCGTATATACGCGACATCAGTAAAGGGAAAGCGCGTATGCAAACTAGGGTTTGTTGAAGCAAGGGGTATGAAATATCTGATCTGTTCTGCTGTGTTTCTGCTATCTGATCTGTGTTGATAAGTATCTGTTGGTGATGTATGTCTGTGCTTAAAAGTATGGAAAGGGTCCAGTCTGAAAATATGATGAAATGTGGCCTGTAAGTGTTGTTCTATTGAAGTTGTTGGATCCAGTGTGAAAATTGATGAAACGTGGTCCAAGGTGGTGCTGAGGGTTGTAGCCTTCAGTCAGGGGGTTGTAGCTCTCTTCCAGGTGAGGCTGGTAAACGAGATCGGGGGGTCGTAGCTCCCTTCCAGGAGAGGCTGGTAAACGAGTCAGGGGGTTGGAGCTCCCTTCCGGGAGAGGCTGGTAAACGAGCGCAGGTGGGTGCCTGCGTGCTGGTCAAGTCTGCGCCAGCACATATGTTGTAAGATGTTTTCTCTATAATAAAATATTGAAGGCTGAGCAACTGCAGCGGTGGGTTTCTCCCGATTTGGGTTTCCACCTAAAAATCCTGGTGTTCATGTGTGATGCTTTGTGTGATGGTTTATTCTGTTCTTACTGCACATGTTTACTGTTTATAGAACATCTAATGAATAAATGATGGAATGATATAAGTGAAGAACTAATGGCATAATTAGATCTCTGTGTATACGCGAGTTTTATGAAGGATATCCGCGTGTATACGCTACTTGGCTTCATCAAAGTAGCGTATGGGTTTTAAGGAATGAAAAAGTAAAAGTTTTGAATATGCAGTAAATACTGATTCACCCCCCCCCCCCCCCTCTCAGTATTTTTCCCAACACTACCTACAAGAAAACCACATTTCTCTATGCAAATATGCCTCTGGAAATCCGTTCTGGTTTTTGGGCTTCAGCACCTGCATAAACTTAAATATAATTTAGAGGATATACTTAATAAGTCCTAACTTGTAGCGTAATTGGCCTCCCCAACTGTGGAAAGATGTTGGTTTATATTTTGGAGGGTCGGTGGTTCAAAGCTCCGCCCAACCCCTCCGTTGAACCTTCGCATGGATTGATTTATATATGGCATACATTTATTAAAATATGCGCATTGCAACCTTATATGCAGCGGCCTAAACCTTAATACATTGCATCTTCATTACATTTGACATATCCTTTTTTTACTTACCATATATAACAATATATATCATATAATATGTGACGGTGCATAAACTTTGGATATTGTATATATCTGTTGGTTCAAACTCGTCCGTGATATATATATATATATATATATATATATATATATATATATATATATATATATATAAAATCTTGACATTCAATGCCAATTCATGTGCTGGCCCAACTGGTGTGTGGACTCCAATGAAAACTTAGCATTCCAGGAGGTCAGGGGTTTGATTCTCCCTAGCCTCCAAAATTTTGCAAACAAGACCAAACTGGGCAAAATCCAGGTTGCCATGTGTCGGCTCCGGATTGGCCCATATGAACCAATCATATCTCGACACGTCACTGAGCTTGATGAAATTAGCCTGGAAAAATGGCACATTGCCGAGATGACACTTGTCCTTCTGACATCACCTTGTTGACTTTGACCGTTGACTGTTTGACTTTGACTTTTTACATTTTGCCCTAGTTTACCCTGAAACTTTGACTTTCCTCAACTTCCTCATACGAAGTTGGTTTCACACGTCGTTCACACCATTGGAAAGCTACCGATGAGCACTTCAACTCGATTCCCTTTTCAACTGCATTTGAAGACTTTGATCTGGAGGAAAAACTGAATCCATTTTGGATCACTCCTCTCCAGTGGAAAGCTTTTGGACCACCAAACATTGGTTTTAGCTATCTAGTAAGTGAGGATATGTTTCCTTCAATTTTCCAATTTATATCCATCTTTCTTTACTTGGATTTGTACCTTTAAGTCCAATTCGAAGATACTCAACTTCTCCCCATCGTGAATTCCTTATCCTCCTGTCGAGAATTGTGTCCTCCTAAAACTCATTGAGATGCTCCAGTGAAAAATCTTCAATGGAAGGTACCTGACTTTTCTCTTCTGGATCTTCAATCATTCAAGGTTCATACAATCACAAATTTTCCACCTTTACGATGGAATAGATTTTCATATAAGCTGGTAGATCAAGGTGGAAAGCATTCTCACCAATTTTATCAAGAATTTTGAAAGGACCATATCTAATTGGTTTTAACTTTTTACCTTCCCCTTGAAGTCTTTCTTTGCTGATATACAACCAGACTTGATCACCAACTTGAAAACTATGCTCAACTCGATGCTTGTCATGCCTCGCTTTATACTTTTCTTGGCTCTTTTCCAGCTGTTCCTGTACTGCCTGGTGAATTTCCTGGATCTGTTCAATGAACTTGGTTGCTTTGTCCACATCATTGTATCCATCAAATGCTATGTCTTTACCAAAGAAAAAATCCAAGGGAGACTTTGATTCAAAACCAAAACAAGTCTCAAATGGAGATATATGAGTAGAAGAATGTTTTGCATGGTTGTAAGCATGTTGTACATAGTACAAATGTTCATACCAAAGGTTGGGATGCTTGCTGCAATAACCTCGAAGTAACTGTATCACTGTCATGTTCACCACTTATTTTTGGCCGTCTGTTTGTGGATGAAATGTCGTGCTCTTCTTTAACCTTGTGTCCATGAGTTCCCATAAACTTGACCAAAATTTCCCAACAAATCAAGAATCTTGATAAGATACAATAGAAGTGGGTAACCCAAAGTGAACCCATACATTTCAGAAGAACAACTTTGCAGTTTGTTCAACTGTGACTTGTTTAGTACATGGATTCAAAATACACATCTTACTGAACCTATCCACAACTAAATACAAATAGTCATGACATTTCTCAGACATTGGCAATCCCCGAACAAAATCCATGGATAAACTTTCCCAAGGACTAGAAGGAACTGGAAGTGGTTTGTACAAACCTAATTTTCTATTACTTGGCTTGCTTGTAGCACACATAGTACATCCTTTAATATATCTTGAAACTGTTTCATTCATTCGTGGCCAATAGAAGAATATTTGTAATTGTGAAATTGTTTTACTTACACCAAAGTGACCTGAAATTAGAGAAGTATGTGCTTCTCAAATCAAATTAACTCTTTCAGTTTGTGGAATTCATAACTTTCCCAAATGATATAAGAGTTTTTCCTTTATGAAATAATCAAATTCTTCTACCTGCTTGCCATGACTTGAAGTTGCATATACATCCTTAAAATCTGTGTCTTGAGCATACTGTTCAATATAGCTTTCATGCATTACTAAATTATGCTTAATAATTGTGGATGCATTTATGATTGGTGTCGATAACATGTCTACAACCTTATTAAGTATGCCTTTCTTATATCTGATTACAAGATGAAATTGTTGTAAGAAACCCATCCAACGATAGTGTCTTGATTGTTTCAATTTAGTTTGTGAGTGTAAATATTGTAGTGGTTGATGATCTGTATGTATGATTGTTTCTTTTCCCATTATGTAATGTTTCCACTTGTTAACACTTTGTACTAATGCATATAATTATTTATCGTATGTAGAATATTTAATTACTGTTGACGTCAATGTCTCATAATGAAATCATATAGGCTTTCTATGCTGCATAACACTGCCCCCATGGCATATTCACTTGCATCTGTCTCTATCTCAAATGGATGTTGAAGATCTGGCAGTGCTAGTACTGGCGCTGTATTGATCCTTTCTTTCAATGTGTTGAAAGCTTTCTGCTATTTTCCTCCCCACTGAAACACCTGTTTCAGACTTGTCAAAGCATGTAGAGGAGCTGAAATCAAAGAAAAGTTAGAAATAAACTTTCTCCAATATTGTGTTGCCCCTGAAATTTTTTTAACTTCTGTAGCAGTATTGGGCTTAGGCCAATTTACAATGACTTCAAACTTAGAGGGATCTATCTTCAATTCACCATCCCCTACAATATAACCCAAATAATTTAAATATGTCCTGCCAAATTCCAATTTTGAAAGTTTTACATAGAGATTTTCTCTCTTTAACACATCTAAAACCTGCTTTACATGCTTTATATGTTCATCACATGTCTTACTGAAAACAAGAATATCATCTAAGTAGACTATTCAAAAATCATCTATAAATGGTCTGAAAACATCATTCATGACTCGCATGAATATCGTTGGAGCATTGGTTAAGCTGAAAGGAATAACCATCCATTCATAAAGTCCTTGCTTTGTTTTGAAAGCAGTATTCCATACATCTTGTTCTGAAACTCTAATATGATGGTAGCCGCTTCGCACGTCTAACATAGTGAAGTAAACTGCATCTTTCAACTGATCTAATAAATCGTCGATATGAGGAAGAGGATAACGATTCTTTATCGTTACTTTATTTAATGCTTGGAAATCAGTGCACATTCTCCATGAACCATATTTCTTTCTCACCAACACAATCGGTGATCCGCGTGGTGAAGTGCTTGGTCGAATAAACCCTTGATCGAGCAATTCCTGTACCTGCTTCTTTATCTCTGTATACTCTAGAGATGATAACCTGTACATTCCAGTGTTAGGAAGAGGAGCATTCAGCTGCAAATAAATATCATGTTCTATCTATCGCTTGGGAGGAAGCCCCTTAGGCTCCTAAAACATAATATCATAATACTAAATCTGCTTTCTGTTTAGGATTACAGCCTTGAAAAGCATCAGATTTATCAGGATCCTTTGCTTTTACAATCATAAGTAAAAATTGTTTACTTGAATTTATGATTCTTTTCATCTGTCCTAGATTTATGAGATTGTAGTTGTCTTTGAGTTTATGAGCTCTTAATACATATTCAATTCCATCTTTAGTGAGTTGATAATTATTCACCTTTCGATAGAATAAATCATCTCTATCATACAAGTATGGACTCCCTACTACAATTCCACATATATCCAATGGGACTATATCTAATTCAACGTCATCTACAAACTCTGATCCAATTGCAAAATGAAGTTTTCATTGTTTCATAACCTGTATTTTAGTTTTATCAGAGACCCAACCTAATGGGTATGGATTTTTATGAGGTTTATTTTCAATTCCTAATTTCCTTACAATTGATTCAAAAATAAAATTAACTTGAGAGCCACTATCAAACAAAGTATCAATTTTAGTATGCTTGGAAATGACTCTAATATGAAATAGCTCATTTCTTTTCCTCTCATTAGTTTCATCATCAATAGAATGCGAAGAAGTACTTGTAGATGCTTGAGAATTTTTACCTTTTATACCTACAGCTATAATTGTTGTTCCGTCTCCTGAATATGATCCCAAATCATTTTTCATAGCAGCAACATTATTTCACTCTTTACTTCCAAACTTCTTAGGCTTCAATTCTAGATGCAGTGCCCAACAGTGTGCCTCATCATGTCCTTCTTTCTTACAATGAGTGCGTGTAGGCTTCTCTTTCTTTACAGTGTTCGCTTTCCTTTCCTTCCATTTTTGTTTCTTCTTTTCCTTATTCTTGAATTCAATAGATTTAGATGACTTTACAACATCATGAGATACATTTTTGCCCCTAGCTTCTAGTTGAGTTGCTTGAATTGATACATCATCTAATCTAGTCGGATTAAACATCAGTATGGTGTGCCTCAAATAACTATGTAGGCCACCAATGTATTTCAATAATGTTTTTGGTGAGTCCAATGATATGCCTAGTGTCAAAGCTCTTTTACGAAATTCCTGAGTATAACTTTGCACACTTTGACCCTTTAACTAACGTAATGTTTGCCAACTCATCATATCTTGTTGCATATAAGAAAAAGGATAAAACTGATTTTTAATAGAAGAAACAAATTCATTCCATGTCAAAATTATTTTACCATGTTTCTAAAGATTTTCTTGTGTCTTACCTTCCCACCATACAAGTGTATTTCCTCCAAGACGAAGGCTAGCAAGCTAGATCTTCTTTCCTTCTGACACAACTTTCTATACCCTGCTATAAACTTCAATTTGTCTTATCCAATTATGAAGTGTTTTAGCGTTAAGTTCACCATCATAAATTAGCAAATCAAATTTTACATCTAATTTGATCAAAGAGGACTTCTTACTCTTCTTCTTTTTAGAAGAACTGGATTTATGAGAAGAAGACGATGATGACGATGGTGGTGATGATGGAGGAGTTGGTGGAAATAACGAATAAGGCTTTTCACCTGATTCTTTGTCTGCTTTAGGTGATGAAGTGCCTTCACCTTTGTTATTTTTAAAATCTTTATACATCTCTTCTACCATCGCACGTATTGTCATGAAGCTATCCAAGAACTGAGCTTATGTTCCCAACACGTTTTCTTCTGCCATATTATTTTGCGAAAACACCCTTCCAATCTCTAGATTTTCTTCAACAAGTTCTCCTTCACCTTGCTTGGACATTGACCTAGTAAGCATTCAATATTCACATGACATTGTCAAACCTCTTAAAAATTTAAACTTGAGCTCTGATACCACTTGATCTGAATTATGAAAAAGGAATTTGTAATATCCCAAAAGGGAGAATGCAGTAATACTTCACACAATATAATAAATTACAGCAAGATAAACAATAAATCTTAGGGAAAAATGAGAATTTACAGAGAAGCTGAGCCATTTTATTATATTGGAGAAGAATCAATTACACAATGTACAAAATGTGAGTATATCTAGCCAAAAGTTGGTCTAGAATCACCCATAAAGCATGCTACAATAGGTACAACGTAACTGGAGAGGCACTGAAGCAAATATTGCACTATCCCTTCAACAGATTATGAACATATAGTTGCAGGCTGAAAATGAAAATGCAAATCTACTCAAATATGGAGCTCAGATGATGCCAAGATTCAAGATTTGGCCAATGTGATGGATTCCCAAGATAACCTAGAAAGGATTTTCCAGATTTGCAACTTTGGAAAATCACCTCCCTAGGATTTTATCCTTGATCTGTTGGGAAATATAGATCTAAAGCTAGATCTGAAAAATAGATGGCTAAAATATGATATCAGATCAGATCTATGCTTGAAGGGCTAATCCCTTCTTCAGATCTATGAGCTAGAAGCTCTAGATCTAGCTTCTCAATCCTCTAATGATGATTGTAGCTGCTGCAACACAACTGCCTCTAGAAACTATGATGTGAGGGAAAGAGAGGCCTTCCGTCTGCTAAAAAAATTCTACAATAAGCTCCAGGCTGATGGAAATATTGATGGAAATGTGAGGGGATGATCCCTCATAGGATTGCTAGCTGAAATACTAGCAACTTCCTTCCTCCCTTTTGATCTACAAGATAGACAGTGTAATTCCTGAAGGAAGTAATGCTACTGGGAGGTCAATATATTTTGACCTGATGCTAGATCCATAATGAAGCCCTAGGAAGCTTATCTTTAAGCTCAAGGTGATAGGAATAGACCCTCACTAGTTCTCCAGCTGAAGTATTCAAGACAAATTCCTCCTTTCAAACTGATCTTCAGAATTCTGTAATTTATGAATATGGTTGTTCTGCAAAAAGTAGGAAAAGAGATGTGGCACTTAAATCATGATGTATAATTAAGTAAAAAACTCTTTCTAGAGCTACTCTAAGAAAGAGGTGGGATTCCTGACCAGGAACACACTGTGCTAAACAACACCTGCAATCTCTACTGAACAGTGCAAGAAAGCAGTGGAATGTCACATGAAAATTCCAGATTCGAAAAGATCTTACATAAAGAATAATCAACATGCCCTCATCCTTGCATTCATCTTCTTTATATAACATTTGAGCCTTCCCAAGCCTTGGCCCTCATCTAGACTGCGCTGTCACATGTGGACAAGATCCCCCAAGTTGGATTGCGTTGTTTGACCAAATCAACCATCATGTCTAGGTGCAATGTACACCTTCCATCAAGTGTGCCTTGTTTGCACAACGTCCTCCATCACTTATCATGAGTGTCCCATGATCTTTGACATCTTCAAGATCTTAGTTGACTGAATCATCTTTGTTTGATCCCTTCAAGATCTTAGTTGATTGTGTCAACCTCAATGGTCTATCTCATTTATGAGACAGGTTCTCCAATTTCATTCACATTAGTAGTTGCTCAAGTACCTTATTTTATAGATCTAGGCTTAATTAATCCACATTCACACACACACAAGTGGATATTTATTCATATTGAGGATTGTGGGTCCCTCCACCCTTTTATTTACTTAATTCATTAAGAAAATCAAGGACTCTAATATTCCAAAGATGATGTGAAAATTTGGGAATATTACAGTCCCCCCCCTCCCCGAAAAAAAAGTTGCTTGTCCTCAGGAAACTCCAAAAGTAGATGCAAAGCCATATATTCCCCTCCAAAAGGAATCCACATAAGGAAGGCTTCCTCCATTTTTTGCAATGTGTTATGCATGTTTGGTTCCAAAGTTATCTTTTAAAAACATAAATAATGACCTCCAACTGTTTGGTTAAATGTCCTCCTTCCATCATGAAGTACCAAGTGACAACCATATTATTTCCAACATCATCATCAATACATGAGGTGCATAAAATAAGGTGGCTCTCTTCACAAAGGAAAATCTCCATCACACAATACATTTCTCCATCCCATGTTTCATTAATTTGATTGAGCATTGATATGCTCTCATACTTAGCCCTGTTGGCCTTGTTGGATCCAAGAATCATTTAAACATTATGCATAAGAAGAAGGAAAGGAGCTATATGGGTAGACAAAGATTTCAAAAAATATTCTCCTAAGAGTAACCACCGGAGGAAGGCCCTTTGCTGCCATCCTCCATCTCCTCCATGTAAGATGGACAAGCCAAACTCCCACAAAAGCAACCAAAGAAACAAGAGATATTGTTGCTTCCTCTCCTCCTCATGTGCATCATGAAGCAAAAACATACTAATGGACATATGAAATTTCACATCAGCCCAATACAAAGAAACATCATCCATGCACATCATGAGAGCATCATGCCAAGATTTACCCAAGACAAAACACATAGACATAGGAGATGTCATATGGTGGCAAATCTCTTTCAAGTGAAACCAAAATGAACATGCCTCCTTTTGTTGCATTCTACCATTGATACACAAGGCATGAATCAGAAAATCATGAGCTATTGGGTGGTAACCATACTCACCCAAGAGAAACCAGTGCAGCCATGGCTCCTTCTTAATTTCGTAATTGTTCTTCAAGGCATGGATCAAAGAAATAGGAGCCTTTGGGCAGTGAAAAGAAACTCCCAAGGGAAACCAACGTTACCAAGCTTGTTGGCCCATGTAAATCTGCAAGTGGTTATGCAACCCCTTGCTTATTTTCCTCATCCACTCACCCCAATATGGAAGATGAGTGATGTTCTGCATAATCATGGTATCCTCCCTTTGTAGAATACCATCTTCCCAAAACTGATGAAGAAATTTGCACTCGCTAAAATTTTGAAGTGCACCTCCAATGAGATCTCTTAATGAGACCTTCTTCTCATCCATGGCCTTCCAAAACCAATGAGGTTCTAGATTTGCTGTATGTATAAGTTTCTCTTTGAGCTGTGAGATTCTCATTGAGAAAGTGTCATCAAGAAAGGAGAAAAGGTTTCTCATATCTAGATGTCTACCCTTCATCATCTTGTCCTCCATTGATTCATGAGTGAAGCTACCTTCAAATTGCTCCGAGAAAAATGGGGGATCATCATTATCATTGCTTCTAAGTGACAACGCTGTAGATTTGCAAGGTAATACATAAGTTGTCTCAAAGAAAGGTACAATACTGATCTCACAACCAGTCATTGTACAAAGGATTATGCTCATCCCTTCTTCTGAAAATCTACACTTCAACTCAAGAGGTTGAATGTAGCTCATCCATGAAAAACTAGGTTAGCTTTTCATCTCCTCCTTGATTAGATCATGGGTCCCCTGCACTATGATATGTTGCTTCTTCAAATCAGCACTATGTTCTAACCCTTGGTCATGCATTGGCCCTAATGGCATGTCCCCGTAGGTTTCAATAAGGTCTACTGAAACAATAGGTGATGAATGTGTATGCATACCTTGGATCAATTGATTTGTGGGAACCTCTTGATAGAACACAATATTTCCTCCAACCAGGACAATAGTGCCTCCAACTTCTGGTAAGAGTGATGGTTGCTCTTCTCCTAGTGTACCAGTGCTAGAATATTCCTCCTCTTCCTCATGCATCTCTTGAATCATGCATGGGACTCTATATGTAAAGAGCTCAAGATCATCTTGCAAAGATGCAAGAGTCACTTCTCCGGATGCAAATACTTCTGCAGATGTTGGTGAATGTAGTGACCTCTTGTCCAAAGTGACAAGACTGACATCCTCCTCCTTAGGAAATTTCTCTTTGTAGCACATATCTGCCTTCTCCACATCAAAATTCTTCCTCAACTTGTGAAAGAAATCTAAATATTTAGTCACCCTTGCATGCTCCATGTGACCAAACCACCAATCATTTTCTCCATGTAAAAGATGAAGTGCCGCAATTTGAATAGCCTCTTCTTCAGCTACATGATGTAGTCTGAAAAATGCATCTAACTCTCTCCTCCAAGCCTTAACATTACTTGAGGAGGATCCATAAAATGTAGGCAAATAGAATCTATTGTGCCTCTTCCTTCTATTGCTCCTATAGGATCCTCTTTCTTCTTTGATATTGAAGAATTGTTGGAGAGTTAGTTTCTTCTTGAATGCTCTAGAGTGTGCTTTGTACTCTTTGAGATATAGACTGAGAGTCTCATGAGTCTTAGGCTCATTCCTTCCTTCATTTCTACACCCTTCCTCTTCTTCAAAGAAAGTGGGCATAGTTGATCTATGAGGAGATCTAGGATTCTCCAGTTTTCTTCTTTGCTGATAGGAAGTGTTGGGGCCTTCCTCATTAAATCTTCTTCTTGGATCTTCTTTCTACCTTTCCTATTTCATTTGGTAGACCTCCTTGGAGATATCTTGAATAGATCTATAGAAATGAGTGGTATAATTTTCTTCCTCCATGATAGATTCCATCTATCTGTTTCTTCTTTAGATGCAAAAGATGAAGTGTCCACAAGCTGAGCCAAAGATCATGCTCTGATACCACTGTAATATCCCAAAAGGGAGAATGCAGTAATACTTTACACAATATAAGAACTTATAGCAAGATAAAAAATAAATCTTAAGGCAACGTTAGAATTTATAGAGAAGCTAAGCCATTTTATTATATTGGATAATAATCAGTTACACAATGTACAAAATGTGAGTAGATCTAGCCAAAAGTTGGTCTAGAATCACCCAGAAAGCATGCTACAATAGGTACAACATAACTGGAGAGGCACTGAAGCAAATACTGCGATGTCCCTTTAGCAGATTATGAACATATGGTTGTAGGCTGAAAAGGAAAATGTAGATCTACTCAAATCTGGAGCTCAGATGATGCCAAGATTCAAGATCTGGCCAATGTGATGGATTCCCAAGATAGCCCAGAAAGGATTTTCCAGATCTGCAACTTTGGAAAATCACCTCCCTAGGATTTTATCCTTGATCTGTTGGGAAATACAGATCTAAATCTAGATCTAACAAATAGATGGCTGAAATATGATATTAGATTAGATCTATGCTTGAAGGGATGATCCCTTCTTCATATCTATGAGCAAGAAGCTCTAGATCTAGCTTCTCAATCCTCCAATGATGATTGTAGATGCTGCAACACAACTACCTCTAGAAAATGCGTTGTGATGGAAAGAGAGGCCTCCTGCCTGCTAAAAAAATCCTGCAATAAGCTCCAAGATGATGGAAATAATGATGGCAATGTGAGGGGATCACTACAAGAAAAAAGGACATTGGTGAGGGGCGAAAATGGTCACCATAAGCTCATTGGTGAGTTTCAAAAGAGCCTTCGTCACTAAAAATTGAACGTCACCAAAGGTGGCGTCGCCGAAAGTATAGGTGTTGTGGTGACATTCAAGGTCCATCACCAATAATGATTTATAGCAACGGACAGTGACCGTCACCATTTCATATGAGCAATGGTGATGGAAAATAGCCTCCGTCACCAAAAAATTGAATGTCACCAAAGGTGGCGTCACCGAAAGTATGTGTTGTGGTGACATTCAAGGTCCGTCACGAATATTGATTATAATGATGGATAGTGACCGTCACCATTTCATATGAACAACGACAATTGTTTGTGATGGACCTTTCATGGCTGTCACTATTGGTGCATATATGTGGCGATGTTCATTGACCGTCACCACAAACTCATTGGTGACATCAAGATCTGTCACGAATAATGACTATAATGACAAATAGTGACCCTCACCATTTCATATCAACAACAAATATTTATGGTGATGGACCTTTAATAGTCGTCACTATTGATGCATATATATGGTGGCGTTCGTTGACTGTCACCATTTCATATTTTGGTGAGAGTCGAAAAATGTCACCATAAGCTTATTGGTGATGGTCAAAAGAGCATCCATCACCAAAAACTGATCACCGTCATTCCCTATGAATATCAGGGTATGATGGAATCAAACCACCAACCTCCTGCTTGTAAAGCAGGTGCTCTTCCATTGAGCTAGCACCCTTTAAAAGATTAGAATTTAAACTAGCAATTGCCCCTAAAGGTGCAAAGATACACCAAAGGAATAGAAAATCTAGGCAGATCAAAAGTTTCTAGAAATAATATGTTCAATATACATAATAAAAATACAATAAGAATAACTTTTTATATAATCTAAAAAAGCATGTACTACGTAGGAGAATAACTGGAAAGCACAACTAGAAATTTGAATCACAACATAACAATATAAAATAACATGCAACAGGAAAGGAACAACTCCACAGTTTGAGAAATATGAACAATCCATGGGCATGTTCTTATATATTGATATAGATAATGAAATAGAAATCTAAATTTATGAAATTCAAGTATCACATAAGAATTCCTTGAACAAATATCAATATGTAAAATAGTATTTTTTGCATTTGGATTTACCTTGCAGAACCTCAGGAATTTTTTTTTACAGAAACAGCCAATAAACATAACAACATGGACCTCAGGAGCAATTGTGCAAGGGATAAAATATGAAGGTAAAGCACTAGAGAAGTATTCAAAGCAAATGATGAAAAGCATATCTAGAAAGAACTGAGAACCCTTTGAAGTAAACCACACACGTTTATCATCGTGACTAGTACACTTGCAAAAAAAGATCAGAATAAATTATGAACTATTCCACCAAAAAACAGTGAATTTTTCCACTAAAATATAGTTTCAAATTAATCACTAGCATGACGCTAACTTCTTTGCAAAAATAGAGAAGTTTCAAGACAATGTATAATAGCTTGCATGACAATCGTGTTGATAAAACCTTCCAAGGAATAAGACCACAACAGTCAACAAGAGCGCCATCATACGTAATACTATCAAAGAGTGGTCAATAGCAAAAGTGAATTGACGGACCTTCATAACTTGCATTGGTTCCTTATCCTTCATCCAACCCTAAAATTTTAGACCAAGGTTAACATTTTGAAGGAAAGTTAAGAAAAGTCACATGATCTTGTGAAATAAGATTTTTATCACTAGCATTAACTATAATGCAACAACTTTGCACAAACAAAGAATCATTGTCTAAAGTGAAGCAGTAAGTGATGATTAAGACTAATTGTGGGCTTGAATTGTTTTTCCATTTATTTTTTTGAATTGTTAGAATTACCGTACTTAGTAGCAAAGGCATTCCCACCATGGATTGGGAAGTCCACAACAACCACTTATGTAACTGGGATTGTTGACTATAATCATTTTAACCTTCTCCTTCCTTTTGCTCAGCCACTGAAATATGTGTTGAGAACTCTTTGATTAAGACATCCTTCATTAGAATGAAGGACCATTAGTGATAATAACAATATTCTCGTAACATTTGCACTATCATTACAATTGCTTTTGGGCTAAAACTTAGACTTATGGGTATCTTTGTCATGCCTTGTAAACAAATGAAGATGACAAGGGGAAGGAGCATAAGAAGAGGGATTAGAAAACATCCACTGGGTGAAGCTTCAATCGTTGTCAATGATGCTCCATATTTAGGGATCACTTCTGTAACTTGCTTTCAATATTCAAGGCAAGCCAGAAAAGCCTTGCTCCAATGAACTCAGTGCATGCAAAGTCCATCTTGTGTTGAATATGATAAAAGAGACACTTGATAAAATTGAAAAATTAATCCCCGACAATGAATTTTTCAACATACTAATGAACAATCAATACAAGCAATTATCAGAGAGGCAACCACCGCTAAGTAGCTCCTTCCTAAGAGGTTAGAAACATTGTCTGATAACTAGTTTGTAGAAGCCATCAAAATCACCCAACTGGCACCACATTGCACACATCATGTTGAGTTGTGGGAGAAAGAATCTTAAAGTAGAATGCACCCTTTTGCGAGAGTAACGGCATTTTGGAGAAAAAAAAATGTGTGTGATAAGTGATATACCTGCTGGAGGTATAGAAATGCTACCAGTAGATCAGGAGGTTGGTCCAGACCCCAAGAGATATCTAGGGAACAACCCCAAACCCGACTAGCTCTGAGGTTATGGCAGAAACATTGAGAAGGAATGTGAAGGCAAAAGTCTTGCAATCAGACTAAAATCACAGAATAACTACGTACCAAGAGTGACAAAGTTATGGAAAATTCCTTAGTCTAAAGAGGCTAGAAGCTCATGCAACACTAGAAGGTTATTTTATTGGGCAAAGAGAATGCTATGTGTATCTTGCAGATGCAAACTGCTCTTAACTGCTCTTGCACGTGATGGGAAAAAGGCTTGCAAAAAGATGCCCTGTGTGCAGCATCAACGCACACAAAATTCTCTTTTGCCCAATGCACTAACCTTCTAGTTGTGGCCAAATATCACTTGGGTCATAGTGGCAAGGCTTTCAATATCAGGCACTTACCAAATCTTCCACAATTTGTGTTATTGTACTAGAACTAGATCTTGGACCTATGCTAAGATGTGAAGTGTTTCCACTGTAAGACATCAAGCAGCGTCGTTAGCATTTAGAGCTGGAAAACTTGAGAAACACCTTGACCAGGGAGAAACAGTCAGAAATAAATGAACAAATAAAATAATAATAAGTCTAGAAGATTATAAATAGGAAACCCTGCTATCATTGCACTGGAGGTGCATGCCTTCACTTTTTTATTTTTCATTATAATTTGCACAAAATCCCTCCAATCCTAGCCTGTCACATTTTTTCATTTAGCAATAGTTAAAGCCTTTTTCATTTGGTCACATATGAATCCCAATGGACAACTAGTATTATATATGCCATACATAACAATTAGGAAGCCAAAACAAGTAAATGCAATGTTTCAACTATAACTTCTTATCAGGAAATGTTAGTTATAGTGACAACAATGGTATGCCAATTGAATAAGCCATATGTATCTCCTGTGGAAAGGCTGATTGTAATCCCCGTGTGAGCCAAAATCTCAATAAATAGAAACATAAAGAACTAATATGTAGCAAAATTGTTGTAGAAACTATTTTATAAATGGGAAAGGTAGTGAATTATGGAATAGCATATCATGTGTACTACCTATTTAGTTGCTTACCCTGTAATATCATTTTCAGTTTCTTTAATATTTGGGTACACTGCTCATTTTATCTAGAATTACACTGAGATAGTTGTCTGATAGTTGGTCATATTACAGTAGGAATAGGAAATCTAGTTTTTAACTAAAAATGAGAGCAGGGCATAAGGAAAATCATTACCACAAGGTAAAACCATGATTGATAGCGTCTTACTGGAATGTATATTATTTGGAGTTAAATACAAACAATGATTATTTGTGGTAATGCTATGGATGTTGGAGAATAGACATTCAAGAAAGTATTGTCACTGTAACACGTCTACAATGTAGCTGTAAACGCTTTTTCACCTTGGTTTCTATTTTCTTCAATGGCTTGTAGTGGTAGCATGATGCGTGCATTATATATTTGCTTTAAATTTTCTAGTGAACCTGGTATTTTCAAGAGGGTCATAACCTGTTAGGAAAGAAATTATTTTTTCATAAGAGGCATTCCTAGAAAAAATTGGTCAAGAGGCCAATCTGCAAGACAAAATTATAATATATATTGTGACTTCTCCAAATCTTGAAACTTATTCACTGGTTGATACTTCACTAATCAATCAATAATGCAGCAGCCTTCAGAAACAAAAACACAGTGGTGACTTGCAAGTCATGTTTGCATTATGCTAGTACAAGGTTAGTCTATTCACAAGCCTACCATATGCAACAAAAGAGATTTACATAGAATCTTGCCATGTGCACTATTGGAATTGTAGGAAAAATGAAATAATTAGTTTATATATCTTCAGCGATTTTGAATTAGGAAAGAAGCCCTTAAAATGTACATCCACCATAAGACTAGGTTGAGTTCAATCTAGTCAAGTGTGTTGCTACTTGCACACACTTGTTATTTATTTTGCCCGTCTTAGGCCTTAGAAAACTGACATAGTAAATGTATAAGAGTTCCCAAAATAAGTGTCTAATTGATATGGAAGGCATGTGAGAAAATTCAAGCCGGCCTATCCATGTTCACCCATTATTGGGCTTCTTTAGGATCAATAGTTGAGGAAAGTTTTTCAGCACTGTGGAACTAAGAAAGTATGCCAACTTTGCAACACCATGAGAGTCATCTAGAATTGTTGAACTGATGCTGACTAGTTTAGCATATTAGTAGGAGACAACTTAGCAACATCTTAGTATCATGTTGCATGAAGAATTGACTCGAACCTAAGTATTTGAGGCAACTGATACATTTCCCAAATCATGTCCTTTAGGAGACAAAGTTTGCACATTGAGTGTGTCAGAGAGTGAATGGGTATCATGTTCACATGGATTGATACATTAGTCCAATTTATATTTTCTTATCTTTTCCTAAAGGCTAATATCAGTAAATGTGAACATGAGAGTGGGTGACCTCACATTTGAAGAGACAAATCTAGAGGGATTATGTTAAAGACAATTTAAGTTCATCATTCTACCCTCATTCTTAGTGGAAATAAACATTTCATATAATTCATGTCATATGTGCCTAAGGTTTGAAAACACTAAAGTTTAAACTCCCAACATGTCCTTTATGAGAGTGGGTGCCCTCACATTTGAAGAGACAAATCTAGAGGGATTGTGTTAAAGACCATTTAAGTTAATCATTCTACCCTCATTCTTAATGGAAATAAAAATTTCATATCATTCATGTCATATGTTCCCAAGGTTTGAAAACACTAAAGTTTAAACTCCTAGGCTCTCATCCTTCCCTCTAGTTGAAGGAAGAAGAAATTTGAAAAGAAACATTGATCTCCTATAGTGACTCATACCTTTCTTATTTCACCTTTGCACTTGAGAATTTGATGGCTTAGGATTTGAACCTCAAATTAAGTGGTAGATTCAACATATAGTTGTGGTTCTTTGACCTTTTGGGAAACTATGCAATGATGAGTGGTTTCTATGTCCAATATTATAATGATCCATTTTAGATGAATCTCTTAGCTTTCAGTGTCTTAAGATTTTTGAATATTGATCTTATTAGAAATTGTAAGTTGAAGGTAATTGTTATTGCAAACTCTAGCACCCATATGGCAGCATAGGTATGGGCACCTCAACTTGACTTATCTCTCTCAGTTGGCATGAGAGAAACTAGTAGATGGACTTCCAAACATTCTGTAGAAGATCCACAGAGTTTGCAGAGATTGTCAGGCATGGAAGCTACATTGAATACCATTGTATGAAGGACAAGCTTGGAGAGCATAGAGGGTCCTTCAGTTGGTACTTTTAGACATATGTGGACCAATGAACATGACATCAACCACTGGTGCCAGGTACTTCCTTCCGTTTGTTGATTATTTCAGTAGAAAAATGTGGGTATATTTTCTATAATTAAAATATAATGTGTTTAATGAATTTCCAAATTTCAAAGCATTAATAGATAAATAGTTAGGTTTTCATATTGCCTCTCTTAGATATGATACTGGTGGGGAATTCTACTTAAAATATTTCAATAAATTTTGTGCTAAACATGGGATCCAAATACAATATACTACACCTTACACTCCACAACAAAATGTATTGGCTGAGAGCCAAAACTGTATTATCACAAACATGGCTAGCTTTAAGTTGCAGAGGAAGTCTATTCCAAATAGGTTTTGAGTTGAGGCAATGTTCACAATAGTATACCTATTGAATAGATCTCCCATGATGGCGATGAAGTAGAAGGTCACAAAGAACCATGGTTTGGAAGAAAGTCCAAGTAAGTCATCTTAAAGTTTTTTGTTCTATTTCCTACACTTGGATTCTAGCTAAGAAGAAAACCAAATTAGATCCAAAGAGAAAAGCTAATGATTATAGGGTACAAAAATAGTATAAGTTTTATAGGTTGATTGATATTGACACTGATAGGGTAAGCTTCAATAGTGAAGTTGTTGCTGATGAGGAGGTTGGACCTTTCCAAACTTCTCCTAAGTTTTGAATTACTTAGAAGCTGGTAGGGGTTGATGATTCAAGTGTCAAGCTTCAGGTACCTGCACTTGAAGGGGGGTGGAAAATTTTGAGCATGAAGAGTCTCCTATACTGGTAATTTATGATCTAGATATAGGTGGTCCAGGTCATGGTGACAGTACTGACTTGGATGAGGAAGATCACAAGAAGAGACCTAAGTAATGGCACAACACCATTAGATATGTTTGAGTAAGTAAAATGATCAAGGGATGATTATTTAGTGGAAAGAGAAATCAGATAACATAGTCAACTTTTCTCTCATGGTCAATATTAAGGAAATCTATGAGTCAAGATGTTTGAGGAAGCACAAGGGAGACGGAATTGGGAAAGAGCCATGGTAGTCAAATATGAGTTTGATGAAAAAAAAGACTTGTGGTCTCACATCACTTCCATTAGGGAAGAAACCTATTGGCTGCAAAGGGATGTACAATATCAAGTACAAGGAAAATGGTACATTTGACAAGTACAAAGTATGGTTGGTTGCATAAGGGTGTTCTTAGCAATAGGGCATTGAATATGAGGATACCTTTTCTCCTACAACAAATATGAGCACCATCCAACTTGTTCTAGCCACGTTAGCACAATTTGGCTGGAAGCCCCATTGTATGGATGTGAAAAGTGCCTTTCTTAATGGAGATTTGCGGGAAGAAGTCTACATGTATCAACCATACTGTTTTCAGGTTTCAGGGAAGGAGCATCTAGTGTGCAGACTGAAGAAGGCTCTGTATGGTTTGAAATACGCACCTAGGGAATGGTATATCAAGATTGATAGGTATTTGGATGAACATGGGTTCTAGTGGAGTGCTTCAGATTCCAACATGTATGTGAAAAGAGTTGGTAATGTTATCATCTTTCTGTTCATACATGTAGATGATATCATTATCATACGTAGTGAGGCAAGTTCAATAACACATCGATTCCAATATGAGAATTTGTTTTGACTTGATAGATCTAGGCCTCCCACACTACTGTCTGGTTGTAAAAGTTTAGAAAATAGGTAACAACATTTTTGTCTCACAAAAAAAATATGCCAGGGAGTTTGTTGGAAAAGTTTAGAATGATAGATTGCAAAGTCTCGTCTACACCTATGGAGAAAGGGTTTGAAACTTTCAACCAAAACTGACTCTAAGGAAGTCAATGAGTCAATGTACAGGAAACTAGTTGGTAACTAGATATATCTTAGAGTCCCTAGACCTAATTTGAGCTTCGCTGTGAGCTTCATTTCCAGATTCATGATAATGCCAAAGATAGAGCACTAGAAAATAACAAGGTGAGTGCAGAGATATGTGAAAGGGACACTTGACTTTGGCATTTTCTACAACAGAAGCAAAGACCCTAGCCTATGTGGGTATACAGATTTAGATCAGGAAGGTTCTCTTCATAATAGAAAATTCACTTCTGGATATGCTGTTAGCCTTGGCAGAGGTGCAGTCACATGGACCAGCAAGAAGCAGCAAGCACAAGCCAGGAGCCCTTTTTTCAACAAAAGAATAATATCGAGTAGAGAAAGAAGCATGCTAGGCAGTTTGGCTCAAGCGGATGCATTGAAATGCAACAAACATATCCAAGACCCCTGTGATGTGAGAACCAAGGCTTGATGAAACTTGCCAAGCATCTGGTCTTTCACGAGCATACCAAACATGTTTTGGTATATTACCACTTCATCACATAGCTTGCAGAAGATGGGTCTATCAAATTGTAGTATTGTCCTATAAAGAATCAAAATGCAGACTTTCTCACCAAGGGTTTGGGTCCTGAAAAATATGTAAAATTCTGATATAAGCTTGGTGCAGTTAGTAGATTGACCATTAAGGGAGGGTATTAAAGTAAATATTAGTTCACTATTCAATAATGGTCAATTAGGTACTATATTTAGGCACTAATAAAGTCAGATGGACTTTAGTTTATTTTATGTGTTTGATGTCTTATTTCACTTTAGTATGTATTTCGGTCTATCTAACATTCATAAAGTGGATTGACTCAAATTTATTGTAACCTATATAAGAAAGATTTTGCTTTCTCACTATTAATTTAAAGGCACATGACAGCAATGAAAAGAGGGGTTTTTGTAGTTGCAAGACACAATATTGTTTTTTCAAAGTGGAAGGCACATGAAAAAAATGCCCTTTATCCGTCCTTTCCTCAGGTACAAGAAACCCAAAATATTTTCTCACAGTTATTTTATATTTTTCTCCAACGACCCCAATGACTCACTTCACTTTCATTAGTTTGAAAACAAAGAGAAATAGCCCTTTCCCAACCTTGTGAGAAAGGTCTTACTTACAGCAAATGAGAAGACCCCAACTCCAAACCCCGTGAACAATCTTCCCTAGTATAAAAATAAAGAATCCTGCAACAATAGTAAGATCAAATGAAAAATTGGATTCCAATTTAGAATCCAAATGAACCAGAAACTATTTAATTTCTAGACAAGACCCTTCTCTAAGGTAGTTTAACTTGCCTTTGCAAAAAAATGACAAGCCACCCAATAATATTTGGAATGGCAACCACTAATAATGCCTTCATACAAACATAGAAGAGATTAATCCTACCAAACTGAATCAAAATGATGAAATCCGTAGGAAAAAATAAATAAATATTATTAAGACCACATAAATGAGGGGACTACATGGATTGTCCATATAACAAACTGATATCTATTTGAAATAAAGCCTTATAATATCAAAAAAAAAAAATATTAATTAATCTAAATCCAAGTCTACTTGAGCAATGATAGGATTGGAACTTGATATACATAGTATTAAGGGCACTTACGCCTTTCCGTCCAATATAATTAGCAACCTGTCCACTGACTATTTCACCAACATTGGCTCCCACATTTGATAAGGATCCAAATACAGAGAACTGACACAGAATTCAACATGTTTTAGGTCACAATGGGCCTTTCTGTAGTCTCGTTGGGAAATATTAATCACTTTAACCCAGTAGGCAACAACTAATTTTTTTTTTCGTAGCATTTAGAACTTATGGACTTGATTGCAGTGGAAAATAGTAAATGCACCAAAATAGATATTAAATAGGTCCATGAATTTCTTAAGAGATGTGTGATCATCTGTGTATTTATCCTAAAAGTCTGACTAAAAGACATGCCCTTAAAAATCATCTAACAGTGAAAACATACCTGAGACAAGGTTAAATCAAGATCATCAATGATCCCATTTTGAGTAGGCAATGAATATTCAGCCTATTACAACATTACTTTGCCAGAATCGTGAGAAATTTAGTCAACCCTTCCTTGTTTTCAAGACTGAAAGGTATTCAAGACAAAGGTTGAGAAGCAAACTAAGAAATAAGAAAAATAACTTACATAGAATCCAAACTCCATAGGCCCCAAGGCAACAATATATGTACAAAGTATTGCAACAAGAGAACTCCCTTGGAAGGAGTGAACATCTGCACTTTTTGCCCCTTTACCACTAGGACAACTAGATTTTGATCTGCTACGCTGACTACTTTTTTCTGAAAGATCAGGAAGGGAGGAATGATCAGTATCCAGTGGGTTCAAAGTCGATTCAAAATAAGATACTTATGCACAGGCTGAGGAACCATATCCATATGCGCTAACAATGACTTGATTCAATGGTAGTGCCATCCATATGCAGAAATAATGGCTGCTCTCAACATTGAATTTTGCTTACAACCATAATCAACTTAGTTTTGAAGATCCATTAGATTCCACTTGAATGAATTCAAAAAAACTTCCAAATAAGATGAAAAGCATAGCTTACAAAGGGAAGATTCAAAGACAAAATAAATAATATTTTGATGACCTCGTACAGTAGCAAAATGGAAACAGAAACTCACAAAAAAATAAAACCCAAACAAGAATAAAGAAAGAAGCATAAAAAAAAAATGCAATATTGTAGTTACCTCTTCCAATAGATACGCAAAATGGGTATTCTGCTTATATGAGAAGATATACCCAATTCAGCCAAACTAGCAAACACTATCACAGATGGAGATACAAATTCCGCCTTGTGGGATTCTCCTCTACTAAATATCATAGGCAAATTTAACAGATTTGAAGAATTCCCAAAACTCACAATTCCAGTCTGTCTTTCCTTAAGACCACAATTTCATTATAATCGCAATTTGAGATAACCGAAACTTCAAATAAGGTGAACACGTCGTACTAGCAAGGCTGGAGCTGATTATGCTGTTGTTTCTCTCATGGAAGACCTTAAAATGGCCAAGAAAACCCTAAGAGCATGCATCCAAACACTATGTATGCATGAAGTGCTCCTTGTACAAATCCATCATAGTTCTAAGGCCCACCGGAGGAGAAGTAATGTTCTCTATCTATAAATGTCATCTACAGTAATCATATTCAAGTCATGCTTAGATGCTAAGAGGTAATGGAATAGGACAAAGTTCCAGGGAATAATAATGGAATAATACAACCAAGCCAACTAGTACAAAGGAAGTTTCAAGATTATAAATCATAATATTCAGTTTGTCAAAAAAAGGAATTTGTCAAGAAAGGAATGTGTCTCATAATGGCACTAGGGTTTAAAATGTGCATCAATTATTTCTACTCTGTATCAATTTATTGGTCGATGATTGTTATCCTACAGTTCTTGCAAATAGCTAAATTGCCTTGGAAAATTTTCCTGATATAGACAAATTTGGTGTAGAGATGCTATTTCATTTTTTATAAGTCATTGTGGCATGAAACTAATTGAGGTTCAAAGGCTTGAACTCTGTATATAAATATGATGGATAAATTATTACTCCCTTTTAAGTTACTACCTGATTTGTTGTTGAGGCTGTATTGTTTGTGTACTCAACATTACCACCAAGGATTCTGAATCAGGGTGAAATTGGCTTGGACCAACTAGGCCATAGTGAGACCACACGTAGCTAAACATACATAGCTAAGCAACATGGATTTACATTTGAGCCCTTAGCTTTTCCTGCTAAATTCCTAAAAAACATGGGCATGAAAATCTTGTTCGTTGTTTGCAAACTCCTTACAACACAAATAGTTGAATTTTAGGCCTATCTTTATAGAAATGACTATAGCTTAATGTTAGACCTGACTATATAATCTTCAAGGGATATTTCAACCCATTTTTGGTACAAATTAACTTCTTGGGATTGAAGTAAGCTAGACAGGCTGGCAATTGATAGTAGAAAAGCATTAGAGCAGAAGCCACTGGCTAGAGGGAGCTATAAGCTATTGCCCAGGATTGTTTGTTGGACCCATGTTGTGATGTGTTCGCTTGGGGTATTGATTTTGAGATTTACCTGTGAATAGTATTCATGGAATTAAATTTTTTTTATTTGCTAAAATGGAACTCCTGGCAAAGATAATAGTCAAGGACTTGAACAAATCCATCTTTGAATGCAGGCCTAGCAATGAAATCTGTCACCCTAACATTCTTAAAGATCCACATGGGACTTTTTGATGCTAGCAGTGCAATGTATTTTCTTCACTAACCATCCAGTAATTTGTCTGCTACAAATTTCTTTATGTGCCTATATCCATGACAATATTTCAATCCATCAAAAATGACAATTCAGCTATCTGGAAGAATATAAAAGGGATTAGAACTTGTAGTAAAAAATGTTACCATGATATCATAAATATTTAATTGATTATTTAATGAGTTTATTCATTCATCATGGCCCTCTCAATCCCATGCCAATAGAATGGGGTACCTCATATGGTATATCAAGCCTTGCAAATGTGGCCAAATAGTAAATCTTTCTAGTGAAAGTGGTTTAGCAATCAATTTTCTTCAAGCTTATTTCTGGTCAAGGTTTTTCACTCTAATATGCGACGGGGAGGAAGAAATATGTACCTTCTCCTTATGAAATTTTCTCCATCCCAGGAACTCATTTTAAGAGTTTCAATTCCATGACAAGTTGAAGTGAATATCTCCATAAGTGATTTCTATTTTATTATTTTTAATTATGACGAATAAATGATTGAATGTGTTCATTCTTGGTAATTCTAGATGTTGTTTCTTGTGAAACATAGATTGCATTAACCCTGCTCAGTGCAGAGTCTTCATTATTATCACGAAGAGACAAATTTCTGATTTTATCATTTTAGACATAAACATAATTACTTCAGGATGAATATTAGCTACCTGCTCTTTCACAGCATCAACCTTCTCAGGCCACAAAGGCAGTATTATTATTGTGTTTGGAAGCTCACAACCATACCGTTCTTGGAGGTATTTAATGCTCGGCTTTTCATCTATCCACTCTAGAACGATATATCCAATTTTAGTTCCAGGTGGAGGTATCTCATTAAACCTTATCTTATATCCATTGCTGCATATGTAAGGAAAAAAAACACTCTTAAACCCAATCCCTGAACATATAGAAATGTATAACACATCATCTCAATAGCCATGGCCCAGAGCTCTTAAACCTAGTCTCTGCATATCCTGTCTTAAGCTGCTGCTATTGTTGTTCATAAACTAAATTTTGACTTAACTTATGGTGTTGTGGCATAAATTCATGTTTAATAGAAGACTAATTTGTCCTCAAGTCATTATTCAACTCATTAATTTGTTGAAGTTGTGGCAATTGTTGTTTGTGAAACTCTACCTGTAATTGAATAACTTGTTGCTACTTCTGTTACTGTTGTTGCTAGATTTGCTGTTGCTGTAGTAGTAGGGGTGTTGAATATGTCGTTGCTGCTACATGTTTACTTGTGTTTGTACTATAGGGAGTGAAGTTGCACCATTTTTCAAATAGAGAAAAAGATGAATAGGAAGAGTCGGCATAGGTAATCTAATTGATGATGCATTAATTCATTGAGTTGTATCTGGGCAGGGGCTTTGAATCTCTTTGTTCTTTGTTGGGATGCAACAACTTAGCATCTCAAGCATTGTAATTCTTTCTTTTTGCAACAAATCCTATATCTTACTAGAACTGTTGGGGTAAGTGATGCGAGTTCTCTGGTGGTGCAATCTAATATCCTCTGTTTGGTTATGAACTGTAATTCTTTCTTTTTGCAACAAATCCTCTATCTTACTAGAATAGCTGGGGTAACTAATGCAAGTTCTCTGGTGGTGCAATTTAATATCCTCTGTTTGGTTATGAACAAGAGACTTCACTTTCTCTGCCAATTTTGATCCTAGCATTTAGCATTCTTCAGGGGTCATTGAAACTCTGGTTTGGTGGAACCATTTGGCATCCCAATGCTCAACATTCTTGAGGATGCATGGAAACTTTCCATGGATAGTAGCCTCAGGACCTTTGCTATGTATGGAATCTCTGTGTTTAGTAAAAATAGAAGGCTAAAATTCTAAGGTCAGCATTTATTGTAATATATATTGAAGAATGGCTATGTAGGCAAGACAGTAGATTCTTGGGAGCAAGCCACTAGTTATATAGTTTTTCTTCAATGTCGTCGGTGTGTTCCTAATTTAAATGAAATAGACTAGTTGTAACCAACAAGTGTGTGATAATTAGACTATCCTGCATCCGTATTGATACATAATTTTGTTAAGAATGTATTTGTTTTGACACTCATTGATATGAAAATATAATTCTTGCATATGCAGATCAAACATGTCAATCCTTAATGTATTCAGAAACAATGTTTCAACTGTCAACACAGGTTGAAAAACATTTAATTATATATTCTAATTTCTGAAGAATGTAGACACTTGCAACTTGCTATTTTATTTTCACTATATCGTATTGCACCTGTTTCAAGGAACTGAAGGAGGTATACTGAATATTCCCTGAATACTGCCCGTAGCTGGTACTGACTACATCCTTTGTCTTTTCCTTCTGAACATCCTTAGTCTTTTCCTTCTGAACAGACTCTGCATTTAAGTTCCCAATTCAATGTGAATGCTCACTAGATGAATAATAAATATCATGAAGCATAGAATTCCAAGTTAAAAATCTGAGGATGACTGATAAGTTTGAATATCTATAACAGCCACAATAATTAAAAAGAAAAATGAACTATATGGATTTTACTAATTAATCAGAAAAGATCAAAAAATAAAACCAACTACTCAAATCAATTTGTCAATGGCAGCCCAACTTCTAACTAAGCATGGAACAATATTTTTAGTTTACTCATGGAAACTCAAGTAATAAGGCAAATAGCATATCCAAAAGGAAACATAGAGTAGAAAAGTTACTCTACAAACCCCAACATAACCACTGTGTCAAATTTTCATATGTCCTAGCTCCTGCCATACTAGTGATATAAGAAATGTGGATGTCAAGGATATTCTCAAGATTAACTGAAGTCATAAAGAGAAATTTCATTTTATAACTAGCATTGAAAGTTGTCAAGTTGCCAAAGGCCTTTTACAGTGACCTTCCCCTTACTTATCAGCCGTCTCTTCACACAAATTCTCCATGTAGAGCACTAAATTTCTTCTGCTACGTCAGGCACCTCTTCCTCTACCAGCATTCCTCCTCTTGTTTTTGCACACTAACTTATATTCTGTCGTTGATGTTAATTAGTAAGCTTCCTCAACTATACTATATTGTGGAGTCTCATCTCATCTTACACTACAAACTTCATCCCATTCACATTCCCCAAGAATTTCTAGTTCTCATCCTCGTGATGACCTATGCAGGTAGAAATTTGATATATCCTCGCACATGCTATCTCTATGTTGCATATTTCTCTCTCAACTTGGACACCATCTTGTTCTGAGTCCTTATCTTCTCTTTGTTCAGACGGATTAACTCATGTGGTACAAAAATCCCACCATATAGAAGCATTCCTTTCCAACTTGGTAATGGTGAACTTCACCTTGTTCATGTCCTCTATCTTCTTGTACTCAAAGTTCCTTTCCATCTCACTTATGCTTCTGCTTTCATAGTCCCATCATAATGCGAAATTTCAACATCAAGGATGATGATATGAGCACTCTCTTTGTGATTGAGAGACATAAATGGGACATTAATTGTTGGTATGTAGATGGAACATGGATTGCTGATAGTGATTTGTCTTTGGAGATCACATCTATGACATGGATGGTGAGAGCTTGATAGATAAAGACATGAATTTGTGCCTTGTTTTTCTCATTGGCCTTGGGAGCCACCTCATGGATCATGAGAAGGACATCGCACATCATATATGGAGCATGGAAAGGACATTCTAGATCCTATTTCATGTGATCTTGGACAGCCAAAAGATGTTGAGGTACATGATGCATATTCCATTTTAAACAACATCCATGTGTCCTTATCAATGGGGCAAAAAATCAGCAAGCAATGCAATCCCAGCACTACAAAATTTTTGGGACAACAATATGTTCAAACATCGATGTATTGTGGAAATTTTCAACTTTGCAAAAGAGACCATCAAGCCCCAAATCATAAGCTGGCTTGGTTTTCCAAATCTAAAATTTTGCAGCATACTTCATGTGGATATTCGTAGAGGGCAACAACATTTTGCAGGCTTATCTTGGAGCCACCTTTTAAAACCTTGTTGTTTGAATCTATTACAGGAGACTTGTGTGGCAGAGAAGGGGGAAAATTGTTGGAGCATGTACAACAACCTTTGTAAAGGAATTTTTAGTGCAAGGAGCTGGCTCGTGGCTAGATGATGGACTGCACTATTCATATGCCCAAGATGATGACTATATCAGTCCTATCCAACATTGGATAAAGCAAGCATGTGGCAGCACACACCGTTATATATTTGATCCAGTGGATGGCATTAATTTAGTTTGTGCCAAAGGCCAATCAATATCAGGTACGCTCATTTTGGCAGTCTTGAGCATGGGAGTTTGTTCTTTTTGAGAAGATGAATCTAGTGTAGTTGCAGACCAAGGGGACTGGAAAGAGTTGTACTTGGAAAGCCCCTTTTCATCTTAGCAGAGTTTATAACATTGTAATGAATTTCCCATGAATAGTTTTATGTATCATCATCTCTAAATTACAGTCCATTTATAGAGAGCCTTAGCTTATGAAATATTGTCTATAAGCCAAAATAGGGTTAAACTTTTCCATTGAAAGCTTAGAATAATTGAATTGAAAGAACCAAAGAACCATTGTGGATACTTTAATCAACCTTTTTTTCTCTAATTCTACTGCTTAAAATAGTGTTTTGAGCAAGACCTATTTTGACAAATTTAGTTCAGAGAATAAAGTGGCTTATTTAATGAATTTTCTCCAAGACAGAGCATACAGGATTCGTGACAGCCACAAGAAAAATTATGGGATTTTGCAATTTAAGAATTCTCTTGCAGAAAAATACCTTTTCTGAACTCATTTTGACAGTGAAGAAACGCAAATGATCTGTTGGAAGTCGCGCATAAATGATCTGTTGGAAGTCATGCAGGAAGGGATCTGGGGCCTCGGGGATTTATTCCAGAGCGATTGCAAACCAGAATTGTACAAAAGCGAGCTCCTAAACTCGTTTCAGTGCATGAGCTCATTTCAGGGTAGGGAGAGGGATAATGCAATAGCGGAAAAATTCAAAGATAGTGCGTGAGCTCGTTTCAGGGCAGGGAGAGGGATAATGCAATAGCAGCAAAATAAAAAGAGGCATTAAATTTAAAGGCACCATATGATTTCAAAGAATTTGGAATAGTTTAATATTTTTTAAATTTGGAAAAATAAATGAAACAAGATGGCAAAGGAATGAAACTAAGGGATTGGGTGGGATAATTATAATGGATTGTGTCATTTCTTTGAGTCACATTGAATCGATATATAGATCAATTATAAATTAAGTAATTATTCATTACTAAAGTGGGGTTTTATATAAATTATTTATTTATTAATGTTAATTTGTAGTTTTTAATAATATATTTGTGTTAAAGAAAATTATTTTAATTAATGTTGTATCAAGATTTTTGTTAATTTTTCTATATTATATTCTAATTTACTTTAAAATTGTTTTAAATATGTATTCACCTTTATGTCTGGAGGTTATTTATTTGCATATTTAAAGTTTTGTTGTAGTTCTTTTCTTAAAAAATAACTATTGTGATCGTGATGGTGAGAAGGTATTCTATAAATAGCATTAAGGATTGATTATTTAGAATAAATAGGAGATTCTTTCTCGTTATCTAAGACTAATCTTTGAGAGAATGAATATACATTCCCTAATTATCACATAAACAATAGGTTAATCTTGCATTTATTGCTTTCTCTCCATGGAGGTTCGCTAAATAAAGGGAATACCTCCTCTTATGTGAATTTGATTGTCTCCACCTCTTAAAGGATTTTCAAACATTAATAATTAAATCTCCATTACTTTAAAGATGTAGTCTTGTCGAATGTACCAAAAACATAGTAGGATTCTTTCATTGTGGACAAAATCAAGTACATGTCTGAGGGAAGTATTCCTCTATGGATGGTTAACAAATTCATCAATAACTACAAGCAAATGCTTCAATCTATATATTTAATGATCTTTAGTCATCATCGAAAGAGTTCAAGAATCAAATAAATTCCAACCTAAGTTCTAAGTATATGGTAAGCTTGTACTTAGAGGTTCTATTATTGTAAAAATTGACAACTATGGAAGTTGTGGCAAGGTATTGGAGGAGGGACTGTCATTTTGGGGTAGAGCTAGCCTCTTTTTAAATGATAGTTTCCAAAATTGAATCCATCTTCAATGTATGTACGTTGTCTAGCTTTGAGTTTGGTTTCCCTTTCATCCTAGAGATCAGAGAAATACATGCAATGTATTATGACTTTCATAGCCATTTAGGTTAGCCATTTTTAGTTCGGTCACTTAAAATTTCTCAAATTTAGTATTAATTTAGCAGGTGAACTTTTACAACTTGTAATTGTAAGATCATTAGATGAGGTGATCCTCTAACTCAATGTTGTGTATATGGAAAAGCTAGAAGATGTTATTGAGAAGAGGAATATCATGATGTCATTGGTTTCAACTAAACACTAATGTAAACCCACTTTGAAACCACCATGGGGGATCTGAAGGGCAACATCTAGTGCTCTTGTGTGTATGAGGGTTCAAAATTAAGTCCCCCTCTTATTTGCATGAAGTGTTCCTAGTACAAATCCATCTTAGAGTCAAGGCCATGAAAATATGAAGTCCAAGTACTAAATTTATTGTTTATAAATAACCTCTTTAACAAATTGACACAAACGTATAATGATGTCATTTACATTGGAGGTGTATGTCACCTGAATTGTGTTACAACTTTAATCGCTCCCCCACAAAAAGGTATCATGCTCCCTTGTGATGGTGCATCAACCGTAATGGAGAACAATCTCGTGATGTAAAAGGAGTTTAAACATGATGTAACTTTAATAGTGTACTACATTCACCCCTTGGCTCATCACTTATGGAAAATGTGAGGCTATTTCAAGAATTGATGTGGATAATATCATTATATTTTCTCTTATGTATAGTATTATACATTGAGACAATTGTGGTTTTTTAGAAAATAAAATATTTCTATCAAGGGTTAGCTCCTTGTTCATTAGGGTTGAATAGGTTGTGTCATTATGAGTGATTTATTCATTGTCAACTCCTTATGTGGGAGAACACTACAAGCTCCATGTCAACATGAAGAGTAGATATTGTGAGCAATTCTTATCGAGGTTTTTCAAATTATCCAGTTGTTCTACATTTGGTATACATGTCATAAGCGCATTACCCACAAATGCACACCCTCGAGACCAATAGCCAGTTCTCTAAAAATCAAATGGTACCAATATTCTTAGTTAGAGGTGAAGGATTCTCCTAAGAGGTTATTTTGTTGGTTTGAGGTGTTGTGTTTTGCCTTAGATACTAAGTGGTTAAGGGCTTCAAGAGTTAAGATTTAAGGGCCAAGGGCTTGGGGGGAAAGGGATTTAGGGGTTAAGGGCTTAATAATTAACGGATTTAGGTGTTAGGGACTGAGGGGTTAGGTTTTAAGGTGTTTGGGGGTTATGGATTAGGATTTAAGGGTCACGGGTTAAGAGAATAAGGGGTTAGTGCTTAGGGGGTTCATGGATTCTAGGTTATGAGTTAATAGCTTAAGGTTTAATGCGTCAAGGGTTCAGTGGCTTATGAGGTATGAGTGTAGGGGTTAAGGGAGTATGGCTTCAGGGTTAAGGGATAGGGAATTTAATGGTTATGGGTTAATGAATTATTGGGTGTGATAATGGGGCCCCTAATGCCCTTATCACAACTATGAGGGGTTCCCCTTTCAATTTCTCTTGTTACCTTCCCTCTAGGCCCCCTAGCCCCTATGACATTAGGTCTGAATCCCCCTTCTCATTCTCTAATGCCTAGATTATAGATCTTAGTAAACCATGCTTGGACATCCCACTTCTACCCATTCATGCTACATGTGTGTCCCCTAGTCCTGTTCAATACACCACAAAATACTCCTCCCACTTTTTCGGTCATATCATTCAACTTATCCTAACATTATGGGTGAAATTGGTGTTTATGTTGTAAAGTGAGCAAAGAAAAAATATTACTTGTTTTTTCTATTGAGAAGATGTAGAAATTAATTGTCATGATTGGAATGTGCATGCATCAATCTAGATTGGCTTTTCTTTTGAGCTTAGACATGAATAATCATTTGGTCATACTCCATCCTATCGATGGACTCTGATACCACAAAGGTATCAATGGGAAATTTGAGAGATTCTTTTGAAAGCTTGTATGTTGTGGTATTTATCTCCTTCAGAATGTGTTTGAAAGATAGCTAGTCCAAAGAGTTCGGGGAATCTATGATATCTTGTAGGATGAGGTGTAGGTAGATGTTTTATATCATTAATTATTGACCCAATTGATCATGATTTTTGAATCCCCCATGATCTATAGGGATTTTACTCTTTTGATGGATGCAATTTCCAGAAGGGTACAAAGAGCAGTGGAATCAACTCAGTTGTTGGAGCCTTAAATTTGGGTATGTCTTACTTTCTCGCTATAATACTGGGAGAGGAAGAGTACCACACCCACTTTGCAGCTAGGTGGGATAACTTGTGCAACACCATCAAATAAGTCACAAGGGCATCCAAGAGGGAGTGGAGGAATTACCAAAATCCATTATTTTGTGGTTTAGGATGAATCTTGTCTTCCAAACACTATTTTTTATCAATTTAATTGTGATCTTTGTTAGAATTTCTTGTGAAAAAAATGTGTTTTTGTTCCAATCCCACAAGATATTGCTGATTAGAATGCATGGGACACCTTTAGAATAATCTTCCATGATGTTGAGCAACTAAATTTTGAAATTTTCTTCCAAGCTTAGATAGGACAACAAGCCTGTCATGTTCAATTTTTCAAGGGTGGTGGTGATGACCTACACTGTGTTGGGACAAGAGATAAATAAGTGTGAAGAAATATCATCATATGACTTGCATAAAGGATAGATGTTGGGGTGATTCGTAAACTATCATGGATATTTATCGTGAACAAAATGTGTTGTTGTTCCAATCCCACCAGATATTGTCAATTAGAATGCATGGGAAACCTTTTCAATAAATCTTCCATGATGTTGTGTAACTAAGTTTTGAAATTTTCAACCAAGCTTAGATAGGACCATGAGCCTATGATGTTCAATTTCGCAAGGGTGGTACTGGTGATGACCTGCACTGTGTTGGGACAAGAGATAAATAAGTGTGAAGAAATATCATCATATGACTTGCATAAAGGATAGATGTTGGGGT
Organism: Pinus albicaulis; assembly: GCA_034641835.2. Taxonomy (NCBI): domain Eukaryota; kingdom Viridiplantae; phylum Streptophyta; class Pinopsida; order Pinales; family Pinaceae; genus Pinus; species Pinus albicaulis. The sequence continues at coordinate 828,681,327 of CM076573.1, forward strand.
GATTCATAAACTATCATGGATATTTTTCGTGAAAAAAATGTGTTGTTGTTCCAATCCCACCAGATATTGCTGATTAGAATGCATGGGAAACTTTTTTAATAAATCTTCAATGATGATGTGTAACTAAGTTTTGAAATTTTTCTTCCAAGCTTATATAGGACCACGAGCCTATCATGTTCAAATTTTCAAGGGTGGTGGTGATGACCTGCACCGTGTTGGGACAAGAGATAAATAAGGGGTGATTTGTAAAATATGATGGATATTTCTCGTGAAAAAAATGTGTTGTTGTTCCAATCCCACTAGATATTGTTGATTAGAATGCATGGGAAACCTTTATAATAATATTCCATCATGTTGTGTAACTAATTTTTGAAATTTTCTTCCAAGCTTAGATAGGACCACGAGCCTATCATGTTCAATTTTGCAAGGGTGGTGGTGATGACCTGCACTATGTTTGGACAACTAGAGATAAATAAGTGTGAAGAAATATCATCATATGACTTGCATAAAGGATAGATGTTGGGGTGATTCATAAACTATCAAGGATATTCCACTAGACAGTTCATCATAACAGACCAGATAAAACTATATTTAAAAATGAATGAGTAAGAGTTTGTGACAGGAAGTGTCAGTGAGTTTCGGATGTGATAAGGAGGGAGTGACCAATAACCCAAGATTCTCCCCCAACTTGTCAAACTTCCCCTTTGTTAGGAGCTTTGTCAAACTATTAACCATATGAAACTTTGTCAGAATGTGGTCCAACACTACCAACTCCCTAATGAACTTGGAATCTTAGGAAATTGTATTGAATATCAATGTGTTTGAAATGGTCATGACACATTGGATTTTCATAGAGCTTGATGTAACTTTGATTCTCACAAGAGACAATATTGGGCTTCAAAAATTGATTAGTTGACTCTACAATCAAGTTGCAAATCTAGATAGCTTCATAATAAGTATATGAAACTTCCATATACTTTGCTTCATTGAAACTGGGTGCAATTGTTGCTTTCTTCTTGTTGATTTGATGAAAATGATTTATAAAATGATAATAATGATGTTTAAAATGAGCCTTATGATGGTCTAATTATACACATTGATTGTTCACGAGGTGTATGGGTATGTTTATAACATCACTGCCCTTGAAAGCTTTGTCTTGAAAACACAGTAATTAGAATTTTCTTTAGTTAAGCACATTTTTGTGGTGGAATGAAGTTTATCAGATATCTATTTATACTTTGTAGATTTTTTACTTTGTTTGTCCTTTGAGTGTTGGTGAGGTTTCTTTGTATTTTTTACATCATAGTCTAAAGTCTTTTGACCTGATTGTTTAACATGAAAGCTTTATGCTTATTGGCAATATATTTGAAATACCTGCATGATCAAGAAATTGTTATGGTTAATTAAATTACTAATTAGGTACTACAGAAAGAGAATGATGCTGAGAGGGCTTACCTGGGTGACTCTAGGAGCAACTCGGAGGTGGTCAGATAAAGCTGTTCTAAGTTACAAATCTGAAGAGAAAAAACTGGTGATATATATGTGGTTGCTCAACCTGGGTTGTATGGAAAATCTTGGCAGAGAGTGTTTACCTTTCTGTGTCTTCACGAAAGTAGGTTGTCTGGTCACATAATAAGATCACTACATGTAGGTGATGGTTCTGTAGTAAGTTCTTAGCCTTATCTTCGGAATGGCTAATAGAGAGGATCAGGTTTGAATACAGGATATAATTCGATGAATTTGGAGATTTAGAGTTAAAGAAAAAATTGTGGTGATGTTTGGATGGGTGCTAATTTGTAGGGTTTTCCATTTTTATAATTTTCTTTGTTGTGCTTTCTACCATGCTACCTAGTTGCTTTCCTGTTGCCCTAGCATTTTAACTTTTTTGATGTTTATCTCTCTATTGTTTCTTGCCCCATTTGAAATGTCATCCTTATTTGGTAGGTGTTTTCTTCAATATAATGTGAATATTTTTCCATCACACAACTTTTGTGGCGTTTTTCTACACAAATAGCTTGTAAGGCCCATTCATCAAGGTATTTGATGAAATAAAATGATAATCGATGATCACCAACTAATGGTACCTACAAAGATTTACTCTAACAATTCTACAGTTTTCCTGTGCCAACAATTAGACAACATTTTAACCTCATGAACTAGTCTCCTCTATTCTCTTAGCTAACACTATAAGCACTTATTGCTGTTGTCAAAGCTTTTAATCTCTAGTCCCGTTGAGCTATTTCAGTTATTTGTGGACATTGATCTATTTTCATTTCATTTCTTAAATTTTTCTAACTGTTATGCATTACCTTTGGCCAGTGCCTTATTTCTTACCTATGCTTTTTCTGCATAAGCAGTCCATCCAGCCAGAGCAGCAGGGGTAGCAGGAGCCACTCAATCCATCCAAAGCCCGCCAGGGGCAGTGCAGAGGTAGCAGGAGCCATGCAGGGCTGACGCAGGCCCAGTCAGGGTAGCACAGGGGCAGTGTAAGCCCTTCAGGTGTGACGTAGGCCCTTACTGAGCAGCGCAGAAGCCGAAACAGGCCAGTCAGGCTAATGTAGAGGGATTCAAATAGCATATTACTGCCATTTGTATTTCTCTGTTGGGTGAACCAGTTTTGGTGCCCAATATTGTTGTACTTAGATTATGCATAATAATGAAAACCCTCCAGAGCTAGTTGCACTGGTTTTCCTGCATTGGGTTTTTTCCGGGGATAGTTGTCCAGAAAATCCGTGTGTCACTTTTTCTATGAGCACGTTATTCAATATTTGATCTGTATGTGTAGGTTGCTAGTTTTATTTACTATTTACTTCGCTAATTTATTGAATATTTCAGAAATTAACTTGTAACTTAATTCAAGTAGGAGAAGTAAATCAAGATACTATAGTAGGGTTTCTTAGATTAAGATATTTTCATATTCCCTAGGTCTAGCCCCATTAGGTCACCTTGGCAACAATTTCCCAGGAATCTAGCTAGAGGAAAACTTCTATACCCTAGAGGCAGCTGCATTGCAATTTGACCTATCGAAGTAAAAAATCTTGTCTGATCCTTTCCCTCACCTTGTTCAGGATAGGAACATCATTGGTTGCTAAATTCCATCCTCGAACCTAAGCTGGGTCCACTTGGCCCCATGTGGTCCCATTTGGTGTCAAAGGCCTTTCATCAAGGACCATTTGGGAATCCAAGTTCCCAAAGGATTTTAGGGATTGAGAACTTCCTTCATAAGTATTTTTCTTCTCCCTCAACCCTTCAATCCCCCTCCTCTCTCCCTAGAAGATAAATTCCCTTGCTTAAAAGGAAAGAAAGTCCCACTCTTTATTTTATCTTAGGGAAATGGTTTCGAGGGTCACTTCCCACCTATTCATTGACATATAATCTACAAGTGACTTCCTAAACTACCGGGACTCGACCCATCGATGAAATTCCGTGAAGAGAAAGGAGCCTTAGCTGTGGTGACAATGGGCTAAGGCTCCATCATTTCCCTTGTCCTAGCAGTTGCCCTCTTATGAACCCCTTTTAGGTCCACTACTAGTTTGAGTGGTAACAAGTTGTTCACAATTCCATTTGTAAACAAAACTTTGTATGCCCACTTTTTCCATACTACAGCTCCTAGATGAGAAGTCCAGGGCTATGGAGGCTTCCCTTCTTCTCTGAGAATCAATCCTCTACAATATAGTGAACTAGGGCTAGTTGGTTGGCCCACTTGACTGTTACTTTAGTCCTTCAAAGTCTGCACATCCTTAGGCCCTATACACCTACCCTTCTACCAATTTTGTTGTCCTTCACCAGAACAAGAGTCAAGTATCTTCTTTGACAATAACCTAACAACCCTCCAATTATACTTGGACTACCATCAATCTACCCAACCACAAAAATTCTTTTTACTGATCTAGGGCCCACAATATTGTCTTCATCTAGGGCTCTTCAAATATGCCACCTAACAATGGTTTGAGTCGTCTCAAGATCACTGTTCTTGCGTATCAACAATTTGATCTAATTTTTTGTCCAATCTACGAACAAATATGAAATACTCCTCTTATCATACTTCTAACAATCTATAGATGACTGAACTAGGGTCACAAATCAGCCACTAATAGTCCATTTACTAATTTTTCATAGGTTTCTTCAGATCTTTGTCTAAATCTCTATGGAAAGTCCACCAAAATCAACTCCTCTACATGTCAGTCCATTCTTCATATGGCACATTTATTCTGCATGCTCAATCTTCTACTCGGGTTCCACCCTCCTTAGGATCTATTGTCTCCACACATACTGAATCTGCAAACCATCTTCCAGATCTGCAGTCTTTATTGCATTATAAATAAACCTCGCTCTAAGGGTCACAACCCATATTCTTCTATGCAAATTTGTCACAGTCTTAAGGGCATACCTTATGAACTAAACATGCTAGGAAACTGTCCTAACTAGGGCATTATACTTATGTACTTCTAATTGTTGTATAACAAACCCTATTCACACATAGAAAAAACACGACTTTTCCATCCATAAGAGACTCGACCTAGCTCATATGGATCCATAGATTCTAGGCATTTCTTTGACTAAATCTTGACATGAACTTCAGATCTCAATGTCGACCCTCAAATTAGGGTTAAATCAATCAATATTATGCTTGCGTCGACTTCTGTTATGGCTCTAATTATAGTGCAAGCCCTCCTCCATTTTTGTTGGTCTTTATCATAGACCTTGCGGCCTACTAACCACCACAAGGCAAGATGGTATCAACCCTCTCTTCTATTTCATGTAGAAATTTTAACCAACAGAATTCAATCCGATCTTGTAATGTACTAGAACAAGATACTAAATCCTTCCTACAATTTTTGGAAACAAAACATGATCGCATAATCACATATAAGTAAGAGAAACAAGTTATCAAACGCACAACACTAGATGTATATAGGGAAGCAACTGCTCAAAACCCTCTATCTCTATTTTGTATCAAGTCAAGGAATCATGAAACAATACAATGCTTAATCTCTCTTGAGATTCTCTAGCACTCTGCCAATTGTCTCCTGCTGATCTAGGAAAAATCGGTCTAATACTTAGCCAATTATCAGCCTTCCTTCAGCCTGCCTTGCTCACACAATTCCTATGGAATTATCTCCATATTAATTAGGAAAATAAACCTTCCTTGATTGCGCAATCCATCATGGCATCCCAATGACTTTATAATTGCACATGGGAAATTTTCTATAAATACAATTGATAGTTATGTTCCTTTGAACTGTGTTACAATAAGGATGAAGGGTCTTTTTATTATTTAAAAATAAGATAAAACCCTAAACAACCAAAACCCTAACCTGAGGAGATGTAACACCAAGATTTTATGGGCCCCGTTGGGGTTAGTTGGGCAACCAACTTCCCAGGGTCGTAACTTGGTCATATTATCTTCGTTTGACGCACATGATACCTCGTTAGAAAGATCTATCCAAGGAATACAACTGCTAGTGCGATTTCTATGAAATCATGAAACCTTTCGTGCCCCAAAAATGTAGTTTGGGGCCTCAAAATGGCTCTAGAAGTTCAGGACCCAAAAAACTGACAAAAATAGTAAATTGTGCTATAATTAAGAAAACTCAAAAACTGAAAGAGACAATGGAAAGGGCCCAAGTGGAATAGGCGGGTGGCCACCAATATCCACCTCAAACACCTTAAATCGAATTTCTTGAGCTAACTCAATCATCATGACTTAGTTAACTGACACAAGTCATTATGAGACGCAATTACAATTTATTGTCCAATTTATTTAAGGGAAAAATAAATTAGATGCCTCACATTCTTCACTCCTGGTACATCAAAATTCCTCACCAATGTGGGTGCATTTTTTTTTATCCTTTCTAGTTGCCAATTTCACTATTTCTTGTTGCAAATTTCAACACTCCCTCTCAACAAGAAAGGAATTCAATCTATCCCCATCCGGTACCTTTGGAATGTTCTGCATGCTACACTTCTCTAGTGTTGTTTTCACCTACAAATCCTGAAACTGAATAGCCTCTGAACAACTGAATCAGTATAATGCATCTGTCATCAGAGTCTTCTGACTGCTGCTAGCTACTGCACCTGTCTAGTACTAGATTCTCTACGCTGCTGCTGACATCTGCATCCATGCCCTTTGAACTGTTGCTAACTTTGATTTCTGCTCTAGTATTTGACGTCTATCACTCCGATTTCTGTCTTGATGACATCTGACTACATCAATCTAACTGATCCTTCCTACTACTATTGTACTGTGAGCTCCTCATAGCCAGGTTTGATCCATGAGACACGCCATCTCAATGGACCTTGCCCAAATTTCTTATCTTGGGATTATGTCTACACATCACCCCACCATACACCTCGAGGTATGGCTGCTCCCTCTTCCCATCTGGCTCGAAATTTCCCCCTTATGGAGGTCTCTGCTTGAGTGGACGCTTCCACTCGGTCTCCTCTTTGCTTCTCATGAGGATAGATGTTGAGAGGTAATTTATGCTCCTTCTAAACCACCAAGTCTCTAACTTCTACCTTTCTCCTAAAAGCTTTGCATGCATCTGGTACCTCAAGTACATATAGGTTCTTAACTTGCGCATAGTGTAATTGTCCCCACGTTACAAAAAGTTTCTAAAAAAGAGTTGATTTTGAATTGATGATATCTCCCTCATCTGAGCTCCGATTCAACCGATTTTTTTTATTTTTTTTTTGGGTATATTTTTGCAAGGAATCCAAATATTATATTTTTTTTGAAAATTTTACACCAATATATTTAGATATTCTTTGCAAACTCACCGCCCAAAAAATTCCTGCTCTGCTACCATGTAGAAAATCTATCCAATGAGATTCAATCTGATCTTGTAATCTACTAAAACAAGATATTGAATCCTTCCTACAATTTGTGGAAACAAAACACAATCACACAATCACATATAAGTAAGAGAAATAAATTATCAATCGCACAACAACATGATGTATTTGGGGAAAGAAACTGCTCAAAACCCCTCTATCTCTATTGTGTATTAAATCAAGGAATCATGAAACAATACATTAATGCTTAATCTCTTGTGAGATTCTCCAGCACTCTGTCAATTGTATCCCGTTGATCTAGGAAAACTCAGTCTAGTACTTAGCCAATTCTCATCCTTACTTCAGCCTACCTTGCTCATGCAATTCCTAGGGAATTAACTCCTTATTAATTAGGAAAATCAGTCTTCCTTGATTGCGCAATCCATCATGGCATCCAAATGACTTTATAATTGCACATGGGAAATTTTCTCTGAATACAACTAATAGTTATGTTCCCTTTAACCTCTATCTCAGTTGGGTATTCCTCGAAACTGACATGCATGCAACTATTAATAGCGAATTTTCAGTTATATGATTAATCACTCATTGTGAATTAAATCTAATTTAATTCACTGGACCTCTCACTAGCTCATCACTCAGTTAGAACTAGTTAAACTAATTTTAACTCATTTAATTGAGTTAATTACACTTGCACCCCACTAATGCATCAACTTCAACTGGACCCCAAAAATATTAGAATCCCTCTAGATGTCTCATCTTAGACCCTCAAGTACTTGAATTTCTTGAGCTAACTTGGTCATCATGACTTAATTAACTGACACAAGTTGTTATGAGATGAAACTACAATTTATTGTCCAATTTATTTAAGGGAAAAATAAATTAGACGCCCCACATTCCTCACTCCCGGTGCATCAAAATTTCTCACCAGTATGGGTGCATTTGTTTTTTGTCCTTTCTCGTTTCAAATCTCACTGTTTCTTGTTGAAAATTTCAACATTTCAGAATTTGATGCGGCCTTCACACAAAGACACCATTGAAATCACATGCCCAGATTCTCATGAGAAACCTCTCTTGAGCTTAATCTACCAGAAGAGAACCAAAAATATGCCATCCTACTTCCTAGCAAAAACCGATCATTAAGGTATGCAACATTCTTTTGAACCCTCACATGATGATCTTGCTCTTGGAGGATGAACATGACCTCCCTTTAGCAACCCTTACTTGGCCCTCATACTCGACCTACTTTAGGACTACATCTCTCTTCACCCCCTTGATGTGCCAGATAGTGGGAATACATGTCAAACATGCTAAGATGTGCCAAGTGATAAGACATGCTAAGATGTGCAAAGGCATGTCAATGCGTGTTAGGGACTGTCAAGACAAAAAAATGGAGAAAAAAGTTAAACTACAAGGAAATGAACACATAAGAGGTTTAATAAGTCATCAATTTACCTTTTCCAAGAGGGGCATGCTAGGCACACCAACACTAGGGGGCAATAGGTGCCAAGTGCAAAGTCTTAGTGCATTCTAAGTGCCAAGTATTCCTTTGTTGCTTCTCATATACTTTCCAACAATTGATCATAACAAATAAATTTAATATTAAACCATGCCAAATCATACCAAGGCATTTCAACGTATTCTAATCATGCTAAGACTTTCCAAGCTCCAACACATGCTAAGCACCAATATGTGTCAGGGACTAGTGTTATGCATGTTATGAAGTGGAAGGGAATGTTGAAGAGTGCTAATGTGTGCTAGAGAGTGATAATGCATGTTGATGAGTGTTAAGGATTACTAGAAAAAACGTTAAGGGAGCACTAGGTAAAAATTCATGGAAGTTAATGAATATGAGGAACTTGTGCCAAAGACTAGTGTTAATGAGTGTTAGTTGTCATGACAAGGAGGCAATGACAAGGTATGTTAAGCATTGGTAAGACATGTTAGGGAATATCAAGGCATGTCAAGAATTCCCAAAGTGTGCTTGGGAGTTCTAGGGTGTGCTAATTATATCATGTGAAAATTAATAGTGCCAAGATATGTCAATACATGCTAGGTGCTAAATATGTGGCACAAGGTGCCAGGGTATGTCAATATGTGTCAAGGAAACAAAAGGAAGAACCAATAAGAGGGTTAATAAGTCAAGACTTTATCTTTTTGAAAAGGGGCATGCTAGGCACACTAATAATAGGTCCCAATACATGCCAAGTGCCATTGTGTGCCAAGTGCTAATGTATGTCAATGCATTCAACCAAGGTGTTCTAGGGCATGCTAGGGACTATATGCAGCATGCCAACACATGCTAGGAGAGTTCCATGTTGTGCTAGCGCATGCCACCATGTGCTTGGGCATTGGTGTCATCACAAGATGTTCTAGGTACAATGATGTTCCAAGACATGTGGGGTGCTAAGAAATGTTAGTGTGTGCCAAAGCATTAATTTAAGGTGTGCCCAAATTGTTGAGGATTGTTAGGTCTTTCTCATTAATAGAATTTTCAAAGCTTGATTATGTATTAAATAATATGTTTCCTACACACAATAGTGGAACTTTATCTAAAGGGAATTTGCTAGATAATAAACTTAATATGAATCATGTGTTGACTCATAGGAAATCTCTATTCGACTAGTCATTACTTGAGGGAAATGATACACACTAATTACTTCTAAAAAAATTGATTTACCCTAACCACTATGGCCTTGGAAATATTATAAAAAATACTCCACAATAATGGTATTAAATCGTTATCTTTTGACAACAAAAATAATAACAGGCACATAGTTTCATCAAAAAATCATTGGAATAATCATTGATGATGGGCATTTTTTGACCGTCACCAAAAGTAAAAAAAAGAGCATTGGTGAGGATCATTAAAATTTCGTCACTAGAAGTGTCACCAAAGAGAGAATTAGTGATGGGCCTTCAACGACCCTCACCAAAAGTGTCATTGAAAATGTCTTTGGTGACGGACCATAAAGGACCATCACTATATACACTTACAGTGACGGTATTTTAATGATCAATGATGACGGACATTTTTTGACCATCACCAAAAGTAACAAAAAGAGCATTGGTGAGGGTCATTAAAAGTTCGTCACTAGAAGTGTCACCAAAGAGAGAATTAGTGATGGGCTTTTAACGACCCTCACCAAAAGTGTCATTGAAAATGTCTTTGGTGACGGACCATAAAGGACCATCACTATATACACTTACAGTGACGGTTTTTTAAGGACCGTCACCATATGTGACATTGGTGATGGACCTTAAAGGTCCGTCACAAGCATGACCCTCACCAATGTGCTTTTTTCTTGTAGTGGGTGATCCCTCACAGGATTTCTAGCTGAAATACTAGCAACTTCCTTCCTCCCTTTTGATCTGCAAGATAGACAACGTAATTCCTTAAGGAAGTACTGCTGCTGGGAGGTCAATAAATTTTGGCCTAATGCAAAATCTACAATGAAGCCTTGGGAAGCTGATATTTAAGCCCAAGGTGATAGGAATAAACCCTCATAATTTCTCTGGCTGAAGTACTGAAGACAACTTCCTCCTTTCAAATTGATCTTTAGAAATCTACAATTTCTGAATATGGTTGTCCTGCAGAAAGTACAAAAAGAGATGTGGCACTTAAAGCCTGGTGTATAATGAAGTACAAAACTCTTTTTAGAGCTACTCTAAGAAAGAGGTGGGATTCCTGACCAGGAACACCCTGTGCTAAACAACACCTGCAATCTCTACTGAACAACCCAAGAAAGTAGTGGAATTTCACATGACAATTCCAGATCTGAAAATATCTTACATCAAGAATAATCAGCATGCCCTCATCATTGCCTTCATCTTCTTTATATAAAATTTGAGCCTTCCCAAGCCTTGGCCCTCATCTAGACTGCACTGCCACATGTGGACAAGATACCCCAAGTTGGACTACGCTATTTGACCAAATCAACCATCATGTCTAGGTGCAATGTACACCTTCCATCAAGTGTGCCTTGTTTGCACAACATCCTCCATCACTTATCATGAGTGTCCCATGATATTTGACATCTTCAGGATCTTAGTTGACTGAATCATATCTGTTTGATCCCTTCAAGATCTTAGTTGACTATGTCAACCTCCATGATCTATCTCATTAATGAGACAGGTTCTCCAATTTCATTCAAATTAGTAGTTGCTCAACTACCTTATTTTATAGATCTAGGCTTAATTAATCCACATACACACACACCAAAGTGGATATTTATTCATATTTAGGATTGTGGGTCCCTCCACCCTTTTATTTACTTAATTCATTGAGAAAATAAAGAACTCTAATATCCCAAATATGATGTGAAAATTTGGGAATATTACAGAATTACTAACATCTATGTGAACTTGCTTATGCTATTTTATGCAATAGATCGAAAACATTGCAGTTAACATAAATGACATAAGCCATTAAAAACACATTTAAAACATATAGACATGGAAAAATTTAATAAGCAGTTCACCAGACTTCCTGGCTATGTCTCCTGGTACTTTAGCTTCCAGTGCTGACCTTTCTAGTATGTCTTCAAAATGCTTTACAAACATGAGCTCGAAAACTAAGACTCAAATAATAAAAAAGACCTCACCATTATGATCGGCTCAGAATTTCGATCAAAATGAGTACCAATTTGCCTATGTTTGGCCACAGTGACTTCCAGATCCCCTGGAAAGTCAAAAACCACCTCCGTCTGCTGCAAAACCGCCTCTGCCTGCAAGAAAACCACCTTTCTCTGTGCAAATCTGCCTCCGGAAATCCAAGCTAGTTTTTGGGATTTGGCACCTCCATAAACTTAAATATAATTCAGAGGATAGACTTAAAAAGTCCTAACCTGTAGTGCAACTGGCCTCCCTGACTGTGCGAAGACGTTGGTTTATATATAATTTTGGAGGGTCGGTGGTTCAAACCTCTGCTCGACCCCTCCATTGAACCTTCGCATGGTTTGATTTATATATGGCATACATTTATTAAAATATGCGCATTGAAACCTTATATGTTGCGGCCTAAACATTAATACATTGCATCTCCGTTACATTTGACATATCCATTTGTTACTTACCATATATAACAATATATAGATGGTGATAAATAGAACCATATATCTGTTGGTTACGTTGTCAATGCGGTGGTATTAAATGTAAATTCTGGTGGTCACGTTGATACATCTGGTGGTTACGAATAGCATATGGCATATCCCATGGTTTGTTGCAATATATATGTGGTGGTGGTATATTATATTCCATGTGAACTATGCGGCGGTGATAATAAATGTTCCAGCGATATAACAATATATATCATATAATATGTGGCAGTGCATAAAATTTGGATATTGTATATATCTGTTGGTTCAAACTTGTCCATGATATATATATAATCTTGACATTCAATGTCAATTCATGTGCTAGACCAACTGGTGTGTGGACTCTAATGAAAACTTAGCATTCCAAGAGGTCAGGGGTTTGACTCTCCCTGGCCTTCAAAATTTTGGAAACAAGACCAAACTGGGCAAATCCAGGCTGCCATGTGTCAGCTCTCGATTGTCCCATATCAACCAATCATATCTCGACACATCATTGAGCTTGATGACATCAACCTAGACAAATGGCACATTCTTGGGATGACACGTGTCCTACTGACATCATCCTGTTGACTTTGACCATTGACTGTTTGACTTTCACTTTTTCCATTTTTCCCTAGTTTACCCTGAAATTGGCCTCCCCGACTATGCGAAGACGTTGGTTTATATATAATTTTTGAGTGTCGGCGGTTCAAACCTCTGCCCGACCCCTCCGTTGAACCTTCGCATGGTTTGATTTATATATGGCATACATTTATTAAAATATGCGCATTGAAACCTTAAATGCAGCGGCCTAAACATTAATACAGTGCATCTCCGTCACATTTGACATATCCATTTGTTACTTACCATATATAACAATATATAGATGGTGATAAATAAAACCATATATCCATTGGTTACGTTGTCAATGCAGTGGCATTAAATGTAAATCCTGGTGGTCATGTTGATACATCCGGCGGTTACGAATAGCATATAGCATATCCCATGGTTTATTGCAATATATATGTGGTGGTGGTATATTATATTCCATGTGAACTATGCGGTGGTGATAATAAATGTTCCAGTGATATAACAACATATATCATATAATATGTGGCGGTGCATAAACTTTGTATATTGTATATATCTGTTGGTTCAAACCCATCCATGATATATATATAATCTTGACATTCAACGCTAATTCATGTGCTGGCCCAACCGATGTGTGGAATCCAATGAAAAATTAGCATTCCAAGAGGTCAGGGGTTCGATTCTCCTTGGCCTCCAAAATTTTGGAAACAAGACCAAACTGGGAAAAATCCAGGCTGCCATGTGTCAGCTCTCGATTGTCCCATATCAACCAATCATATCTCAACACATCATTGAGCTCAATGACATCAAACTGGACAAATGGCACATTCCTGGGATAACACGTGTCCTACTGAAATCATCTTGTTGACTTTGACCATTGACTGTTTGACTTTAACTTTTTCCATTTTGCCCTAGTTTACCCTGAAACTTTGACTTGCCACAACTTCCTCATACGAAGTCGGTTTCACGCGTCATTAGCACCATTGGAAAGCTGCCAATGACCACTTCAACTTGATTCCATTTTCAAATACATTTGGAGGAAAAAGTGAATCCATTTTGGATCATGAAGCCTCCAGTATACTTCCAAGGACTGCAAAAACTTTCAAAAGCCCTCGAAATGCCCGAAAAAGCCCCAATAAATGCAGAAAAGCCTTTATGCAGGATTTAAAGATTTAATTATTCGTTTTATTTACAAGTTTGATGGTGGAAACACATAAAAACATTCAAAAGGTCCAAAAATGTTATAATAAAAAAACTGGGTGGCGATCCAGGGGTTTATTTCATATTTATGGGACCAGAGGCAAAGACCACACTTAATCACCAATGAATCATGATCCTTGGTGGATTATTAAAACCCTCCAACAGCAAAATAATACACACCTACAAAACACACACAAAAATAAGGTACATTGAGAAGAAAATACAGTAAAACGACTGTGACAAAGACGTGAAGGTTAAAGGGCTAAACACAGATAAAAATATAAATAAAAAATATTACCCACAAAAATAGGAGATCAAAGGTTTAAATGAGAAAGTCAAAAATTAAAGGCAAAATAGAGGAGAATCAGTCATAAAAACAAAGATAAAAGTAGAGCTAAAGAAAAAGACAGTGAGGCCACCAGTTAAAAGAATAAATCAAGTTAGGAGGCCTAAATTAGAGAATAAAGATAAAACAGAGGCAGTTAAGACACAAAGGCACATTCGAATTAAAAAACAAAGTCATTTACTTCTTCAAAAAAATATTTTTTTCCACCTACAACATGTTTTATTTCAGTAAAACATCAAACAAAGAAAACATAATAGTCAAAGAGCATCACTGTTAAAGTGTATCAGATAAAAGTCAGAGTGAAAGTCAAATCAGAAAAAAAAAAGCAGTGAAGGTAAAAACAGTAAAAGTAAAGATGGAGGAAGTAATGGTTAAACAGAGATGAGAACAATTTCACCAGCAAAAATGAATTTTATCCAAAGTGAAAGTAAAAACAGTTAAAAGAACAGTAAGTTTAAAAGATGAAAAGAGAGCAAGAAGGGACATTTTCCAGAAATTTCCTATTTAAGTCATTGTTTTGCAGAAACTATTGTGACCAATCCAAGATGAATTTTGAAAAAATGGAGAAAATTTATGTTCCTAAGAGGAAAATCTACAAAAATCTATCTCACGTTTTACACAGGTATTACATAATGAGAGATACATGCACATCTTGACAGCCTAATTTTCAGATTTTGTAAAATTATATTTTACACATTGTTTTGCAGAGCTTATTGTGAATAACTGTTGTGGAATTTTAGGAAAATGAGAGAGGTTTATCTCCGAAATATATTTATATATAAAAAATGCTTTCACTTTTTACATATCTATCTTAGATTGATATATAAAAAGGTATAATTAGACCCCAATGTTGTATAATTTCTGGAAGAAAATACACAAAGGAAGGAGACAGTTAATGACTTGGATGCCTCATCATCAACTAAGAGTTTATATCAAATTTGAATTTCTCCTCTTTGTCATCATCAATCAATAAAAAATAGTGCCAAATAGATTCATTAGTTTTGAGTGTCCTTTTATTTAGTTCTATTTATGTAAAACAATTTGAGATATTTGTAAACCAATCTTGATATGTTTTCAAGATATTTTAGTTTAGAATTTGTATAAATACTTCATCCTTTGAAGTATTATTGTGGAATAAATTGATGAATATTTCTATAGTCATTTTTTCTATACCTAAATGGTTTTTTGTAGTAAGTTTAAGTAGTAGACTGGATCAAAGCCATAAGCATCATATTTCAGGATTCATGTGATGATCCATTGAAGTGAAGTACTTTCTTCTATCATTGTTTATCTTCTTATGTTTTACATACCGCCATAAATGTGTTCTAAATTTGAATGATAAATCAGTAATATTATTACAGAATTTGTTAAAAGAACTCTGTCTTGAACTATTTATCATTTCTATGTTTTCTGTTGATTTCCAGAGTAGGGAACCCTTAATTGCTCCCTCTTTCGAATGACCTCTCTCTTCTCTTTCCTTATCCGGATCAAAGAATTCTTAACTGCTCTTTGTCCCAATTAATCCACTTCACCAATCAACCTTCAGAGATATTTAGTGACTTGTCTATCTTGCTGTGAAAATATTTGTCTTTTGATCTTGATCTTGAGCTGTCTGTTTGACATATTGACTCCTTTTTCCCAATGAAAAACCAGGGCTATTATTATCCTTCTCTTTAAGTGATTTTTCCCACCAACCAAACCAAATATTAAAACCCAATTTTCCTTCTAACTAGGTTAAAATCAAACATTAAAAAAAAGTTAAATATTATAGAGAGAACCTTCTCTGAACCCTAGGAAGGCTAGATCCTAGAGTTTTAAAGTAGGTTTGTGGTTACCCCGGACTATTTATTTCTTTAACCTTGAGAAATTATTGAGTGATAACATAATGACGACTCCACTAGGGAACTAACATTTTATTCAGAAAAAGTTTATAGGTTCAGATCTGATCTATGATGGTGGACAATGATCAGACATAGAAAGGTTAAAATCATCCACCTAGTGACTCCATTATCCAAGATCCATAACTTCAAAGTTCAGAAGAAACACCATAACCAAAGAATCCATATTCCAAATCATTAATAGTGATACAAAATGACAGAGTCTGTGGAAAACCTTTCATCTCATGAGATTTTCAATGAATTTAGAGATGGGTTATTAGAATTTCAGCTTGAAGAGGATTTTCTAAGAGTTGTCTTTCTTATTTTTAAATCAAGAAAATGTTCTCCTCAACTTAAAATATGTGTTCTTGAGTTATTTTCTGAAAAATATGAAAATGGAATTAAAATTTTGCATTTTCAAATTCAGTCTTATAATTTCCAAGATCCTAAAGAATTCTTGGAAAATCTTCCTTCTCCAAAGCAAGAGGAAATTGTACTACCTTTTGACTTGCAGATTGAGGATGACCATTCTTTCAAGTACAAGACTGAAGAAATAGTTTCAGGGTTTAATATTAAGGATACAACTAATAAATTAGTCATTGAAGGCCTATAAGCACAAATCATACATCATGCTTTTGATGATCCTATAGCAAATTATATGGATATTATTTTTAGCTCAAGTTAGCAAATATGTTTTCTCTATGAGGATAAAATACATCAATAGTTGCCATTACATATCATATCTTTGATTATGAAGAAACATGATCAAGTTATGCTTCCAAGTTTGATGACAAGAAGTCAAATTATCCATTCATTTCGAATATTACTTGACTTGCTTCATTGGCATTTTTGTATTACCTAATTCAACAAGATTATAAATAGATTAGAGTAGGTAGAGGAGTGCAAGTAAGCTCAAAATTATGAGCATATTTTCAGTTTCAATTCAGTGTGTTTTCAGATTTCAGTTCGCAGAAAAGGCTTGGTTTTAGTATGAGATGTCCAGTTACATATTATATGACAAATCATGTTGCAGATTTGGGAAAAACCCAATAGAGAAGGCTACTGATCTTAAAGTTCTTGACATTTTTCCAGGAAATGCCATCCCCACGTGGAGCCATTTTTAGGGTCCTACAATAATAGGATTCATAATTTTTGAATTGAATTTGATTAGTCTTGTAATATGTAAATACCTTACTTTCTGCAAGTTGTTTGCCCATATTTGAAAAAAAAGGAAAAGAGGGTAAAAGCCATAAAAGAAAGATCAAAGGACTTAAAAAATAAAAATATAAAAAAAATTAGAAAAATGAACCCCAAACAAAAAGAGATAAGAATAAGACATGAAAGTGATGCAAGTCAAAATGCCGCTACTTTTACTTTTACTACAAAAATAATGATTATGTGCAACCTTTTCAAAATTCCATAATATATGAAGAGTTAAATAGTTTAATCTTAACTTTTTCATGCTGTAAATTTTATGTTTATAGATAGAGAATAAAGATTTCTGAAATAGTTTAAACTTGAAAAATCAGTAGATAGTTAGAGAATAAATGAGGAGCTCAATAGTTTAATCTAATTCCTTGGATGAAATAAGGTTAGAATTAGATAGTTTATGCTTTAAAAACAAAAATGGATTTAGGGTTGTAAGCTCAAATGCACCCATGCAAATAATGAAAAATTGTTAGAATAATGATGGGTAGGTAGAAAGAAGTTGTACAGGACATGTAATAAAACATCATCTGGAAAAATTACTAATTCCCCTCTCCTCAAAATATTCAGTATTCAAAAACTTCATTTATAAAGGCTCAAAGCATTTCTCTGACTTTTGTTGGGACCAGACCTAAGGCTTAAATAAATGATTGGTAATAAGTATTTAATTCCCTTCATAAAAACCCATTTCCGCAACATAATCACCCTTCTCCAAAAATATAATCCCTTTCCTAAAGTTAAAACAATTTTTGTTTAGGAAAAGTAAAAATCCCCTTTAACTAATCTCATTTTCATGCAGAAGCATTCAAAAAATCCAGAAATACTATTTACCATAAGTATTAAGTGTAAATGTTGAAAATAGTACCATCATTGTGCTCAAATGCCTATTTTACACTTTTCGTAGTTTATTTATATGTATTTTCCATTCATTACATTCATTTCATATTAAATTTTAATTTAATATATTAATTCCCTTATAACCACCCCTTCCCGTAGATATATTAATTCCTTTATTTAAAAATATCCCAAACAAACTATATTAACGTTTAATCTATGGTATAAATACCCATTTGTCAGATATCCCTACCTATCCCCACAGGTTAAAACATGATATATATAATATAACCCACTTTCGCAAATACATATGAATATCACACATTTAATATGTAAATTCATATACCCCGCTCATCTCATTATAAACATTAGTTTATACGTTTAAACTACGTTTAAACATATTAACCAACCCTGATACATATAAACTCTTGAGCCCCATGCCCCATATACCGAGCTAATCCACCTCTCAATATCAATCATTCACATCACCTTAACCTAATCCAATGATCCATATGGGATATCCTAATTTCAATAGCGTGGAGAATAATCAAGTTGAAATTTGTGAAATGGGTGGTTTAACCCTATTCTCTCTCCTCCACGTGGCTATAAGAGATTGGATCGCATCCGATATAATTAAACCACTTACCACTCCTAGCTCGCACGATAACCACTAGTGGTATTTCTCCCATCGGCACCAAAACCACTCTCCATTCTGACTTGACCAGCATTCAATGCTTATACTGTTCTAAACCTAAAACTCCATAAAACTTCATATAACGTAGTTTAAATTTTTTCTGCATTTTCTACTGGTTTAAACTCTTATGACTGAAAAAAATAGTGTTGTACACCATTTACATACCTAAAGAACTAAAGATCTATAAAAAATTGCCGCCAAGACCGCTTGAAGCCTCTAGTATACTTCCAAGGACTACAGCAGCTTCCAAAATCCCTCCAAACTTCCAGAAAACCCCCAATAAATGCAGAAAAGCCCTCTACATAGGATTTAAAGATTTAATTATTCATTTTATGTGTAGGTCTAATGGTGGAAATGCATAAAGACATTCCAAAGGTCCAAAAATGTTTTAATAAAAAAACTGGGTGACGGTCCAGGGTTTTATTTCATCTTTATGGGACTAGAGGCAAAGACCATGCTTAATCACTGCTGAATCATGATCCTTGGTGGATTATTAAAATCCTCCAACAACAAAAGAATACACACCTGCACACAACACACAAACATAATGTACATTGAGAAGAAAAGACAGTCAAAATACTGTAACAAAGCAGTGAAGGTTAAAGGGCTAAACATAGATCAAAAGATAAATAAAAAATGTTACCCACAAAAACAAGAGATAAAAGGTTTAAATGATAAAATCAAAGATTAAAGGAAAAATAAAGGAGAATCAGTCATAAAGATAGAGATAAAGGCAGAGCTAAAGAAAAAGACAGTGAGGCCAATAGTTAAAAGGATAAATCAAGTTAGGAGGCCTAAATAAGAGATTAAAGATAAAACAAAGGCAGATAAGACACAAAAGCACATTTGAATGAAAAAACAAAGTCATTTAATTCTTCAAAAAAATATTTTTTGCCACCTACAACATTTTTTCTTTCAATAAAACATGAAATGGTGAAAACATAACAGTGAAAGAGCATCACAGTTAAAGTGTATCAGATAAAAGTCAAAGTGAAATTCAAATAAGAAAAAACAAAGCACTCAAGGTAAAAATAGTAAAAGTAAACGTGGAGGTAGTAATGGTTAACAGAGATGAAAAAAATTTCACCAGAAATAATGAAGTTTATCCAAAGTGAAAGTAAAAAAATTTAAAAGAATAGTGAGGTTAAAAGATGAAAAGAGAGCAGGAAGGGACATTTTCCAGAAATTTATTGTTTAAGTCATTGTTTTGTAGAAACTATTGTGACCAATCCAAGATGAATTTTGAAAAATGGGAGAAGATTTATGCTCCTAAGAGGAAAATATACAAAAACCTATCTCACATTTTATACAGGTATTACAGAATGAGATATACATGCACATCTTCACAGCCTAATATTGAGATTGTGCAAAATTCTGTTTTACACATCTTTTTGCAGAGATTATTGTGAATAACTGGAGTGGACATTTAGGAAACTGAGAGAGGTTTATCTCAAAAAAGTACTTATATATGAAAACCTATTTCAATGTTTACATTTATATCTCGAATTGAGATATACAAAGGTATAACTGGACCCAAATGTTACAAAATCTCTCGAACAAAATACACAAAGGAAGGAGACAGTTAATGACTTGGATGCCTAATCATCAACTAAGAGTTGATATCAAATTTGAATTTCCCCTCTTTGTCATAATCAATCCATAAAAAATAGTGCCAAATAGATTCATTAGTTTTGAGTGTCCTTTTGAGTGTACTTTTATTAAGGCTTTCTTGTAGCAAGTGCAAGTAGCAGATTGGATCAAATCCATAAGCATTATATTTCAGGATTCATGTGATGAGCCATTGAAGTGAAGTACTTTATTCTGTCATTATTTATCTTCTTATGTTTTACATACTTTCATAAATGTGTTCTAAATTTGAATGATAAATCAGGAATATTATTACATAATTTGTTAAAAGCACTCTGTCTTGAATTATTTATCATTTCTATGTTTTCTGCTAATTTCCAGAGTAGGGAACCCTTAATTTCTCCCTCTTTCGAATAACCTCTCTCTACTCTTTCCTTATCCGGATCAAAGAATTCTTAACTACTCTTTGTCCCAATTAACCCACTTCAGCAATCAGCCTTCAAATATCTTTAGTGACTTGTCTATCTTTCCCTGAAAATATTTGTCTTTTGATCTTTATCTTGAGTTGTCTACTTGACATATTGACTCCTTTTGCCCAATGGAAAACTAGATCTATTACTATCCATATCTTTAAGTGATTTTTCCCACCAACCAAACCAAATCTTAAAACGAAATTTTCCTTATAACTAGCCTAAAATAAAATATTATAACAAAGTTAAATCTTATAGAGAGAGCCCTTTCTAAACCCTAGGAAGGCTAGATCCTAGAGTTTAAAAGTAGGTTTGTGGTTACCTCGGACTATTTCTTTCTTTAACCTTGAGAAATTACTGAGTGATAACACCATACATAAGTAGAGCCATAATACTTAAGCAACATTTAATACATGTATCATCAAGAGAATATTTTATCATCATAAATCATAAGCAATTCATGCAAAATGAAAACATCATAGCATGATACAATATTTAGCAACATCATCATTCAAAAAATTCAGAAACATGTGTGCCTTAAACAACATCACCAATATATCAACACTATTATGCAATGAGGAATGCTAAAGAAATCATAATGCTAACAATGCACTAATATAGAAAATTTTCCCCTTGAACCTATGCAAATTGTTCTCTATTAGGTCTGATCACATCAACTCGTCCATTACTAAATTCATCAATGAGTAAATCCAAACCATAGTAGTAATGTCATATTGCAGCAACTTGTAAACCCTCACAAGCCAATATTACTTCTAAGTAGTATATGAGAATATACAAACTATAACCAACCAAGGTCAGAACTAGAAAGAAAATTAATAACTAACTAAAGCATATAGGAGCCTTTCCCTGAGTCTTCCCTATTATTTACTCATCATAGATAAACATAAACGACTATCTAGACCAGAACTCATGTATAAACATGATTTTCCTTCATAGTATCTGTGTATAGAAAGTAAAATGCTGAATTTTTATAACCACAACCCCCCCTAAGACTATACTACATGTTCTTGTTTTAGTGTTACTACGTCAGATGCACTGTCAATAATATGAGAAAAATGAATATCAGAAAAACCATGGGAATCATCATCAATATGTTATGAAACCGGCTCCAAGAATAGAAGAAAAGAGAGATCAATGCCTTATAAATAAGCCACATGGCGGGGGAGACCTCCTTTACATTACATAAATGAACAATTTCTTGATGATCAAATGACAAAACCTCCTTTCTATATATAGGATTCCATGTGGTCACAATATAATCCTAGACGACCTAACAATAATAATGGAAGGGCACAATAATAACAATACAGGGGTTAGATATATAAACATACACAACTATATAGATTGGAACTCACATATAAACATAATTGTCCTTCATAGTATCCGTGTATAGAAAGTAAATGCTGAATTTTTATAACCACAACTCCCCCTGAGACTGTACTACATGTTCTTGTTTCACTGTTACTACAATAGATGCATTGTCAGTAATATGAGCAACATGAATATCAGAACAACCATGGGAATCATCATCAATATGTTATGAAACCAGCTCCAAAAATAGAAGGAAAGAGAGATCAAAGCCTTAGAAATAAGCCACTTTGAGGGGGAAACCTCCTCTACATTACATAAATGAAGAATTTCTGGATGATCAAATTACAAAGCCTCCTTTCTATATATAGGAGTCCATGGGGTCACAATATAATCCTAGCCGACCTAACAATAATAATGTAAGGGTACAATAATAACAATATGGGGGTTACAGGGGTACAACAATAATAATACGGGGGCTACAATAAGAACAATAAGGGACTACACCAGTAATATAGGGACCTAACATGTCACTCTCCTTTAAAAAATTGTTGTCCTCAATGCTTGAGTAGCTCTGGATCTTTCTATATAATATTCGCATCCTCCCATGTAGAATACTCAGTGGGTAAGTTTTTCCACAAGTTGATGAGATACTCTGAAAGTGATCGATCTCGTAGCTGTCGAGTTCTTATTTTTGTGACTTCTTTAGGTTCCAATATGATTTTTCCTTCCTCATCAAGTTATAACAATATTGTTTGAACTGGAATTTTGTGACCTAAAACCTTCTTTGAACATGAAACATGGAAAACTAGATGCACTCGAGAAGAAGCAGGAAGCTCCAATTTGTATGCCATAGTACCAATCTTTTGCAACACCTTGTAAGGACCATAGTTCTTTAGAGATGATTTATTATCCTTCTTAGCTTGCTTGAGGGACATTTTTTTGTTGTTGTAACCATAAAAATACCTAGTATCCTACCTCAAAACTTCTCTCATTGTGGTGTTTATTTTCCTGTTGTTTCAATCAATTTTGTGCCTATTGTTTCAATCGATTTTGTGCCAAATTTAGGTTATCCTTTCAGATTTGGAGAACTCATTGTTGATGCTCGATGTGATCTTCCACTGATTGAACCTATAATTTTCTCTTAAAAATGATGTGATGGAGATTGGATGATATCCATAAATTTCCATAAATGGGGTTATTTTTGTTATAGTATGGAAGGAAGTGCTATACATCCATTCAGTGAGAGGTAACCACTTGAACCTTTGTGTTTGTTTATTAGATACAAAACAACGAAGATATCCTTCCAAAAATTTGTTCACTATCTCAGTTTTCCCATTGAAGTGAGGATGATAAGATGAGCTATGAGCTAGTTGATTACCCAGAAAAGAAAATAATTATGTCCAAAAATTTCCAGTAAAAATGGGATCTCTGTCGCTTACAATAATCTTTGGGTTTCCATTTATCTTTTGAATTGTTTCCATAAATGTAGTAGCAACTGTACTTGCTTTAAATGGATGAGATAATGCACAAAAGTGGGCATACTTGGTAAGTCTATCAACTACCACCATGATGACACTCTTTCCTTCAGACTTAGGTAAACTTGTGATAAAATCCATTGAAATTTCCTCCCAACGTTGACTTGGAATGTATAAAGGTTGTAGAATACCCGGGGTCTTAATTGTCTCAACTTTATTTTGCTGGTAAACCAAACATTCCACCAAAAACTTTTGAATATCATATTTAAGGCCATCCCAAAAAATATATTTCTTCACCCTTATGGTAAGCTTTTAAAAATTCTGAGTGTCCTCCTAAGGGAGAAGTGTTCAATTCCAAATGAATCTTTTGTTTTAGTTGAGAATTCTTACAAAGATATAAGCGATCTTTGTACCATAAGGAATCACTTTTCCAACTAAATGTATCATATGTACTAGGATATTTCTACAAATTTTGAATGAGTGTCCTCACTTCTTCCTTCTTCTTCCAGTCATCCCTTGCTTTGGTTATCCAATCTGGTTGGATAATAGAAATGGAACAAAGCAATGCTTCCACCTCTTCATCCTTACTTGAGAGTGCATCTACAACAACATTTAGCTTCCCTTTTTTGTAGATGATTTGAAAGTCATAACCCAACATCTTTGTGACCCATTTTTGCTGCTCTTCTGAAGATACTCTTTGTTCCAAAAATTATTTAAGACTATCATGATCACTTTTTACCTTGAAGTGTCTTCCCATTAGGTAAGGTTGCCATTTATTTCGTGCATGTAGAATTTCCAACATTTCCTTCTCATAAATAGATTTCTGTAAATAATTTCCTTTGATTGGACGACTTCAAATGAAATGGGTCTTCCTTCTTGCATTAAAACAACACCAATTCCATTTCCTGAGGCATCATATTCCACAATAAAGGTTTTTGTGAAGTTTGGCGTAGCTAAGACCAGTACTAGGCACATTGCCTCTTTAAGATGTTCAAAGGCCTTAGTTGCTTCAAGAGTCCATGAAGATGCATCTTTATTCAATAATTTTGTTAGAGGTGCTGCTATTCTCCCATAATTCATAATAAACTTGTGATAATACCCTATTAACCCTAGAAATCCTTGCATCTGCTTTATGGTTTTGGGGATTTTCCATTCCTTAATGGATTTAATTTTGTTAGGTTCTACCTTAACACCCTTGTGAGATACAATATGACCCAGATATTCCACCTCTTGTACTCCAAATAAACATTAGGAGGTTTCTGCATATATTTGTTTCTACTCCAATAGTTTGAGCACCTTATCAACATGTTGAACATGATCCTTCCAAGACCTGTTGTAGATTAGTATATCATCAAAAAACACTCACACAAATTTTCTGAGGAAGGGTTTGAAAATGGAATTCATTAACCTTTGAAATGTAGAAGGTGCATTGGTAAGGCCAAAAGGCATGACCAAAAATTCATAACGACCCTCATGAATTCGAAATTTTCTTTTCGAAATATCTTTAGTCTTCATTCTAATTTGATGATATCTTGAATGCTGATCCAACTTGGTAAAATAAATTTCTCCATGTAATTCATCCAATAATTCATCAATCACATCAGTGAGAAATTTATCTTTAATAGTGATCTTATTGAGCTCCCTATAATCCAGACACATGCGCCATGATCCATCTTTCTTGTGCACCAATACTACTATAGCAAAGAAAGAACTTTGACTCTGTTGAATTATAATAACCTCTAACATTTCTGCAATCATACGTTCGATTTAGCTCTTTTGGACATAAGGATATCTGTAAGACATAATTTTTGGAGGAACACTTCTTGGAATCAAATGAGTAGCATGAACATGATCATGAATAGGTGGGAGTCCTTTGGGAGTTTCAAACACCTTGGAATGATTGTCCAAGGCTTTTTGGAGATCTAGAGAAATAAATGATTTTGATGTTGGAACTTCTAGTGAGTATAATTGTGCAATTACACCTTATTTTTCTTTATTCAAAAGCATCTTCATGACATTATAGCTTATTATCTTTCCCAGATTCCCTACGATACCCCGTAATTCAACTTCCTTTCCTTCCGAAATTTTTTTCAATAAAAGTTCTTGAAAATTAAAGGCTATCATCCCCAAAGATTGTAACCATTGTACTCCTAGTACAACATCAACACCTCCCATTGGAATGGAAAGAATTGGACTATTCAATACATATTCCCCCATGGTTAGCTTGATATTATGTGTTGGTCGGATAAATCGATCTTGCAGACAAGACCGATCTCCCTAGTATCAGAAGATAGTCTAGCAACAAATAGACAATTAAATCTATCTTTCTCTAGATATATCACGATTTATAATTAAATGCTACAAAGGTGTTACGATCCTACCTTGATCCAACGCTTGTTTGTAGTAGTCATCCTTTAGTCGCTTGAAAGAGTTTTCTTCGAAGATCTGCAATCACAAACAAACAAACATCAAATAGCACATGCATAGCATATATTCATAAATCATATCTGTTATGGTGATCAAGAAATCCATAAAATAAACGATCAATTGACAGCTTATTGAGAAAAAAAAACTTATTTGTATTAACTTTGAAATAGTAGAAGAACCTTACAACCTTTTCAACCTTGATGTTGAACAGGTCTTCTCAAGGTCTGAAGCAGGAATTTCCTTTACTCTGACAAGCCTTGCACTCTTCCAACCAAGATACATATAGGTATGTAATCTTTCCTCATAAAATATTAGCTAAAGGAGTCTAAGTTCCAACAGCACTTTACCTCAAATAACACTAAAGCTTGAACTCCTTAATTGTCTACTGTATTAGTAACCCTTTGAGGCTTCCCTATGCCTCATTTTATAGTGAAAAAGAGGAGGTTACAGTTCCACCTATGAAGGGATAGAATCCTCCTTCAAAGGGATAAGCTCCTCACATCAAGGGGTTAGCTCCTTAAGGCATGGGATACATGAACTTGAAAAGAGCAGACTTGCCACCGCAAGATTCCTTCCAGAAGCTTCTAGAAATGAATGAAAGTCAGATTTTTAGAGTTTACTTGCATATTTTTAATATTTTACAGGGGTCTGCACCCTTAACATAGAGAAAGTGTGGTCAGGTACGCAGGAGACATGACCATTAGGTGTGGGACCGCACGTAAGACAAAGAGAAAGTGCGATACCAGAGTTTTAGAAACTTTTGAGAGCTTTTCTCTTATTTTTAAGGCTTGACATGAGGAACTGATGTTTTTAGACTTGAAAAGGAGGAAAGTATGAGTGATAATGAGCTCATATAGATAGCAGAATGTCAAGGTGAAAATTTTCAGTGCAACATATTTCCCCCTAAAGTGCGAAGTCTGTAATAGATGAAGATAGAGTCTGTCATGTATGAAGAGTGAAGTACTTTATCATTTCAAGGATAATCCTGTGGACACCCTAGTCGGAACCTGTAAAAACATTCAATGCAAAATATATATATCTGTAGACATATCATCACTGAGGTAGGCATTCCCATACTTAGATCAAAACTAACTAGAAAATTGACTTAAACTGTTCTGATACAGGAATGATTTTTCAATACATCAACAGCATAGACATGTGTAGACACAGTATGGACGTAGCCATATTTTTATGAATAGTCCACTGTATAAATGAATAACAAAATTCCTTGCAACCTGGATGGTAGAAACTAGATCCAGGGTCTTCATTTCCGCTTCTCGAACTAGTACGATTCTATCCATGTGAATGAATGTGTCGAAGTCGAACATGGAAGAAACCACTTGATTACCAGTCAATAATGTGAACTATTAACAAGTGTGAGAGTAACCACTAGTAATGTCAATGGCCCTCAAAGTATTCAGTATAATCCATGAAATGTGAATGAATGAGCTGAAGTCGAACATGTCATGGAATCATTCGATCAAAGGTCAATGGTGCAACCTGTCATCGAAGGCAAGAAACTTGCCATTGAGGCATGCAAATTTCAAGGTACTGACGATTTCTAGATCGACTTCCTAGAAAATGAGTTGTCGTCGATAGAAAGTGATCTGTTGTAGGCAAGCCCAAAACACGAAATCATAGATCAAGTTTTGAAGAAATATATTGGCAAGGAATGACTCAGGGATGGTCAAAATGGAAAACAAATATTTTGCAGATGAATGGTTTGTTTGAACTGTCTTCTTGAACACATAACGGCACTGCAGATGGCCTGGTGACAATTCACCCAAAGCTAATACCCAGAAACCGGCTAAATACTTTCAATATGGTTTGATTAACTGTTAGGCAAAGGATTTCCAAACCCAGGTGAACAAAAGTGTCTTGTTCAAGAGTGGTTAACGGTTTTTTGGAAATCAAAATGTAACAAACAGGTTCATTTTTCTCTCTTTTCCCCCACCATTTTTGGCAAGTACCTTTTTATTTTTGACAAGCTTGAGGAGGATAACATTTGCTTGTTTATAATCTCATCCTTCGGATGAGTCCAACTTAGTTTAAAATTTGAACCCTAAGAAGGAGTGGCTCGTTCCTATTTTAAAATTGAACAGGTACTTTACTGTTAAATTTTAACGAGTCCAGTATAGGAGAAACTCGGTGTTTTTCAATTTTAGGGAGTTAGAAGAAAAAACTTAAGAAAACTCCATGGGTGTACTTTTTCGTAAATTTAGTCTCTCGAGCCCGAAAAAGGATAAAATAATGCGGGAGAGAACTCTATTGACCATAATTAGTCAATGTATACCTTTTTCGTAAATATTCCATTTCAGTCCGTAAAAGGGGTAAACTTATACTGAAGGGACAATCATTCATTTACTTTAACGAGTTCAAATAGTCATGTACTCAGCAATATTTTCATTTTTAGAGAGTCTGAAAAGGGCTTAAAAGAGAACTCTAGGGTTTCGCTTTTTCGTAAGCTTTAATGAGTTCAAAAAAGTGATAAAAATGTACTCATTGTTTTCACTTCTTCGTAAGTTTTAACGAGTTCGAAAAAGGGATAAAAATATACTCCTGTGGCCAACTTTCAATTTAATTTATGAGCAGGAAAAGACAGAAAGAACTCGAAATTTTCATGAGTTTTATGAGAATGAAAGATAGAAAAATAATCTCGGGATTTTCATGAGTTTAAAGAGTCTTGAAAATAACCGAAATCGACTAGAGATAGGTTTCATTTTTACAAAAGCTTGAAACAGAGAAAAACTATGCTTCAGATAGGTTTTAATGCCCCCAAGCGTAACTGATAGAGCACATGCCCCCCCAGCTTCATTTCATTCAACTAAATAGACTACTGGTAATTAATAGCTTGATGGAATGAAGGTTCGTTTACGATATCATATGAAATACCTGACCTAAAACTGTAAGAAAATTATGCAAAAACTGAAATAACTAACCTAAATATATGACTTAACACTTACGAGATCTAGTCAAAGACTCGAATCAATTAGGGGAGGATTTGTTTCATTTTTTAATGAGCTTGACATAGGAAAAGAACTATGCTCATGGCAACATGTTTCATTTTTTTAACGAGGTTGACACAGTAAAAGGAACTTTGCTCTTGATCCACTAATTCATTTTTAACAAGGTTGACACAGTAAAAGGAACTTTCCTCATACCTGATTCATTTTTTATGAGGTTGACTCAGTAACAGGAACCATCCTCAGAAACTACTTATTTCTAATCTATTAATATACTCTCTACAATCTACCTACTGATTCATTTTTTAATGAGTTTGACATAGGAAAAGAACTGTCCTCATACCTGATTAATTTTTTAACGAGGTTGAATCAGTAACAGGAACTATCCTCTAACCAACTGACTCATTTTTTAATGAGGTTGACACAGTAAAAGGAACTATCCTCGTAAGAATCTGTTTCATTTTTTAATGAGGTTGACACAGGAAAATAACTTTCCTCTTAGAAGCTTGTTTCATTTTTTTAACGAGCTTGACACAAGAAAATGAACTATGCTCTCAACTAATTGATTCATTTTTTAATGAGGTTGACACAGTAAAAGGAACTGTCCTCACACTCACTGATTCATTTTTTAACGAGGTTGACACAGTAAAAGAAACTCTCCTCACAAACCTTGTCATGGATTCCAAATGGAAGAAACACATGTCAATGGACACACCTTGATCATGGCTTCCAAGAGGTCTCCATCGGATGGAAGAACAATTCTCTGGAAGGAACACATGTCAAGGGACTCATAAGGGATAAGAAAATCACGTTCAAATAATCCCATAGAGTTTTCCATGTCAATTAACAGATCTAAGTCAAAGGAAAATGAGAAAACAATGAGAGGCTTGCTTACATCGGTAACTGAAAACATGGGACTAGTTGACACATAATTGACTCATGGCGGGGTAGATACCACTTCTGTAGAAGGAAATTTTATGGGTGTCTAATTATTGGTAGTCGAATCAAGACTAGCGAATGAAAGCTGGTCTGCAGTCACAATGTTTCCATTGTGAGGGAAAGACATCACACAAAAGAGTGTCGATATGACAGCTTTCATTGCATAGACATAGTCTCGCCCAAGGAGTAAATTGAAATCCAAGGGGCCTCAAACTACCATAAGATCAATACAGACAGTTTTACCTTCCAAAGTAATAGAAAACTTAGGAAGGATCCCTAAAGGTTCACTAATAGTTATGTTAAAATCTTTCATATTCTGCGTAACAGGCACGAGCTGAGGGGAACCCAAAGCTTTCCAAGCAGTTGATGATAAAATACTAACATAAGCACCTTCATCTACATGTGTGTAGCATATGCTCCTACCACCAGCCTTCACAATGATTTGGAAAGGGATGGAGGAAGGAAGACGAGGTTTTGTCAGTCTATTCCAATCAAAGGAAAAGACCTCAGTACTTGGAGGGGGTTCTATAGAAACAGGTGAAATGCCCCCTAGCATAGAAGAATCTGACATAACAAGAAGAACCTGAGTGGTATGAAGTTCACTCTCTTTAGGGAGAGTGGGATCGACCGAATGGGAAATCGAATCGACCACTTGATCAACTAATGGATCATCAACCTGAGTGATATGAGTTTCACTCTCCAATGGAAGAGTGGGATTGATTGTACTTGGAATTAGATCAATCCTTCCATCAGTTGACGGTAGGTTGGGAGAAAGTTGATGGTAACTAGTTGGAAGTTCTTGCTGTGGAACAGTAAGGTTTTCCAACAATTTTGAGGCTTCATCCATGTGGGGGAAAATGTGAGTTTGATGACTCCCTTTGCATAAATTACAAGGAAACCTAAATTTACCCTTTTTCCCAGGAACCTGACTATCACTGGTTGATGGATCAATGGAAAGTTGATGGGATTTTTCTGACCATAATTCCAAGACTTTCGGAATACCGGGGCAATTGATAAGGAATTGGTCACCCTTACAAACCCTGCAAGGGTATTTGGGTTTACGATGCATGTTGGAGGTTTCCTCAACACTACTAACACTTGTAGCCATGGTTGGTTGGTTGAATTCTTTCTTATCTTGCTTCTTCTTCTTCTTCTTCTTCCCTTCCTTCTTCTTCTTCATCACCTAGTTACTAGTGTCAAGGCTTTTACCAAGTGAAGAGGAAGAAATGGAGGAAGAAATATTGGGTGAAGAAGGTAAAGGGTCAACATCAGGTTGGTGATGTTGAGATGGTGAACTCTGTTGAGGTGTACCAATTGGAGTATTTGGGGCCAACAAAGTTTAAAATAACCATATCGGTAAACCTATTGTAAATCCAGGTAATGAAAATGTAGCCATATAAGGAGGACAAACATTTCCAAAGCAAGGAAAAGTACTAGGATTCTCCTTAAGAGGGGTTCCTTGGTTGGTAAATTCTGGAATAGTTGCCATTATATTCAACTTCAGTGAATTTTATTAGCAATTTAAAATAAAATTAACGATTCACAATTCACACCTAACAATTAAAATTCACAATTCACACCTATGGTCTCTAAAAGTAAAAACAAACAAATTAGCACGTGTTATCAAATCTAGGAGTCAAACCACACACAGACAATAGATTCTTGCAATAAAACACTAGTTGGTGATGAAATCCAACATCGTAGAATTTTAATGCAAAAATGGTGGTTGGAACAGTTACCCTGACAACCTGCTTAATGAAACAGACTGGTGCAAGTTCCTCCACTATACCATCTTGAGTGAAGATAACCCTCCAGAGAGTCCAAGTGAGTCTAGCCGACGTCTGCTCCAGGTACAATGGGATCTTCTCTCCATCGTCACCTTGCGAAAGAATCCAATAGATTATGTCCACTAAGGTCACCAATAGGAACAAATATACCTAGGGGAACAGTCTACGATCCGATACACACGCAAGGGCAGAGTAACAAAGCTCAATCCCCTTGAAGGCTCCTTGACATAATCCAAGGTTTACCGTCAAGTGACCCGAGGCCCCTTGAAAATGGTCAATCCGAGGTTTAGCATTGTTAATACATGTATATCTGCTATCGTTCCCAATGAGGAAGGATTGATTACCTCACCGGTTCAGATATGATCTTGTGCTTAACTCCTTTAAGAGGAGCTTCCCAGAGCATACATGCTACAATTGGAATTTTTCCTACCACAAGATTGACTACTTGTTTGTTTTAGTTGCTTTGGAAAGTTAACTACAACCTATTCCAAAGCACTAATCTTGAGCTAGATTGGTGGAAAGAGCCCTAAAAATGTAAAAAATACTATATGAATTTTAATTAAGCGTTGTGTTATTTGGGCTGTTAATACTCAAAGGGTGAATGGATATGAAACCAATGGTGTTATAACCCGACCCAAAATTGAATGCAATCGAATATGATAATGTAATCTTTTCAATTCGATGAATCCTAAATAAAGTAAGGAAAGAGTTTCCATTCACTTCCAATAATGCAAAGATTGATAAATAAGAGAAATATAACAAATTATCTAATGCACTAATTTCATCAAGAAAAACTAATGCTAATCAATTAAAAACAATTTTTTTATTTTTGTGTTTTTAAAACAAGCATAAAAACATGTAAATTCAAATTAAAGAAACTGATCTAAATCTACGATTTATTTTTCAGAATGTAAACTATGCAATTGTAATCTATGCACAATTCACTGGAAAAGTATGCAAATGTCATCTATGCACATTTTTCACTCATATTCTAAAAGTGAGAATTCTAATTATGCAAATGTGATCTATGCAAGAGAATTCTCAAGCACAATATGATTCTAAAGTAATCTAAAAACCAATCAAATGCAAGTAAAGAAAAATGGGTGAGAGTTCCAAAGATCAAAAATAAAAATACTCAAAGGCGATTAACACTCATACACAATTTAGCAAAAACAAAAGCAAAATGATGCAAAATTGTGAAAAGACTGAGACAAACCTCCAAGTAATGACCAAAGGAAATGAAATTAAGAATTTCTCAAAAAAGAGACTCAAAACACCCATTAACTTAACGAATATTGATGAGATGAAAAATTTACTGAAAGAAACTCATAAACAAGGTTTTTTGACAAAAAAATACAGATATGGGTAGATGTTAAGAATCCTAAATCAAATCTAAACTCAAACTAGAAGGAAAAATCTTAATTTTAAAAAAAAATTTATAGGGTCCGCAGGCTCCAGAGCAAATATGTGTGATCCCGCACTAGTTACTCAAGGAAAGTGCGGAGATGCTCGCACTTTGTGTGAAGACAAAGTGTGGTCCCCAGAAAAATTCAAGAAAAACAAAAGATTTCTTAAAAATTCTCAAAGCAAAGTAAAGCTAAGGTACCCAAGCCAGTATACATCAATCAAAAACCAGAAAAAATCATTTTCTCAATTCTGAACAGAGGAAAACCAAAAATCAAAAACCTTTCCCCAGTGGAGTCGCCAATTTGTTGGCCGGATAAATCGATCTTGCAGACAATACCGATCTCCCTAGTATCAGAAGATATTCTAGCAACAAACAGACAATTAAATCTATCTTTCTCTAGATATATCCTGATTTATAAGTAAATGCTACAAAGGTGTTACGATCCTACCTTGATCCAACGCTTGTTTGTAGTAGTTGTCCTTCAGTCGCCAGAAACAGTTATCTTCGAAGATTTGCAATCAAAAACAAAAAAACATCAAAAAGCACCTTCATAGCATATATTCATAAATCATATCTATTATGGTGATCAAGGAATCCATAAAATAAATAATCAATTGACAACTTATTGAGAAAAACAAACTTATTTGTATTAACTTTGAAATAGTAGAAGAACCTTACAACCTTTTCAGCCTTGATGTTGAACAGGTCTTCCCAGGGTCCAAAGTAGGAATTTCCTTTACTCTGAGAATCCTTGCACTCTTCAAATCGAGATACATACAGGTATGTAATATTTCCTCATAAAATCTTAGCTAAAGGGGTCTAAGTTCCAACAACATTTTACCTCAAATAACATTAAAGCTTGAACTCCTCAATTGTCTAGTGTATTAGTAACCCTTTGAGGCTACCCTATGCCTCTTTTATAGTGCAAAAGAGGAGGTTACAGTTCCACCTATGACGGGATAGAATCCTCCTTCAAAGGGATAAGCTCCTCACATCAAGGAGTTAGCTCCTTAAGGCATGGGATACATGAACCTGAAAAGAGCGGACTTGCCACCGCAATATTCCTTCCAGAAGCTTCTATAAATGACTGAAAGTGAGATTTTTAGAGTTTAATTGTGCCTTTTTAATCTTTTATATGGGTCCGCACCCTTAACACAGAGAAAGTGCGGTCAGGTACGCAAGAGACAGGACCATTAGGTGCGGGACCGTAGGTAAGACAAAGAGAAAGTGCGATACTAGAGTTTTAGAGAATTTTGAGAGCTTTTCTCTTATTTTTAAGGCTTGACATGAGGAACTGATATTTTTCTACTTGCAAAGGAGGAAAGTATGAGTGATAATGATCTCATATAGATAGAAGAATGTCAAGATGAAAATTTTCAGTGCAACATTATGGCATTTTCCATAGCAATTTATAGTTCTTCCATTTGCAACCGTCACTTGACATTCTAGTGTTGGGTATAGGAAGAAATTCAATTCCTTGCCTACCTTACAATGAACAAAATTATGGGTACTACTCGAGTCAATAAAGACTACTACCTTTTTCTTCTTGATATGTCCTTCTATCTTAAGAGTTTGAGGAGTGGTAATTCCTGTCGATGCATTACACGATATGGTTAGACTTATTTCTTCTTTCTCTAGGGTTCGTTCTTGGTATATATAATATTCTTTTGAAGTTTCTTTTTTATTTTCTTCCTCCTCTTCACAATCTATGTAAAAAAATTTATTATCCACACTCTTATGACCTTTAATATATTTTCTATCACAACTACAACAAAGCCCTTTTTCTCCTTTTTCTTCCAATTTTTGTTGTTTCAACCTTGTAGGTTGTGGAAGTCTAGGAGTAGCAACACTTCAATCTTTATAGATGTGAGTGGTAGGCTTCCTTGTCGCCATAATTTTACTTTCAATTTTTCTTGACAACTTGAATGCCTTCTCCAATGAATCAGGTTCCCAAAGGTGAACCTCATGTTGGATGTTATCCTTTAAAGTCCTTATGAAGAGATCAATCTTGTGTTCCTCTAGAATACTAGTTACCCTTATATTCAATTTTTGGAAGTCCTCAATGTGCTCCACCATTGTACCTTTTTTTTTAGATTTATCAATTGGCTAAAGAAGTTGTTTCTCTTTGTATCCTCATAATGTGCTATCATTTCCTCCGTAAAAAATTACTAAGTGACAATTGTTTTACGAAAGCAAAGCCATCGATACCATACAAATGTATTTTGTTCTAAATGTAAAGTTGCAATGTGTAGCTTTCGTGTTTTTTTCACATTATGGAGATCAAAATATTGCTCCATATATAGTATCCATGTTATGGGATCCTTGCCATCAAACTTCCTCATATCCATATTTGGAATATGGTGGGTCTTACATTCAACATTAGAGTTTGTGAAATCACGATTAACATTAATTTCTTTCTCATCATGAGTTTCATGTACTACCTTTTCGCCATTAGGAATCATTTCTTGTATAAACTTTGTCAAACCTTCCTTCAAACATTCCATGTCTACTTTTAGATCATTCTTCATGTCTTCTGTTAGTATGAATCTTTTGTCGTAAAACATCACTTTAGCTACGCATAACAAATAGCCCTAACATCAATTATGGTTGAAAAATATCTTTAAGTCTGCAATGAGGTGATCCAAATAATGCTTCACAAATCCAGATCTAAGCACAAAATACATTAAGCAGA
Source organism: Pinus albicaulis (assembly GCA_034641835.2). Classification (NCBI taxonomy): domain Eukaryota; kingdom Viridiplantae; phylum Streptophyta; class Pinopsida; order Pinales; family Pinaceae; genus Pinus; species Pinus albicaulis. The sequence continues at coordinate 828,717,022 of CM076573.1, forward strand.
TAAAATACAATATGGCTCCATGCATCCAACAGACAAGACAAGAACAATGTATTTAAAAGAATGTTTTATATTATATTAAAAAATGGGGCACCTGAGAGGAAAACAAGAAAGTTGTTTTCTGGTTCTCCTCAATGCGATGGGTTCTTGAAAGTCCTCAACGTTTCAGATCTAAAATTCCTCTCTCTTATTGATGTAGAAAACCCAGACAAACATAGAACTCAATGGGAGCTCACAAGGAAAAAATGGAAAATGGTGACCAATAGTAGATCCAGAGTGATCTAATGCAATGGAGGTGACTAATGAATGGGGAAAACCGTTCCATTTATAACAAAATATTGGGGTGTTCTAGAAATCGGTGCATGAATAAAATATTATTAATCAAATTCTAGAATCACCCTTTAGGAATATTTTATTATATTTTTTGGAGGGAAAAGGTCTTTTAACTTGGGTCAATTCCTTTATTTATAAACAATAAATAAATAAATGATTTATTTATTATTTTAGGGATATGGTGGGAATATAATTAAATAAATAATGATTTATTTAATTATTTAAAAATGATTTAGTCAAATTTAACTAGGAATATTATTTAAATAATGATTTGAATAACTTATTCCTAGGAAATAATTAAATAAATAATGATTTATTTAATTAATTTCCCTATTTTAGGTTAAATATGACCATGAAATATAGACAAATGCTATTTTACATGGTGAAAGAAATTTTAATTAGGGTAAAATTGGTCTTACATGGTGTACTTGGGTTCATCTAATGATAATGGGTTAGATGACCAAAAAAATAGTGTAACAGATTGCCCCCCAACGTACGAGTGTTAGGAGCAAATCGTGTGACCAAAGTACATTGTAAGAACTCAATCACTAGGCATCAAGGGGGAAGTGAGAGAGAGAAATGTAAGGTAGTCTAATGTGCTAAAGGACTAGACCTGGAGGAGACAAGACTTACAGGTGCAACAAGTCTCTAGGTGATGAAGTGGTACCAATGTTAAAGGCGGTGGGGGAGGCATACCTATGCCCGCCGAGACAATAGTACAAAGAATAAGGCGCCCGGAAAACCACGGAACGCAATAATGAAGCATGTGCTAGCCTAAACATGAGCTAGATAAATAAAATGATGAATCCCACATACATGCGATGCCTGGAATAACCTTTAGGACTTATACAAGAAAATTTTAGTACATGAGATACAAATACACCCAAATGCCTCCTACACACGGGGAAGGGCTCGCAAAATCTGACTAATACATGCAAATCAAAGAGGTGATACAAGCGGTTGAGGCCGATATCATCAAATGAGAGGAGCTGCATCAAGGGCGGAAATGAAGAAGTCATCCGGGCATGTGGGGGGCTACCTGCAGGGCCACCCCCTCATGAGGGTTGAGACATCTTAGACATGCCCGGGAATCACCAATAGCTGCTGCTGCATCACTGGACCATCAAGTGTATAGATCATGATCATGTTGAGAAGAGCTCGAACCAAGGTACACTGCCCCCTAAACCTGGCTTCTGGAGTAAATGAGCTGATGTCGATAGAAGTAGGCCCACCATAGGTGAGGCAAGAAGGGAACCCCAACTAAGGCAGGAGAGAAAATAATGAAATGGGGGATGATCCAAAGGGGATCATAAAAAACATGAGTACAAAATGGTATCTCATGACGAAGATTAACACAAACAGGAATGAGTATGGAGGCAAGGTGGTGCCCCCAATGACATGTGTTGTATGCGAGAAAATCCATTTTTGAGGGGAGGTGAAGTAAGGCTTCGTGGACAACAGGTGTCTTGGTGAAGTAGCGAAATTCAAAACAAACAGGTGCTGGCTATCTATAAGAAAATAAAACACGCATTTCAAATGGAAAATGCTAAGGGTAATATCTCTTAAGATAGAGTGCATTGCAAGGATTAGGAAGGATGTGGCCTTCAAAGTCCTCTAAAAGATATGCCCCCTTACCAAGGTCTTTACTAATAATGTAAGGACCTAGCCATAATGAGTCAAACTTCCCATGACTGAGGGTATCGTGGGCCTGGTCATATACTAGAACAATGTCACCTTCATGAAAGGTACGAGGGTGGACTTTTCAGTCATACTGAGCTTTGGTGCGCTTTTTGGTCGCTTCAAGAGTTTGCAAGGCAACACGACGGTCTTCAGAGGCATGCTCAAGCATGATCAGTTGTTGCTCTAGAGGTTGGGTATCAGGGAGAAGTTCGACGGTCAAGTGAAGGGAAGGGATTTCACACTCGATTGGTAAGATTGCCTCCTCGCCAAAGACAAGGTGGAAAGGAGTGAAACTGGTGGCAGTTTTAACATAAGTACAATAAGCCCACAAAGCAGGGAAGAGCATGAGATGCCAATTGGTTTTTTTCTTATTCACCATTCGTTGAAGCATGGTCTTAAGAATTTTGTTGACTGCTTCAACTTGGCCATTACCTTGGGGGTAATAGGAAGATGAATATTGGTGCTCAAAACCCAATAGGGAGGATAACTCATGCCAAATATGATCTTCGAAATGTTGGCCATGATCCGAGACTAACTGTTTTGGAACTCTGAATCAAGCGATGACATGGTTAAAGAAAAAGAGGGCTATAGTGGCTGCCGTATTGTTGAACGTTGGCATAACTTCGGCCCATTTAGTGAAATAGTCAATCGCCATGATGATATATGTATGGTTACCAACAGATGGAGGTCGAAATTCCATAAAGTCGATGACCCATTTACAAAAAGGACCGGCTGTGACGACAGGATGGAGAGGAGCAGGAGGAGCTTGCGCCTTGGGGGCGAAATGTTGGCAATTGGAATAATGTTTGACTGCTTCAATGCAATCACTGAAGAGAGAAGGCAAAAAATACCCAGCACACATGATTTTTTGGGTAGTGCCGAGGCTGGAGAGGTGGCCACCACAAGCACCACTATGACAGGCATTGAGGACTTGCTCAGCTTCAGCGTGTGTGAGGCAATGATGAAGGACAGTATCTACTCCATGATGATAAAGGTCATCGCCGATTAGAAGGTAGCGAGAGGCTTGGTGTCAAATACATTGTCGAGCATCACGATCAAGATGAAGGGCAAAATTTTGGGTTTGCAAGTAAGTAAGGATGTCACTGTACCAAGGATCGTCGGTGGTGATGGAAAATAAATGTTCATCAGGAAGAGCATCATTAATTGGAGAATCTTGCATCCTGGTAGGAAAATCAGAAATGAGTTTAGCGAGGACTAAACCTTTCTTACTTTTTGGGGTGACAAATTCAAGGTCGAATTCTTGGAGGATAACGACCCAATGGGTGTACTTCCCATTGAGGATGTAGTGACTCAATAGGAAATCCATGGGGTTGGAATTAGTCACAACCTTGGTGGAACGCATGAGGATATAATGATGCAGTTTTTGGACCGAGAACACAACGACTAGTGCTAATTTTTCTTCATGCGAGTAGGACACAGGTGGAATGGCAAGGTTCTTACTGACATAATAGATCACATGTTAAATACCTTTATCATCCTCCTGGATAAGGACACCAGCAACCGAATAGGTGGAAGTGGAGATGTATAGGATGAAATCTCAGTCAAAGTCAGGGGGACGGATCAAGGGAGCGGATGTGAGAGCATGCTTGAGGGCATCAAAAGACTCTTGAGCATATGTATCCTAGACAAAAGGGGTGTGAGATCGAAGAAGTCTAAGGAAGCCATGTGTGGTAGTGGCGTAGTCAGGAACGAATCAGTGAAGAAAATTAGCTTTTCCTTGGAGACTTTGTAGCTGGCGTAAGGTATGAGGCATAGGAAGTTCAAGAATGGCTTGAACCTTCAAAGGGTGGAGAGTTATCCCATCTTTAGACACGATGAAGCTGAGGAGATGACCGGCAGGAACACAGAAGACACATTTCAATGGGTTAAGGTGAATATTATACTTGTGGCATCGGAGGAAAATGGTATGTAGGTCATGAAGGTGTTGTGCCCGATGTTTAGAACGCGTAGTAAGGTTGTCTAAATAGGCAAGGATAATATGGGCTAAGTCATGGAAACAATAATACATGGCTCATTGAAAGGTGGCATTGACGTTTTTAAGGCCAAATGGCATGACTCGGTATGCGAAAGTGCCCAATGGACTAATGAACGCGGTTTTAAGTTGATCAGCACGACGGATAACAATTTGGTTGTATCCGGAGAAGCCATCCATAAAGGAGAGAATCTCATGCCCTACACACTCATCGATGATTTGGTCAATAAATGGTGTGGGGAAGTTCTCTTTGGGACAAGCTTTGTTCAGATCATGAAAGTTGGTGCAAACACGAATGGTGCCTTGTTTTTTGAGGATGGGAACTGGGTTAGACACCCAAGTGGTATATTCGATGGGGTAAATGAAACCAGCCTGCCAGAGCTTGTCGATTTCAGCTTTGATGGCTTCACGTCTAGAAGGATGGATGGGTCTTAACTTTTGATGGACCAGAATGGAATTAGGCCATGTGTCGATGTGATGTTCAACAATGGCAGGATCGAGTCTGGGCATTTCTAAGTAGGACCAGGAAAAAATATCACAGAATTCTTTGAAGAATTTGGTGTAGGCTTCAATTTCTTCCGGAGTGCATTGGGTGCCCATGGTGATATGTTCTTCAATACCTGGTTTGACAAAAATGTCTATTTTGATGGTAGGAGAGATATTAGCCATATTGCCTTCTTCGAAAGCGTCAGGTGCAGGGATGAGGTTTTTGAACCGTTCAAATTTATCGGGAATGAAGTCTTTAGATTCAAGGGCATATTGGTCATGGGATTGGTGTGGTAGGAAGTAAGCATGATGGTGCATATCTTCCCATGGAAAATCAGGTTCGTTCATGGCTTCCATGATGTCTTCATCGGTCTGAAAGATGGGAAGAGTGGGTGGGATAGGAGGATCAGAGGAGGTAGAAATATGAGACACCTGATTTTGAGGGGAAGGCTCACATGTGTGTTAGCATGAGGGGTTGCAGCGGAGCGAACAGAGGAGTGGGTAGGTGAATCATCGGGGGAAGGAACTATGGGGTCGGTTGCCGGGAAATTCGGGGATGAGGAAAGGTAGGAAATAGTGGCTGAATGTTCGATCATTTCAGTATCAGGATGAGAAATGGTAATCGGGGTAGACAAGTGGTCTGGTGTTAGGGAAGAAGGATGACGGGCAAGCGCATATTCGAATTGGTGGTATGCGGCTAAAGAAGCACGATACTCATCAAGGCGGGGGCAAAGATGGGTATAATGTCCATGGAAATCACACAAAGAACAAGGGTGATTGGTGCACAAGTGTTTACGTTTGGGAAGAGAATCGGGTATGGTGGCATAAACTTCAGGAATATCGGATTTGGGAAATGTTTCATTAACCATGGTTTTGAGATGTGGTAATTCAGGGCAGGTATGGGTAGCATGTCCGAGAACATCGCACAAGGCACACTAGATGGGATGCTTTGGAGGTCAAGGAGGGGTATAGGTTGTCGAGACAGCTTTCTCCTTGGATACCCCCTTGCGAGCTTTACTAGTGGAACCTAACATGGTCGCAATAGGAGGTGGTTCCTAAGGAGGGGACTGAGCTACAGGTGCAGCGGGAGAAGCCATGGGTATCAGTTGAACTGGGGTCAAATCAAGATAAGGTTCGGGTTGGCCAGGCAGAGTAGTGGCTGGGGGGTCTAGGTACCAGACAAGTATACCCAAGGTCAGGTTGGGGAGGGATAGGGTGGCCAAGATAGGGACCGAATGAGCTCAAGGAGGGGGAGCAAGGAAAGGAATCTGACCAGTAGGGAAATGGTCAGGAGGAATGTGGCCAAGGGGGTTGTGCTCGTGCGGGGTCGACCCAGGGGGTAGAGAGGTGCATGAGGAATGTTCGGGGAAGGAGATTCTAAAGGAAGAAGGTTGGCTAGCCAGGGCAAAGGGCTAGGAGCTGGTGGGATTAGGTAAGGGTGCGTTTTCTTACTAGCCAAAGTGGGTTGTGCAAGGTTAGCCCAAGAAGATTGCATCATGTAAACATTCGCCATGCTAGGATCAGGTACAGGAGGAGGGTCAAAAAAGGTTCCAAGCAAGGAGGAGTCTTTATAGACACCAGGGGAAACACTAGTCAAAGAATCAACAGTTGTCTTATTGGTGATAGTAGAGATGGTGGACTGAGGGGAGGTCTGAGATTTTGGTTCATGGTAAGTCAATTGGTCAATCGTGACGATCTTGCCATTATGAGGAAAGAACATCTTACGGTGGACTGCGGATGGGACGAAAGACATGGCATAGGTGTAAATACGCCCCAAAAGAATGTTGTAGTCAAGAGGGGCATCGATAACTTCAACTTCGACACAAACAGTCTTGCCTGCAAGGGTGATATGACAATTACGGAATAGGCCAATGGGATGGGAGGCATGGCCATCCCACGTGCGAAGGGTGATTGTGGAAGGGGCTAGCTCAGGGGATCTGAGTTGTTTCCAAATCGAAGCGGACATTACACAGGTAGATTCCCCCTCGTCAATAATACACTGAGCGACATTGGCATTTCGGATTTTGACTGGGATTTGGAAAGAAACTGAAGGAGGAAGAGGGGGATGGTCTGACTGACGGGCGTCGAAAACAATCAATTGGTCATCAGCAGGATCTACGGCACCCACGACAGATAGTAAAGCCTTATTTTGAGAAGGACACGACTGGAGGAGTTCCAGTGTTAAAATGGTAGCAGGAGATTGTGCCAGATCATCTACTATACTATATGACTGGGAAGCCTGACCATAGGCAACATTTCGACGTAATGGGCCCTTAGGAGTCTTGGGATGAACCTCAGCTTTGGGTGGAGGGATTTTCAAGGGACCATTGGGTGTCAACAGAGGCTCTGTAGGACCTAAAGATGGAGACTCGGAGACAGATGGAACAGGAGGTGTGGAATAATGACGGGACCAAGTTTGAAGGTTGAGGTAGACGATGAGAGGTGGGTCAGAGGCCATCATGAGAATCTGGTAATCAGAGGAACTAGAAGGGGAAGGTTGAGTGGTTACCGGGGCATGAGGTAGTTGAGTGGCCACGAATCCTTGTTGAGGGAAAGGATCGGTAAACACAGTGGGTTGAGAAGTAGTTAGAGTGGGAGGGACAGTAGGGGAGGAGTGTTGTCCCCGCACGGTGGCCTGAGACTCCCACATCTACCACATTTGTGGTAATAAAGGACAATTGTGAGTGTAGTGACCATAAACACGGCAACACGAACAGGGCTTATTGGTGCGAAGCGGCCTGTACGGCTTGAGTTGAGAGCCCTATGGCTGGTTGGCAGTGGTAGAGTCAATACTAGAAGGATTGGATCCACGATTACCAGAAGTGGATTGATTTCCTTTTCTCTTTCTTTGAGAAGGAAGAAAATTAGTTGCCCCCTACTGTGCAAGTACTTTCCCTGGAGGGGGTAGTAAGTGTGGTTGTGGGGGTGGAGAAGGCAAAGGAGTGGGAGGTCTAAATGCTGGAGGAGCTGGGACACCAGGTTGTGGATACAGAGAAGGGGTTGGATGGGCAACATTGAGGTAAGCAGGAGTGTGGGAAAAAGGAGGAGGTATGCCGTATCCTGGGTACATGCTACCTGGAGGGGGGAAAATTCCGGAGGGGCTGGCCCCTCCTGGAGGGAAACCATAGCCTATAAGAGGTTGAGCAGAGGTATGTGATAGGGTTCCAACGATACCGTCGGTAGAGTGAGATGCCCCCGAGGCATTGGGGCCATCGGACTTAGGGAGGTCAGGAAGGACAGTATAAACATAACCAGATTGAGCATGGATAAGGTCATATTTCAAGGCTAATTGGAGGGCGGCTTCTTCATTTTGGGGAAAATGGGAGGCGACATCTTTGCCAATGGGAGGTAAGAGAGAGTGAAGGAGCCATTCCATGTAAACCCGATCATCAAAGGGGGGAGCACGACACAAGCTCCGTCTTCGTCGCCATTCCTGGACATGAGAGGAAAAGTGGGTTGAAGAGGATTGATGGAAAGAAGTTAAGAGTTCAGTACCAATTTCGTATCAGAGAAGGAGCTAGAAATAAGATAAAAAGGCTTGGGCAATGGTCGCAAAGGTGGTATGGGAAGAGGTGGCTTGATCAACATACCATTTAGAGGCTTCGCCGATAAGCATGCGTTGGAACAATCAAAGATGGATGGAGTCATTGGTGATGGAATTGGAGGAACACCACATGTGGAAATATCGAATATGGTTAGAGGGATCTTCACTAGCAATGCCTTCGAACTTGGGAATGTTGGAGGGGAGCTTGGTTGGCATAGCAGGCCAACTGATGTCGTGGCGGATAGGATCATTAATCAGCTGATTGAAGTCGGGGAGACTGAGGTCGGCCATATAAGGGAGCAAAGGGGCAGTCGAGGTAGGTCCTGTAGTGGTTCCACTGGAAACAGACCCAGCTGTAGAACTGGGGTTAGGGCTAGGTCCTGAACTAGATATGGTGAAGGTAAGAGAGGGAGAACCATAAGTAGGGGGAGAACCCGAACAATTAGAGGAAGAGTTGGAGTGCGGACTCAGGGGAGGACTTACTCAATGACGACGGGAAGGAGGAAGTCGAGCAACCGGAAACTGAGGGTGAAGGCCAAGAAGTCTCCGGGATAAATGCCTTGGAGGCACAATGATGACGGGAAGAAGAAAACCGACAGGGGCAGGGAGGGGTAAAATCAAGTGAGATTAATGTTGAAACAAGGGCAAAGAGGTGCAGTTTCAATTGATTTTAAAGGCTTTGTCAGGCGGTGTTAACTAGGCTCTTCTTCACTTAGGGTCAGTGTGTGGCATGCGTTAATTTTAATTATTTAAACATAGACGTTTTGAGAGTAAAAGAAAAAGTGTGCTGCGTAATTGAAAATAAATCTGCAGTAAATAAGACTAAAAGAATAGAAAATTAACAGCTACCAATGCATCAATCTAACCCAAGAAGGCGGGTCTCTCAAAACTAGTCTATAAGAGGGAAAAAACTATGCAGAGCATGCTAAAAAGAGGCCAATAGATCTAAGTTCGGGAGGGATGAGGATCTAAAGGATAAATCTGCTGAAAAGAGGTGCAGAGAACAACAAAGAGGCAGAGGCAAGGTTGCTGCTAAAAAGGACGAGATCAGCTAAAAATAGAAGGGACAACGAGGTGGCCCTAGAAATGAACACAAAAAAAACTATATGAAATGATTTGAAAGGGAGAAGAGCTGATCTAAAGGGATTTGAAAATGAGGTATCAGATCTGGAAGCAAAAATGTTGAAACCCTGGAAATTCAGACTTCTGAAACAGAAAAAACTCTCCCACAAAAAGTGGAGGGTACTAGAGCCCTAAGGGGCAAGATTCCCACTTAGTTGAGTGAAACAGATCAGAAACAGGTCTAAATGGGCAGAGACAGAGGCTAGAAAACCCTGACAGAAGCTTCAGACAAACCCAAAAAAAGTGCTGGAAAATTGTAGAAAAAAGTGCAGGTCGCAGGTTCTGACCTGTTTGCAGTCCAGGTCGCAGATTTGGGGCAGAAAAGTGCGACCTCAAGGCCAGGTCACACTTTTTGGGCCGATAAGTGAAACCTGCAGATCTGGCTCTCTCGGTGGCAAATTTCAGAAAAAATTATCGTCTCAGCTGCGGTTGATGTCTGTCACCTGCGCAATAAGGCCAGAAACAAACGTAAGTTAAAAATTTGACTGTTTGAGGGTTTTATAGGTGGAAAGCACCATACAAATAGAAAAAACAGAAAATGGAAGAGAAACCCTAGGGTCTGAAACAGCTAGATATGCAGGAATATATGAAACGACAGCGGTCGCAAAAAAAAACCCGTGTGGAGTCGCCAATTTTTAGTATGAATCTTTCGTCGTAAAAGATCACTTTAGCTATGCATAACAAATAGCCCTAACATCGATTATGGATGCAAAATATCTTTAAGTCTGCAATGAGGTGATCCAAATAATGCTGCACAATTCAGAGCTAAGCACAAAAGACATTAAGCAGATAAAATACAGTATGGCTCCATGCATCCAATAGACAAGACAAGAACAATATATTTAAAATAATGCTTTATATTATATTAAAAAATGGGGCATCTGAGAGGAAAACAAGAAAGGTGTTTTCTGGTTCTCCTCAATGGGATGGGTTCTTGAAAGTCCTCAACGTTTCAGATCTAAAATTCCTCTCTCTTATTGATGTAGAAAACCTAGACAAACATAGAACTCAATGGGACCTCATAAGGAAAAAATGGAAAATGGTGACCAATAGTAGATCCAGAGTGATCTAATGCAATGGAGGTGACTAATGAATGGGGAAAACCCTTCTATTTATAACAAAATATTGGGGTGTTCTAGAACTCGGTGCATGAATAAAATATTATTATTCAAATTCTAGAAACACCCTTTAGGAATATTTTATTATATTTGTTGGAGGGAAAAGGTCTTTTGACTTGGGTCAATTCCTTTATTTATAAAAAATAAATAATAAATGATTTATTTATTATTTTAGGGAGATGGTGGGAATATAATTAAATAAATAATGATTTATTTAATTATTTAAAAATGATTTAGTCAAATTTAACTAGGAATATTATTTAAATAATGATTTGAATAACTTAGTCCTAGGAAATAATTAAATAAATAATGATTTATTTAATTAATTTCCTTATTTTGGGTTAAATATGACCAGGAAATATAGACAAATGCTATTTTACATGGTGAAAGAAATTTTACTTAGGGTAAAATTGGTCTTACATGGTGTACATGGGTTCATCTAATGATAATGGGTTAGATGACCAAAAAAATGGTGTAACATCTTCCATGTTAGCTTCCATGTGATCCATCTTAACTTCCATCCCATTATTCAAACCATCCATATTTGCTTCCATGTCTTTCTTCAAACCATCCATATTAGCTTCCACGATTTTTTCAAACCATCCATATTAGATTCCACACCTTTCTTCAAACCATCCATATTAGCTTCCATGCCTTTATTCAGAACTTCCATTTCATATTTTTTTCTCTTTGCAAGAGAAAAAATTGATGCACTTGCTCTTATAATTTTGATATATCATGTTGCACTTCTTCCTCTTCATGATTCATAGTAGAACCTTCTAAGGGCTTAATGGCTGTTGAATTCTTTTTAGGAGAAATTTTATAACCTAATACTAATATATATGCTTCAATATTCCCTTGGAAGCACTTCAAACTGATTTTTCAAACAATACTTATGCAATTTGAACAAAAAAATACACACATTTTTCTTGATTTTGAGGAGCTCGATATTGAAACTGAATTATCTCTGTGCTTTCGGATCTTCAGTATCTGAAATTTGGTCTTGTAGTAGCCCTCTGAATCTTATTTTGAATGCCATAGTTCTAACTTGATTTGGATTATTCAAGAGAAAGTTATGCCCAATCTCCCACAATGACCTCATTATGGTCTAGCTCAGTAGAGCGAACTTGTATGATATGCCACGTGTCCCTGTTACGTCCTTCAGCTATACAATTGATACATAGGAAACTATAGTCCATGTGATTTTGGCCAATTTTTATAGAATTGAAATCCTATGCTCGGAGAGAGAGTTATGATGATCTTCCCAAGGTCACCTCTTTTAGATAAAATTCGAGAGCCTGCAAAAACCCTAAATTCCACAGATCATATCTCTGAAAATATTGTGAACCAAGCTCTGAAATTTTTACACGACATTCCTCAGGATTTATTAGAAATGGGTTTTTCTTTTTAGCATTTGAAACTTTGTAGAAAAAAAATTATTTTGACAATTCCACGATGAATTGTTTGAAGCAGTGAAACCCTAGAATCCCAAGCTTTCATACCAAATGTTATGAAACCAACTCCAAAAATAGAAGAAAAGAGAGATCAACGCTGTAGAAATAAGCCACTTCGAGGGGGAAACCTCCTTTAAATTACATAAATGAACAATTTATGGATGAATATATGAGAAAACCTCATTTTTATATATAGGAGTCCATGGGGTCACAGTCTAGTCCTAACCGACCTAACAATAATAATGTAAGGGCATAAGAATAACAATATGGGGGTTATAGGGGCACAACAATAACAATAAGGGAGCTACACTAACAAAAATAAGGGACTACACTAGTAATATAGGGACCTAACACAAATAACATATATATTTCTCCCCATGAGATTACACATTACTAATCCTAAGGACCTGATAATCATATTTTTCTCTCATGAGGTCATGTACCTCACATCACTTCTACAATCACTGTGAGAAGTATTTTTAAGAACAATGTACTATAGAATAGATCGTTTTATTTTATTTTGAGTCTGAATCCTCCTCATTTCTAGGAGAATTCATCTCTTTAAACACATAATTTGTATGGGTTTCTATATCCTCTTTTTTTTTTACCTTTCCACATTCTTCATATATAACCTGGAATTTGGTTGATGTAAACAAAATTACATTTCCTTTATCCATGATTCGACCTACACTTAGAATATTCTTCTTTATCCCTTGAACTAATAAAGTATCAAATTCTCTTCTATGTTTATTAATTATGGCCCTACCTTCTCCCAAAACTTTTGTTGTGACATTATTTGAAAGAATAACCTTACCATCTTGATTTTTCCTAAGAGACTCCATCCTACTATTATCTCTGGTCATGCGATGAGAGCATATGTTATCTATGTACCATTCATATTCATCTTCAAACGAGAAGAGAGAAATTCCACACCTTATCTTCTCTTCTTCTTTATGCTTATTATGAGAAATTTTAGTGGATCCATCTTTCATAAGTCTTTTGAATTTATCTGATTGATTTCCATGTTTTCTTTTGTGATTCATTGATTTTTTCCTACATTCTTTTGCTACATGCCCAAATTTGTTACAAGCATAACATCTTATATGAGCATAAAAGGAAGTAGAGGAATCATAATATTTTTGTATCATGTTTCTTCTATTGCAATCCGAACAATTTTGTGACCAAATATGTTGCAATAAAAACAATATCCCTTAAAGAAAATTGAATACATGGGCGTTGATGAACTTCTTGTGAGATGACTCCTTGTGTGAAACAATTTTCTTCTGTAGTTGGATACAAGATGTCCATAATTATGACAAATAAAGAATTCAACATTATTGATCAGAGGAGAGAATCGATTAACACTTCTATATTTTTGAAGATTAACTTCCTTGGTTGTTGATTAAGTTGACTTCTTATCTCTTTATTAAGAATTTCAGGTTTTGCATTGTTACCCTTTAAATTCCTTGCATTAGCTTGTGAACTAGATTATCCTTCAACTGTTTCATGAAAACCAAGAAAAAATTTAATGGTGAAAGAATTTTAACTACTAAGAATATTATCCCAAATCTTAGTACTATATTGAAATATCAAATGTTTATCTTTTTCTTCTAATTTACCTTTTATAGTTTTTACCTCAACCTCCATCCTTTGATATTTCTTTTCCTTTTCTAGATATTGCTTCTTCATACCTTCTTCAAACTTTCTTCCTTCTTCCACTTGCTCATTTAATTTGAGAATCTATTCTTTCAACCCATTTTATTATTCTTCAAATTCTTGAAGTAGTTCTTCATTTCGCTTGTCTGATTTTTTTAAGATCAGCTCTTAGAGAGACAATATTAGCTTCAAGATCTTTACAACATTGTTTAGATTCCACAAAAACATTTACAGATTTAATATGATCCTTGCTATCATATTCCTGCAACTTATTTTTAATATTATCAATATTTTTCAAATTAAGACCAAGTTTTGTTTTAAGATAAAAATTTATTCTAACTTGTGTTCTTCTAAATCCATAACTCCATCTCACATAACATAGGTCATTTTGTCATCATGTTCATTTTTTTACACATTGTTATAGATAAGATTACCTAGTCCTTTGGGTTTTGGTCATGGATTTCCTGTATCTTATCCTACACTTGTGTTAAAGTTGTATAATGCATAACCCTGTTCAATGTTGAATCAGGTATGCAACTAATGATGTCACTCAATTCCTTAATGTTATTTTGCACTTCCTCATCTAATGGAGGAATTATTGTGTAGCCATTGCATACTAGATACCAAAAATCGAGGTTTAGTAGATTAGACATCATCTTTTCTTTCCATTCTTTATAATTATCATTGATTAGCTTAAACACGCCTTCATTATCCCTTTTTTTGACTTTCCTTGTTCTTCTGTTTCTAAGGCCATCATTTTTTAATCTATTTCCTCTTCAGAATTCTTAATTTCACTTTTACCCATGAGTGGAAGTTCAGTTGATTCAATTTCATCTTCACTATCATCACTATTACATAGATAAGGAAATGGACCACAATTAGAAATGGATCACATATGTATTGGCCTGTATACTTATCCTGCTACCATCATGTTGAAATATTTATCAAGTAGGTTTCCATAAAGGAAAACACATACTCATCCTTCTACAAGTAGGTTTCCATCAAGGAAAACACATTAGTAATAATGCCAAAACTACAATAATGTAACATTTCTTATACCTACACATTGAATTCCACGAGAGAAAGCTTTAACTTCATAGCTCTCAGCTGAATTCATTCATTTTCACTAAAACAAATGGAAAAAATAAATGTGGGACTTCGACTTTCCACCCAACCTTAGACTCACTACAACCAGAATCACTTGTAGCAATCACCCCTGAGCCATATTCATGACCTAAGGGGATTTTCATCAATATTTTTCAACAAAAGGTCATACTCAACTAGGAGAGGATGAGGATTACTTATCAAATCAAGTGGTTTATTATCTCTTTATCCAACAACCTAAGTTGTTTCTCAGCTAATACTTGGCAAATACTCATTTCCATTTTCCTCTAAATTTCTTGAGTTCCTCCAAGCAACAATTTATCTTCCTAGGGGATTTCATTCCCTCCACTTTGTAGGACTTTCCAACACTTCGCATGTGCTTTCCCAAGAGGAAAATATAACCTTAGAATTTTTGTGCTATTTCCTTTTTATAATTTCTCTAGGGTGACTCTTCATGCTCCTCTTTGGACTCTTCATATTTTTTTTTAATAATTGCACCATAAACTTAATTAATGGTGCCATCCAACCCCATAAGGGTACATCTTTCCTCTTCCATCTTAGATCACAAATCTGTGGTCCCACTCTTCATTCCATTACATAAAAATATACTCATATATAATTCAAAGTATCATTACATGACAAAAATAAAGGGACAAGGATACCAAGGGTGTCGAAATCCCCACCCCCTTAAAAATAACACCATCGTCGATGTTATTATTAGCAAATAAACAAATATGAGTGGCTTTATACCCAACTCCTAGATCCAGATATTCATAATTAATGATATGCTTCTTGCATCTAATCAACCATTTCCTAATGGCCATTTTTTTGCAATATTTTAGTGCTTCTGATGCACTCAATTCAACTTGGATCTATTCCTTTCCTCTTAAGTGTTTCCATACTCCAATATCTAGTGACTCTATCCTTGTGCTCTTTTTTCCTTCAACAAAAAATTCTTAGCCCTTTGCTTCCTAGAACACCCCAATGTTATTATGATTTCAAATCATCCATTCTCATGACCCTTTTAAAAATTAATATCAATTTTAGACACCCCCTTCTCTACTTCCGTATTTCTCGAAATAATTTAGTTCCTTATATTATATTTGACCTTGTACACACACTAGATCAATTGCCTAACTTTGGAAAGAATCCAGTTCCTTCTCTTCTCTTCAACCTCATACACACAGTGGATTAGTTTCCTAACTATAGAAAACAACTAATGGCTTCTCTTATCTTCGACTTCCTACACAATGGGTCGGTTTCCCCACTCTGGTAATCATCTAGTGGTGGTTGTATATGGGATATAGGGATATATACAACCATTTACTACCTCATGAATATGGGAACTACCAATATTGGTAGCCTTCCATTAATAGTAATATAGGTGTATCTCACACCTTCATTGGCCCAGTCAGCCCCTAATATTGGATGACATACTAGTCCTAAAACTAGCCCAGATAGTCCCATACCTGTCTGTTTAATCACATGGACCCGTGCAATCCCATACCTTCCCATCCTAACACATTACACATCAAACAAATCCATACCTTCCTATCCCAACACATTACACAACACATGCATGTATATACGATGTACAACACAACACATACACAATACACATGGCACAATACAACATTTACATAATAGTATTGAACATCCATAGACCACATTGTATTTGTACATAAACACCAGGAAATACTGCCTCTAGTGTCTTTCCCATGCCTTGTAACATGCATCCATAACCCAAATCTTGGATCTGTGGTTTCTTCAATTATCCATGCTTGTCATATCTTGTCACAAATCACACTAGTTTTGTTCTACTCATACATCCTTCAAAATTCTGTGTTCATAAAATAAACATGTGAATAGTTATGGGAATTATAATCACATGACATCAAAATCATAAATCTTCCAGGGATACCTCTTTCCAGCTTTATTCCTCACACAATAGAGAATCGTTTCATGCCATCTATACCATTATTATCCTATAATAATGATCCCTAGATAAAACCTGTTAGTCACAATGGAATAACATACAGCCAGTAATGAATCATGAATGAATGGAGAGGAGTATTTTGTAATGGGGAAAAGTGGGAGGCATAAGGAGTGGAATGATATCAGTCCTTGTAATTATAGGGATATCGGGAGTCATAAGGAATTGTGTTATGAGAAATGGAGGACCCGAGATGGAGGAGAGGGATTAGGGCCCGAGATGAGAGAATTGAGGTGAGGTGTGAGCAGAGGAGGGCCACATAGGGTGGGACCCTTCGTCCTCAAACTACATCCACTCTTACAATGGCCTCAGGATCACGGAATTTTTTAAAATGTGTAATTTAAATTAACTTCTGATATCTGATAAATTTTATTAAATAGTTTTGTTTAAAATATATTAAATTATAATACAATATTTATATTATATAGTTTTAACTATTGTACAATATCGTCTGCGATGGTTTTGTAGGATAGTTAGAAATTAATTAAAAATTAATAAAAAATTAATAAAAATCAATATCTACATATTAAAATTAATTAATTTACAAAAAATAAAATAATATACTTTTTGTACATTTTTTAGCCAAGGCAGTAAAAGTCACTGAAACTTTGAGTGAGCAACATTTACAAACTATGATTCCAAATGAGATGAAATGAGAACCAATGGAAAACTAGCAAGAAACCGAATGCAATGAAGCAATTCAAATGAAAATCCGATGAAAATGAAAATATCTCCAAAATATCACACAATTAAGAAACAAAAATTAAAGAGCGATATGACCAGAATTCATTTAGAGGGTCCCAATTATTAAGATAATAACTTAAAAACCGGGGGGTTGTGATTTCACAACAACAATGGTGACACATGAGGAAGAACCAATTATCTCTGTTTAAAAGGTAATGAACTTAACTTTACCCAAAGGTTGAAGTGAGGAAATCTATTAAGCCGTAAAACATTAATATGTTTTCCATGGGCCCCACGTTAATTGATCAAGAAAGTAAGTTTGAAAAGATAAGTAATTGAAACAAATATCAGTCTAAAATATGAATTCATGTTTTTAGGTAATATTTAATTTTAAATATTACCTCATATGTGTGATAGAAGAAGGTAAATATAGGGAGTTTTAGATAAAGCATATATCCATTGATATCAATGGTCTCTGACATTTCTACTATTTCAATGATTCTAGTTAGTACCTTGACAAAGTTTTCTTTTAATGCCATACAAGAATCGCCCCATTTCTAGAGAGCATCCATAGCCCCAAAGGGTTTACTTGTACTTCATATGCTTCCCCTTTTGATCACCCTTTTGATAAGAAAATTTGTGATCTATGTTTATGCTATAGCTGAGTGAAAGAGATGGGATGGTAAAAGATACTTACACGAATGGATATACTACTTCCATAATTTGAATCCATATCTTTCCTTGCAACTATTCATTCAAATGATTTTGTATGAAGTGGAGGGATGGGAAGGAATCATTGAGTTAAACTCAAGGTAATTTATTTCCTTGAAACGATGAGCTATATTACTTAGAAATGATGCATGTTCCTCCATGCAAAATATTTAAGGCAAGGTGGCTTTAGAATTCCATATTAAAGATATCCTTGAAGGTAGATAAAACCCATTGAAATTATCAGAGTAACAATTTCCAATGTATGTGAACCATTATTGGGTAAGAAAAAGCCCTTTTACATAAATCTTGGAAATATCAACAAAATTAATCCATAATCCATAGAAAAAGGAAAAATAAATCCAAACTAAAGTGAAAGAAGAAATAAACAAACTCCAAAAATGTTAAACGAAGAAAGGAAAACTAAAAACCCCAAATTAAAAGAAAACCTCAACAGGAATAATTACAAAGATGTTTCAACAAAAGAATATAATTAATACAAGCATGTGCGTGTTCATATTATGTTGAGATTTCAATAAAATTTATTTTGCGGAGTTATAAACAATTAGGATTGAAAAATGAAATAACATTCATGAGGTAAAATGGAGCCAAATGAGAAGTTTCTCATTTTACAATTTTCTTGTTGCGAACACTGAGCCTAGATGGTAAGATCTCGACATTTTCTTAATAAAATAAATGCTTGAGAAAAACACTAAAGATTCGGGTATTCCCCAATTTAATTGATTTGACTGAACATCATTTTTTTTCTTTCAAAACTCAAAAGAAAACAAAACAAGGAGTATGAGTTCCAAATCTGAGCAAGTAGGAGTGTAAAACAATCCTTGGAATCCTACAAGGACAAAATTTAAAATTAGAAAAAACTAAAAACAAAACTGAAACAAAAGGGGTAAGGAAATGGAAAAGGATGAAAATGGGTATATCGAAGAATTTCGTTAAAATTTAACATAAAAGATGTGATTTTCTCCAATAAAAGTAAATAACCTTTTCTTTTTATTGGAATTATAATTACAATGAAGTGGATTTCTATGAAGCTTTATTGGCCCAAAATAATCAATTATTAAATCCAAATTAAAGTGAGCAATAAATCTTGAAAAATAATGTTTAATATTCAAGGAGTCGTAAGTAAAAAAAATCCACTAGAAATGAAAATGAACATGTGCTTCTCTATGAATTACAACGACATTTGTTCTCCTTGTTTTCTTGGATTTCATATCCACTCCAAGGTTTTCATAAACTCGCATAAATGAAGACCAAGTCCCAACTTATGTAATGTTTATGTATATATGGAGAGGATTTGAATTTTAAATATGGAGTAATATATTAAAAACAAGTGAACCACAAAAGGATTTGAAATTTACCAGGCTTTGGAAAGATCTTCTGGAGTTTAGAAATATGTATTTGAGGTCGGGCTATCACTAGGCTAATATAACCCACAAATGTATGAAAAACCACCTTCAAGTCCAATGAAGGCTTTGCTGAGTGGTTGGTCATGCCTTTTAGGTTGAAAAATATGCCCACAACCTTTATAAGGCTGATGGATGAAATATTTCATACCTTCACCAACTCATTCATGCTTGTATATCTAGACAACATCCTCATCTTCAACAAGATTTGGGAAGAGCACTTGCCACACATTCGAACGGTCCTTCAAACCCTATGGTAGCACAAAATATGTACCAACTTGGATAAATGCAAATTTTTCATGAGTTAGGTCCAATATATAGGTTACATAATTGATTTACAAGGAATGCATATGGATCCAGCTAAGATCCAAGTCTTTCAATATTGGCCAGCCCCAACCTCTCTAACAAAGCTTCATAGTTTTTTGGGCCTTGCCAGTTTATATCAAAGGTTAATGTTGGTATTCTCTCATATTACTTAGGATTTTAGTTGTCCACATATATACAACAATTCCATTTGAAATTTTACTACAGTAAGTGAAACACCAATCATATTTCGTATTGCCTCAGTTGACCCCCGGTTGTAGCACTAACCACTATTCTAAACTTTTATAGCCGCAAGACCTCTGGATGGTTGCAACTATACAAAAATGATCTATAGTTAGTTTGTGGAAAGAAAGTACTCAAACTCCAACACAAGGACATATTATTATTCTATTTGGGACACCTCTATTTTCCTTCAAGTGAGCATTCCAAATTGATTTAGGAAGCGCACTACAGTCGGGTTGCATGAAATTTTCATGTGGAGAAAATTATGGTAGTACTACAAAATTACTTTTATTGGCCAAAAATATGAGAGGATCTTGGAAGATATATTAGATCCTTCACTTTATGTGCCATTTCCAAGCCAATTATCAATAAGCAAAGCCTATACACTCCTCTTCCTACTCCCAACTAGCCGTGGGAATCTATCTCCATGAACTATCTGTCTGGCCTTCTTTCTACCAAGCATATTATTGACTGTGTATTTGTGGTTATGGACATATTTTATAAGATGGATGTATTGGCAGCAGGAAAGAAGAGTATCATAGCAGATGTCATTTCCAAACTCTTCTTTGAAAGAGTCTAGGTAAATTTTCAGATCCCATAAACCATTATATCATATTAGGATAGTAGGTTCCTAAGCAGTGGTTGAGCCTCTTGCCATTATTGGATGCCAAACTCACCAAGTCAACTACATTCCATCCCAAAAATAATGGCTAGACAAGTCTTCAATAAGATGATTATGCATATACTATGAACCTACAACTCCAAGCATCCATGAGCATGGGATGAAATCCTTGATTATGTACAACATAACTATAACATGGCTCTCCATAGATCAATGATATGAACCGCCTTTCAATTGGGTGTGGAATTTCAACCATTGTGTTTGAATGATGTTTCCAAGCCTCATGAAAATACATAGGCAGAATACGCACATGTATAGTCCGAGGTTGATAAAGCAACCAGGTTTATTGAACACATCCAGCACATTTTCTAGTAGGTTTAGGAAATCTTGGATAAATCCAATGATAAGTATAAATAATAACATGATCAACATTGGGTGCCACATAGGTTTTATGTGTGTGACAAATTTTGATGGCATTATAAAAATAACGCCTTACAAAGACCATAGAAAGCTTTGACCACTCTGATATGGGCCTTACACCATCACCAAGTTTGTGAAAGAAATAATTTTGAGCTCAACATTCCCCCATTCCTTGTCTTGCACCAAGTGTTCAATGTGGACTTCCACCTATTGACGGTGCTGGAAATCCATCAACCAAGGGGGTATCACTGATGTGAAGTTGTAATTACACCTCACACTATTTGGAGTAGGATACCCATCTAGAGTATCGGTCTGGCTACCATGTATTGTGGTATATTTTCCTTGGCTACAAAGTTAAGCACAAGAGAGTAAACACAAGTATCTTCAAATCAAAAAGTGAGTATTCCTTGTGAAATGTTCAGCTAGGGAAAGTATCAAGTTCCTTCTACCGAAACGGGAGAGAAAAATGGGACCTTTAAAGAAATGTAATAATACTAATCTAGAAAAGGAACATGAGCACATACATCAAAATGAATTGCTGATCAACCAGTGAAATAGTTCACAAGGAAGCATCGATTGTTAAAGAAAATACAACATAAATTTAACCATATAATTACCAAAGACACCGAAACAGTTCATTTTCATTAGTGCACATGCGAAACAACATACCTCATAAACATTCAAAGAAAATTCTTACAATATTCATGACATATGCATGAAAGTGTGTCGGCTCAACGTGATTATGAATTAAGTAGAAGTCTCAAGATACATCAAGACACTGAACACCACTAGCCTCAATAGTGGAGAATTAGAGCAATCACTTACTCCTCCAAAACAAACATCCTCCTCTCCAATGCCTGATAGGAGGAGATAAGGTAAAATTCCCTTGCATGTAGAATGAGGTTGTATATATAACAAATGGGGTGATCATTCACCTCCCATATGACGCTTGTAATACCCTCATGATTGTTTGACTTCTCTATGACTTTTTAGTTCCCACATGACTTTTCACATTACATGAATGACTCTTGGAATTCAAATTTACTTTACATTTTCCAGTATATAATTTACATAATCCACAAATAATGTGGCACATCATGACTCATGACATGACATGGAACTGATGACATGGACTGCGTGATGACATGTCAATGTCAAGCCATTCTTTGTTGTTTCTTTTTCTTCAATAAGATATGTGCAATTATTCATTTTCATGAGAGATGTGCTTTGTTCTTTATATCCACTCTCCAAAGGGTTGTGAATTAGATGGAGCCTTCACATGGTCTTGATATTTTATCTTTTGTTGTAATATTGTGTTCCTTTGTCTTATTGCCTGATGATTATCTTATCCCTTCAGCTTCATATGTGTCTTCTAGCATGGTCCCATTCTCCTTTTCCTCCATCTTCATCCTATCTGATAAGATAGAGTACATGCAACTTAAAACCATTCATGAAAATATGACATCAGTCTAAAAACCCTTAACATAACATATTTCATGAAATCACCTATTGGGGCTGGAACTGGTGACTGGTTGAGTGGCTAGCTAAGGGATTGTGCAGTTCTAGAGGCCAAGGTCTCGGACTAAGGCTGAGACAACACAATGTGAAATTACAGATTTCAGGTTCAAGGGATTTCACATTTGAGGGGCTTAAGAGCTTAAGGATATGGATTGAGGCTTGAAGATTCCCACTGCAAAGTTTTGCAAGGAAATAGGCCAAGGAATTGCACAATTGAAGGACTCAAGGACTCATTCTATAGTCTTGAGCCTTAAGACTATGCAATGCGTAGTTATATATGCTTCAGCATAGGGATTGTGCAGTTGAGGGACTAAAGGACTTAGGTTGGGGGTTTGAGTCTTGATTTTACCCACTGCACAGTTATGGGAGTTTGGGAGGCTAGGTGTTTGTAAAATTATGTCGTTCAGGAGTTCAGGGATGAGGTATGATCATTGAGACTGTGGAATGCACAATATTGACTGAGTAGGAGAGATAAATTGCGTAGTTTTGTAGGTCAGAGGCTACATTTGAGCACTTTGATTATGAAGTGTATGGTCCTGGAAGGAAAATATTGTGCATTGCACAATTCTAAGGGAAAAGGATAGTGCTAGAGGGATGAGATTGTATAGTGTGCAATTCAAGCTTGGTAGAATGAGGCTGAGTGGCTTGGTTGGGGATTTTTTCCAATTGGACTAAGTATTGGATCAGTGAAATGAAGATGAAAACAAGAGAGACTCTAAGAATGATCACACACTTATATCACTTTACGACATAGTAAGGAAACTCAAAGCATATGAACAATATGCCTTCTTCAATGCAACAACTGTGTGACAATTCCTACCAAGTGCGACACAAAAGATATAATTTGCAATGAAAGTGGTGACACTTGTGTGACAATGATTGAAACTTTGGAAATGAGTGAGAAACATGTCTACATGATAGGAAAATCTCATTATTACAAATGTTTCCCCTTGAAACAAGCCAAAATTCTGGTTTACGGAATAAGAGAAACTTCCCATGCCCAAAAAGAAACATGCAATATGGAAAGAAAAGATAAAAATACACTAGAAATATGCAAATGACAGTGAAAGCGACATATGGAAGAGTGAAGCTAACATGAATATGACACTAGTTAGAGTGAAGTCAAGAAAAAGTGACATTCAAAACATGAAAATCAAACTCGCCGAAATATAAGTACCAACATAGCCAAATATGAGAGACTGTCAACGACCATGCACACTAATTGTCAACATGGGTTGAGCATAGCACAAACACTCTCTTGATGGACTGCACTAGTCTTGCTGAAGATTGCATGAAAGAATGCACTCATGAATTCATTATGGATTGAGCATGTGTAAGAAGGTGACCTTGAAACTTGAAACCCAAGAAGGGAGCTCGAAATCTTAGGAAAACCTTACCGGGAAAGAAGTAAATATGAAACGATCGATCACAAGATCCATAGTAGGCTAGAAAATTTGAGTGCAAAGAAAAATTTTGGAGGTTCTTTTTCACAGTGACAACACCACCACTATTGGACACATCAGACATTGTTGAATAACTGATACCAACAGAGTGAATCCCATGCTACATGGAACATGCCACAAATGATCAAATCATGGTCACACATATTAAGATAATTCACCAAGAGAGGATCCAACTGTATCTAGTTTTCAAAGTTTGTTAGATCCTGCACCAAGGAATGTGGCTTACCAGGGACCAGGTTCAACAAAATTTTCCCCATGTCATCGAGACACTCAATGAAATGGGGACCATTTATTCCTAATAAGGGAGGAATGATCTAGGTGTATGTTGGTGGAGACCCTACTATTCCACTTGGACCCAAAAAATCATTTCCTTTAAATTTCCTAATTTCTAGCACAATAATTTCTGGCACAATTACTATTTTGGATAGTTTTTTCGGGTCCTAAAATTTCAGAGCCATTTTGAGGTCCAAAAAGATGTTTTCTGGGAAAATAGAGAGATTAGAAAATGGAAAGGATATTTTTTACAAATTATTTTTAAGCCTCCTCATGTATATATTTGAAACAAGGTATTTTGATAGCCCAATGAAGATTGTATGCTAAAGTTACGAACCTAGGAAGTTGGTCCAACTTACCCCAACATGGCCCACAAACATTTAGCGCTTTATCACTTAGGTTTATAGTCTTGGATGTTTACGGTTTTCCATTATTTATGAATAATAAAAAGGCTTTTGAGCCTCATTTTATCACGATTCAGAAGGAATGTATCCATCACATATCTTCTCGGAGATAACTACCATCACTGGATCTAGTTTATTTCTATTTTGTTAAAATCTAGTTTAATTAAGATTTTGTTGTAACTCTATGTTCCTATTAAAATTTGTATTTCATTTGATTCCTACATAAATATGGATCAGTGATATCAAAGCAGTCTAGTATTTTTTTTTTTTTATGCATGTCCCCAATGAGGTTGGGGTATAAGGAGTTATGACTTGAATTGGTTGAGCCCTTGCAAGGCCAACCTCACCGACATCGAAGACCTCCCATGTTGGAAGAAAATAAATAAAAGGGATCAGGAGATCCTTTCAAAATTTTGATTAAAAAATCCCTAGAGCTACAAAGGAATGAGATGATGCATAACGTTTCCTAGATTCTTCAATGAGTAACATCGAGCGGAGCATATTCATCTGGAAGCCACCTCGAAGGCACCAAATCCTTTAAGGTATAAGTGAAATTTTATATTCCTATATTTTAAGGCCATATAGATGCATATTCCATATATAAATGGATAATTTTTTTGGAAAGATACCTTTTTTCTCCATAATTTTTCCAATAGGGAAAATATTACTTTTTCACTCCTCAAAGTCGACTGCCATGTGAAGGACTGGTGGGAAACTTACTATGAGCATAGGTATGAGAAGGAAACTCAATATTTTGATCTGCATCAACCTGGAATTATTTTTGAGATGCCCTCAAGGAATAATATTACCATATCAGGATATATGAAGATAACTACATAAAATGGACCACATTGTGGCAAGGTAGGGACTAAGACATGCTGGCCGAGTTCACAAATATTTTTCATACCCTTCACATGAAGTTGGGTATCAAGGATTATGAGCAAGGTATGGTAATAAAGTACCACAAATATTGTGAAAAATACATCCAGGGTGAGATTGATTTCTTGGGCATCTCCTTTCTTGGCGATGCATACCAATATGTTGTCAAGATCTAGCTAAAATTTAAACAGAAGAAGTGAGAGTTTGGTAATGCGAATCCAAATCAGGGAAAGGCATTCCAAAACTGTAAAACAAAGGAAAAATTGAGGGCATGGTAACATATGACAACCCATCGAAGCCACTAGAAAATAATAACACCACAAAGACAAAGAGGGACACATCAACGTAGTGTGAGTTCCACAAGAGCCCCACTCACAACGCAATTGAGTGTTGTGCACAGTAGCACAATCGAACCTCGAGTGAAAAAGGCAAATCAGGGTAACAACTAAACCACGATCAGCCTTGTAGATAGCCCTACAAGGACAAGAGAGGGCTCTCTCCGTAGAATATATATTCAATAAAATGGTAATGAACTGATTTTGGGCTAGATATATAAATGGGAAAAGGGATTTTAATAAATGATTGAATTTTCAGGGATGTATAGGACAAAAGGACAGAATGAGCTGAGGAATTAAATCGGGATATAGGGTATTTCATGGGGCAAGATAGGCAGGAGATTTAGCAATCAAATTGAAATAAATTGGAGTGGAAATACTGTTGAGAAAGCTAAAAAGGGCATAATAAATGAATCCTTTTCAGACAGAAGAAAATACATAGAGTGTGAATGATTCCCCAAGGCAGAGCATATAAGAATGGATTCTACCTTTCTTACTTGAAAACATTCAACTGGAAATGTTTATGAATGAATTGTGAAACATAAAAAAATACATATGAAACATAAAGGAGAGACATATGCTAAAAATCATACCACATGAATCCCATAAATCAGAGCTGCATCACTTTATTTAATTCCCTGCCAAACTGTCAATGGAGCGCAGAGCTCACTGCCACACTATTCCCCTACTTCTGAGTTTTTTTTTATACCTCAGACCTCCAGCCTTTACAAATAATTATAATTTACAATAAATAGACATATTTGCAGGAATACAAATCGATGGGAAGAGGAGAGATCACAACTGAAGATAGAAGGCCAAAGGCCAACAGTCTCTTCGTAAAAGAAGAGTTGTGTTACATTATTTTCATCTGAAATTTTTGGATATCCAATGAAGAGGTGAAACCATGTAGCATGGATCCTTTCGAATCATTACTGAAGATGTGACTGTTACATTTTTTTTCTCAGCCCCCTGACGTTTCGCTTTCCGTTAGCCCCTTTGAAGAAAACTGACTTTTTATTAATCTGTTGTTGAAATAAATTGAATTGAATTTATGCTTTCATGAAGGGAAAATGAATTTTAAATGGGAAAAGAGAAGGGAAATAGAGGTGGGACCTGCATAAATCGCAATCGGGATCGAGAGCGGGGCGAAGATATGAATATGAAACCATAGTATAATCGCAATCGGAGTTCGGAGAAGGGCGAAGGGATATATGACATATAATAAAATATAACAGCGCCATCACAAATCGCAATTGGGAGTGAGGGCGGGTGTATCACATAATTGGATCCGCTGATTTGCGATTTGCAATGTGCGATCAATCGCAATCGCATTGGAGATGTGGGGGGGGGGGGGGGAAGAGGGGTAATCGCATTGGAAGGGAGGGAATGTGCGATGCGATCGGAGGAGCGATGCGATCAGGGTTTTTTTGCGATGCGATTGGAGGAGTGGTGCGATCGGGGGTTTTTTGCGATGCGATCAGAGGAGCAGTGCGATCGGGGGTTTTTTGCGATGGGATCGGAGGAGCAGTGCAGGACTTGTGATTGTGATGGGATTATATTATAATAAACCTTTAAGTTTTATTATAAGGTTTACATGGTATGGAGGGGAAGTGGTTGGAAATAAATTTCATATTTGTTAAATGATTTATAATGCGATATTATAATCGGAAAGAGGGAAGGGGTTTTTGAAGGGATTTGAACATAAGGTTAAAAGGGAAACATGGGAAATATGGGGGGCTTAGGGAATAGAGGGCTTTTACTTCACTTAAGCATAAAATTCAATCCAGAAGTTAGTTTTGAGAGTGTAGTATACCGTTGGAAAGCTCTTTCCGGGCTCTTTCTGATGGATCTGTTTTGAAGATGATCTGGTGCTAAAAATGCTACAGAAAACTTCTATAAAGGTAGGGACATCACTTTGTGGAGATGACAGCTTCTGAATTGTGGCTGAAAGGCAAAGTATTATGTTTTCACCTCAAAACATGGTTTTTGGGGTGAAAATTACATCAAAATGAATGAATGATATCTCTGATCTTCCAGGTGCTGTGAATTTTCATTTATTGACTTCCTCACAGCCTTGCTGACATTATTGACATTTGACTCATTAATTTGACCATGGTGAGACCCTAGAAACTAATGAGACCCATCCTATGACCTACTGATATAGTTTTGAGAATGAAAGTGACTAATGACTAAAGACCATAGGGAGGAAAATCAGCAAGTAGCTCATGAGGGAAAAATGATAAAAAATTACTACCATCAATGAATCCATGACCTAGCGGAATGGTGAAATTTATTCAGTATGAGACACCTAATATGCAAATGCAAAAGAGAAGTTTTTGATCACTGATGGCAGTATGACTAGACTGACACTAAAATTGGCTCCAATGGGGATGGTAGCTCCTTGGAGGTGCCAAGAATACCATAGACCAAGTATCCTTATCCATTGGGCATGGAGTTAAAACTACCGAAAAGATGACACAATGAAGACTGACAGTGACTCAAGACTAAGACTGAAAAACTGAAATAAACCCATACCATACACATATCATCCAAGTTTTATAGCCTTCACCTCGGGCCCCAAACTTCAATGATTGTGTACTCTTAACTCTGATAAACATGACATGGTATATACAATGATGATGACATAATTCTGATCTTTTGTTCTCAACCATGGTAGTGCTTCAAAAGCCTACCATTTACTGCTCCCCCAGGGTAATCCTGGCCATCCATTTCTAAGAGCAAGAAGGCATTCTATCCTCCGTATGCTGAAATCTTGTATGGTCCTTTCCACAGATTGTCGAACTTACCATGCTTCCCTTTGTATTCATTTCTAGCATCCCATTTCAACATTATATCATCCAACTGAAACTTTTCTTCTTTTGTCTTCCTGTCATAGATCTTTTTAATCTTCTCCTGCAACTGAATAGCGTTCTGTGACACTTCCTCTCTTGTTTGCTGAAGGTGGATCATCTGATTGATCCTTCGCTGATTGTCATTTTCCTCGTTGCCAACTTCTTGAAATAATCTCATAACTGGGACTGTAAGGGATGTAGGAAAGACAACATCAGTACCATAAACCAGCTCAAATGGTGACATACCTATTGATCTCTCACTGCTAACTCTGTCTGCCCACAGTGCGTTGATGAGCTTTTGGTGCCAGTTTCTTTTGTTTGCCTCCAGCATTTTTTTAATTATATTTACCAGTGATTTGTTATATGACTCAGCCAGGCCGTTTCCTTGTGGATAATAAGCTGTCGAATGGCCCAGCGCGATGTTTTATTTGTCACAGAAGTCGATCATTTTCTTGGATCTGAACGCTGTTGCGTTGTTTGTTACGATTTTGCATGGGCAACCAAAACAAGATAAAATATTCGATTCCAGGAATTGAATGATTACTGTGTCTGTTTATTTCCTGGCTGGGACAACCTCGATCCATTTCGTAAAGTAATATGTGCCTGTCAATATCCATTGGTGCTGTGCTGAGGACGCAGGGTGAATTTCCCCTATGAAATCGAGCCCCCACTGCTGAAAGGGTGCGTTCACTGAAACTGGTTTCAAATGGAGTGGAAAAAATTTCTCCTTTCCTTGGAAGATTTGGCATTCATGACATTTCATCATTGTCTTATATAAATCAGAAAAAAATGTGGGCCAGTAATATCCTTCTCTCAATACCTTGTTAGCTGTAGTCTTCCAAAACAAGTGACCGCCATAGTCACCTTTATGAAACTCGTGCATTACCTTTTGCACTTTTTCTTCAACCAAACAATTGAGAAGAATGCCTCATGGATCTTTCCAATACAGAGCGTTGTCTAAAATGCATTATTTTTCAGATTTTAGCTTCAGAGATCTACCCTTACTATTAGACATGCCTGTAGGAGGTGACAAATGCTGAAGGACATAGACAATATCTGAATACCACGGGGACTATAGAAAAATATCTGCAATTGGAACCAGTAAACCTTCATCGTCCTCTTCTTCCACTGCTGTTATCAGGTTTATATCTAAAGCACGCAGATTTGATTGGGCCATCAATTTTGCCAAGCCTTGGCCTTTGATCAACTTCGTGGGCTTGATCTCCAAATTGCATTCTAACATAGCCGCTATCCATTTACCTCTTCAGCCTTCTGGATCAGTTGGCATCAGCACATCATTCACCGTGACGTTAGGGACGTATGCTATAGTATGTGAATGTAGAATGTAGACCCTGAAATCCTTCAATGCCTTGATAAGAGCCAATGCCTGTTTTTCAATAATATTATACCTCAAAGCAGCATCTCTAATAGTCCTACTGAAAAAGGCAATTGGATTTTCTACCTCATCTCTCTTTTGCATTAAAATGGTAGCCAAAGTATGCTCAGATGCAAACGAAAATATGATAAAATATTGAGTGTAGTTGGGATTGATCAAAACTGGGGCATTGGACAAAGAAAACTTTACCAGATTGAATGATTTGATAGCCTCCTCGCTCCATTTAACAGTGCTGTCCTTTTTCAACATATTAGTCATTTCCCTCAAATGTTCAGCCAGATTGGGTATAAACTGATGCAAGAAGTTCATCTTACCATTGAATTCTTGGATCTCCTCCTTATTTCGTGGCAGGTCTATGAGCTGAATCTCCTCCACTCTAGTTGGATCGATGCGAATACCATCTTTGGAGATGATATGCCCCAGCAACTTGCCTTCATCCATGGAAAAGAGACACTTCTTGGGATTGAGAGAAATTCCAAATTTCTTGCATCGCTGAAAAAAAAGTCTCAAATGGTGCAAATGCTCATCATATGATCCTGAAAGCACTGTCAAATCATCCAACTAAACAACCAAAAAAACATCTTTTTCATTTGCAAAAGCGATGTCCATTGCACGCTGGAAATTAGCTCCTGCATTCTTCAGTCCAAAAGGCATTTTGGCATACTGGAAGGTTCCCCAGGGTGTTTTGAAGGAAGTTTTATCTTGGTCCTTCTCATGCATGAAGATTTGGTTGTAGCCTGAGTAGCCATCAAGTAGTGACATCCTGGATGCTCCAACTACTCTCTGCAGAATATGGTCCATTTTCATAAGTGGATAATTATCCTTTAAGGATGCCTTATTCAAGTTTTGAAAGTCAATACACAGTCTTATTTCTCCAGTCTTTTTATGCACTGGGGCCAAATTCAAAATCCAATCAAAAAATCCAATAGGAACTATAATTCCTGCTTTGTACAACCTATTTACCTCCTTTTCAATTGATGGAAGCAGCTCCGGATTGATTCTTCTCAGCTTCTGTCTGAATGAATTTTGATCTGGCTTGATAGGAATAGTATGATGGATTATGTTCTTATCATATACCTTCAAATATGAATAATCCCATGCAAATACATCAGAAAATTTAGAAAGCAACTTCACATACTACTCCTTTGCTTCAGGGGACAATGTCTTTGACAATTTCACGAACTTGGGCTGATCAGGTGTTCCAAGATTCACATCTTCAACTCCTTTCTCTTTGGGCACCAATCTTGGCTTCTTTGCAACATCGTCCTGATCAAACAACTCCTCTAGAGGTATGAGACCTCTAGGAATTACATTATCTTTCAGCTGCAATATGTCCATCTGGTTTATTTCCAATTCTTGATCATCAACCACATATTCACCTTCTATGGGAGTGTCCTTGAACTTTCCATCACCCTGCAAAAATGCATTGATCTCGTTATCATCCCAAAATACTTGCCAATACCTTAAATTTTCCGGAACAACAGGCCTATGCTTGACATAGATTTCAAACTTATTGCTGGAGTTCATCGGAATCTTCAGGTTACTTGCAGTAGTGGCAAGAGAATCAGCAATAAGATTCTGCATCCTGGGCACTACTGTCAAAGTGTACTATGGGAATGTCTTCAAAATGTCCAGAACTGCATTTCTGTATGCCCTCAGTCTTGGATGTTTAGCTTGGTATTCTCCTTTCACCTACTTGATTATTAACTCAGAGTCACCATACACAGAAATCCTTTTTGCCTTCAACTTTTTCAAGATTTTGAGGCTTGCAATCAGGGCTTCATATTCTGCTTCATTGTTAGAGAAATCGAAAGATAACTTATAGGCACATACTCTAACATTACCAGGGAACTTCTTAGGTTTAAAAACAAGACTCCTAATCCATATTCCAATGCCAGATCCATCCTTACCAATAGCTCCATCAAAATCCATACTCCACAGGCCTTCTTCTTCTTCTTGTAGATGCTGAAAATTTGTTTCTTTCTCTTCTTTGCCTTGGCTGATTTCGGGCTGTTCCTTATCTCTTTGCTGCTGGCAGGCAGGAGTTTCAGAAGTGTTTACTGCTTTGTCCCTTTCCTTTTTGAGGACCTCTCTGAAATTCTCTTAAATCTCAGGTATTTCATCTACTTGCACCAGTTGAACATTATCATCATTTAAACCACCATCTGAATATAAGACAAAAGACTCTAAATCTGTGTGGACTGCATTGATGGGATGGTTTACAGGCTTGTCTTTGCTAGTAATCATATATTTCATTTTCTTTTCCCTATATAACTTCCTCAACTGGCCGAATACAGGGATTGTGGCATAAGAGAAGTCAAGTTGTATGGTTACCTTAAGTTTTTCACCCCAAGACCTAGATAGAAGCATTTCAAACCATGGTGGGACATCAGCAACAACTACATCCATCAAGACATTTTTGGCTGGGATTTGATCTAAGGACACTACTAAATATTTGATGAGACCAATACAATGGACCCTACTTGAGTCAAAAGAATACAAATCGTGGTATTTTCTAGTAACATCGAGGCCTAGCTTCTCCATGACAGCTTTAGGCATCAAATTATGTGAGGCCCCGGAGTCCAACATCGTGTTATGCAAGACAAATTCATGCAACCTAAGACTTAGGTAAAAGGGAGGTATCTCATTTTCTTCAGATTCTTCTGTGGCTGGACCAAAAATAAGTTCAGGGTAGTCATCTTCTATGTTAACCATATCAGAAAGGGGGTCAATTTTCAAGGCTTTAGACACTTGACTTTTATATACACTATTTTTCACCAACTCGGTCAAGGGCACAGACACTTTCAACTTGGAAATTTCGCTTTCTAAATTAAAGGAGGGAGATTTTTCTACCTCTTTAATGGGAGGGTCTTTCTTCTCTGTTTGCTCCTTCGCTATGCTCTGCTGGCCTTTTTCGTTTGCTGTGTTAGTAGCTATGGGTGCTTTGCTGGATGAAGGATTGGCCGACTCTTTTCCTTTCTTCTATGCCTCGTCCTTCATTTGGAGTTATTTTCTCTTTTGAATGGGACTGATTGTGACGTTTCTATTCCTCAGGGAATACTGCCTTTGCTGGGCTAATAGAGCGTTCATATACCTTCTATAGTAGTTGTCAGATTCTTCTTCTAACACTACGTCATTGGCCAAAATGAAATTTTCGTCCCCTTGAATGTTTGGAGTCGCCCCTGTGTATTCTTCGTCTTCTGTGAGGAAAATCGACGCACCATCAGCTGTGAAAAAATGATTGGTTTCAACCAGAGGACCATCGTTGTCTGAGTCAGTCCCTTGCAAGTAGTTCTGCTGCAATGGCGTTTTAATCTGCTGCTGTGGTGCCGCTTGGTCCTGCGCCTTTTGTTCTCTCAGTCTAATTCTGAATTGTGGCTGCTGTTGTCCTCTAAAATTAGGATTTCTTATTTGGGTTTCAGGTCTGTCCAAAATAGTTAATCGATCAACCATATTTTCCATTGTACGAATTAGTGTGTCCATTTTACTATCTGAAGGGGATGCTTCCTCTTTCACCACAACTTTCTTTTCGGTTCTGGCTCGAGCTCTTCTAGCCAGCAGATTAGCTTCAACGCTTACTGCTATCTTTTGCATCTCTTCAAGTGACGGTGGATCTCTTTCACGCAGCTGATATTCCATGTCGACATCAAAACCATCCAGAAACTTCAGCATAGCTAAATCCACAGGAGGTTTTAGGTTAGCCGGAATAGCATTGTATACAGCATTGAATCTAAAACAATAGTCTTGCACATTTTCACCCACATTTCTTTTAATATTCTCATATTCAGAAAAAATTTGGCGTGGATTCCTTTTCACCTCCCACCAGTCTAAGAATTGTGTGTGTAACTCTTGCAAAGTGTGAATAGAGCGTGTTGGTAAAGCTCTAAACCATTTTCTAACTTCACCTCCGAGGCTTTGAACAAACAACCAGGTAGCTACATTCTCTTATTCTATTTCTGCAAGTCAAAAAAGTCATTCATCTTGTCAACATGATGTCGAGCTGTAATGCCTTGAGTGGCATCAAAGATAGGAATTTTACTCTGATAATCAGCAGGCATATCATTAAGAACCTGAGGTAAAACCAAGGGTGCATACCGGGCAGCCATGATTCTGGAAGGATTTACCACAACATTTGTAGTACTGGGATTTGAGGTAGGTGTTGATGGAGGAGATGAAGACTGGGAATTGACTACTGGGAATGCTGATGAATCAGGGGGATGGAATGTTGGCCCTGATGATTCTGAAACCTTGGGAATATTAGTTACAGTGATGGACTGAGGAGAATTCAAAATGTAGTCATCAATGGAAGAATTTTCTCTCTGAACTTCAATATCTACAAGAAACTTCGGATCTAAAACCGTGTCTTCAAGTGCAGTTTTAGACTTATTTCTAAACAAAGAAAGCTCAAAAATCTCATCAAAAGAAAGCTCTTCTACAAAAAACCACTCATTGGGCCAATTATGGGACCTGAAAATAGGTGTAGGACTTAGCGATCCCTCCTGCCTTCTGACTATTTTTGGGATAAGATTTGGATTTTCAAACACAGGGGGAGGATTTTTCTCAGGATTATCCCTTGTATATCTTCTTGAAGCCAATGTGGTCAAATTACTACTGTACAATATTTATATCAGCCTAAAAAACTATGAAATATCATCATCAAGACTTTACAAGAAAAATATTACTGGGGTGATAAATCTTCTATGCAAAAAGTTTGTAATAGTTCCCCAGTATGGTCGCCAGAGATGTTAGCACCCAATCTGATCCTCAGGCTGAAAAAGGAAAATTAGGCTAACAAATAAACCACGCTCAGCCTTGTAGCTAGCCCTACAAGGACAGGAGAGGGCTCTCTCCATAGAATAGATATTCAATAACACAATAATGAACTGATTTTAGGCTAGATATATAAATGGGAAAAGGGATTTTAATAAATGACTGAATTTTCAGGGATGTATGGGACAAAAGGACAGCATGAGCTGAAGAATTAAATCAGGATACAGGGTATTTCATGGGGCAAGATAGGCAGGATATTTATCAATCAAATTTAAATAAAATGGAGTGGAAAGACCATTGAGAAAGCTGAAAAGGGCATGATAAATGAATCCTTTTCAGATATAATAAAATACACAGAGTGTGAATGATTCCCCAAGGCAGAGCATATAAGAATGGATTCTACCTTTCTTACTTGAAAACATTCAACTGGAAATTTTTATGAATGAATTGTGAAACATAACAAAATACATATGAAACATAAAGGAGAGACATATGCTAAAACTCATACCACATGAATCCCATAAATCAGAGCTGCATCACTTTATTTAATTCCCTACCAAACTGTCAATGGAGCGCAGAGCTCACTGCCACACTATTCCCCTACTTCTGAGTTTTTAGACCTCAGACCTCCAGACCCCTTTAAAAATGATCATAATTTACAATAAATAGACAGATTTTGCAGGAATACAAATAGATGGGAAGAGGATAAATCACAACTGAAGATGGAAGGCCAAAGGCCAACAATCTCTTAGTAAAGGGAGAGCTACGTTACATTATTTTATTTGAAATTTTCGGATATCCAATGAGGAGGTGAAACCATGTAGCATGGATCCTTTCGAATCATTACTGAAGATGTGACTGTTACAAATTTGGTTCTCGACCTCTGACGTTTCACTTTCCTTTAGCCCCTTTGAAGAAAACTGACTTTTTTATTAATCTGCCGTTTGAAAGGAGACAGAATGAAATTACCTGCTTTTGTGAAGGGAAACCAATTTTTAAAGGGGAAAGAGGAGGGGAAAAGAGGCGGGAGTCATATGAAAATTGCAATCGAGATTGGGAGCAGGGCGGAGATATGAATATGAAACCATAGTATAATCGCAATCGGAGTTCGGAGAAGGGCGAAGGAATATATGACATATAATAAAATATAACAGCACCATCACAAATTGCAATCGGGAATGAGGGTGGGTGTATCACATAATTGGATCCGCCGATTTGCGATTTGCGATGTGCGGTCAATCGCAATCGCATCGGAGATGGGGGGGAAGAGGGATAATCGCATCGGAGATGGGGGGGAAGAGGGATAATCACATCGGAAGGGAGGGAATGTGCGATGCGATCGGAGGAGCGGTGCGATCAGGGGTTTTTTGCGATGCGATCAGAGGAGCGGTGCGATCAGGGGTTTTTTGCGATGGGATCGGAGGAGCGGTGCAGGACTTGCGATTGCGATGGGATTATATTATAATAAACCTTTAAGTTTTATTATAAGGTTTACACGGTATGGAGGGGAAGTGGTTGGAAATAAATCGCATATTTGTTAAATGATTTGTAATGCGATATTATAATCGGAAAGAGGGAAGGGGTTTTTGAAGGGATTTGAACATAAGGTTAAAAGGGAAACATGGGAAATATGGGGGGCTTAGGGAATAGAGGGCTTTTACTTCACTTAAGCATAAAATTCAATCCAGAAGTCAGTTTTGAGAGTGTAGTATACCGTTGGAAAGCTCTTTCTAGGCTCTTTTTGATGGATCTATTTTGAAGATGATATGGTGCTTAACATGCTACAGAAAACTTCTCTGAAGGCAGGGACATCACTTTGTGGAGATGACAGCTTCTGAATTGTGGCTGAAAGGAAAAGTATTATGTTTTCACCTCAAAACATGGTTTTTGAGGTGAAAATTACATCAAACTGAATGAATGATATCTCTGATCTTCCAGGTGCTGTGACTTTGCATTTATTGACTTCCTCGTGGCCTTGCTGACATTATTGACATTTGACTCATTAATTTGACCATGGTGAGACCCTAGAAACTAATGAGACCCATCCTATGACCTACTGATATAGTTATGAGAATGAAAGTGATTAATGACTAAATACCTTAGGGAGGAAAATAAGCAAGTAGCTCATGAGGGAAAATTGATAAAAAAATACTACCATCAATGAATCCATGTGCTAGTGGAATGGTGAAATTTATTCGGTATGAGACACCTAATATGCAAATGCAAAAGAGCAGTTTTTGATCATTGATGGTAGTATCACTAGACTGACACTAACAGTGCCAAGCAGTCAGTAATGGTCGAGGAGAAGGCTTGAAATTTAGATGCATGTTTTGTCTATAAGTTAGAACTTGATAAAGGAAATGAAAAATAAAATCAGATTATCAATTTAGAGTCCAACTCCACTATTTCCACCACTAAGGTCTGTACTATTGAGCCTGAACATACATAGGAAGAGGAGTGTCTCTTTGACTCACAGATGTGGGTGAAGGGGTATCCACTGTAATTAATTGTCAATAATAGGAGAAAAAAGAACCTCATCCTACTATAATAAATTTAGTGGTTGGGCCTACCAAACACCCCACACCCACAACCATACACCATCAGGTGGCTCCAACAATGAGGATATCTTTGCGTCAAATAGTAGTGTTGCCTTCCCTACAACATGAAGTTGTTCAACTATGGGGTACTATATGATGTTTCTCCTCATGAATTCAATTATTTGTTATTAGTCCAACCATACTTGTCTAAGAGTCATGTTGTGTATTAGTCCAGGCCACACATTATTATTATTAATTTTGGAAGCATGTTACATAGGGTACCGCAGGTATCCCCACTTACTTCCATCTATTTATCTTTGCTAAGAATTGTAGTAAGATCATCTCCTTGATTGGGAAACTTGTTTTATTTCTGGTTTTCTCTCAAAGTAAATGGAAGATGGTGAAAACATCCATGACTGTGAAGAATGGTTTCTTCATGCAACATAAGCAGTTGGATAAGGTCTTGGAAGAATACAGGGACATCTTCTCCTCACTCGCATGGGTACCTATGCACTGTGAGGTCAAGCATTCAACTGATATGACTCAGGAAGCACCTATAGCTAATGGGCCGATACAATTCCCCTCTATTATGGAAAATGAAAAAATCAAACGACATATCCAGGAGTTGCTACAAAAACGGCACATCCTACCAAGTTCCACACCTTGTGGGCGCCTAGTTATAATTGCACATAAGAAGGATGAGACCTAGAGACTCTGTCTTGATTATCGAGCACTAAAAAAACCACAATTGGGAATGATTATACAATCCCATGGATTGATGACGTTCTTGAGTAGTTCAAGGGGGGAAAGTACTTTAGCAAGATTTATTTTATGCCAGGATATCACCAGGTTACAATAGAATTCACAATTATATGGAAAATCACCTTCAAATCCAAGCAAGGCCATTTTGAGTGTTTGGTCATGCCCTTTAGGTTGACACATGTCCCTGCAACCTTTATGAGACTGATGCATGGCATCTTTCAGCCCTTAACCAAATGATTCATGTTTTTATATCTTGACGACATCCTCATCTTCAAAAATAGTTGGGAAGAGCACTTGAAACACATTCGATAGGTCCTTCAAACCCTACATTAACACAAGTTATGTGCCAACTTAGAAAAATGCACCTTTGGAATGATCCAGGTCCAATATCTTAGTTACATCATTTATGAGAAAGGCATGCATGTGGATATGGCTAAGATCCAATTCATTCAGGATTGGACACCCCCACCACTCTAACATATATTCACAACGTTTTTGGCCTTGCCAATTTCTATTGAAGATTCGTGTTGGGATTCTATCATATCACTTGGCCATTGAGTCAAGTTACGAAGGGTGGAGTGAAATTAAATTTCTTCTAGTTCAAGTCCCAATGGAAGGTATTCATTTAGTTGAAGCACTCAATTTTATTTGCGCTAGTACTCACATTGTCGATCTACCATAACCATTTGAAATTGAGACAGACACCTTCGACTATGCTATTGGTGCGGTTCTTACCTACAAATGGAATTTGATGGCCTATCACAATGAGACACTTTTTGATACAATTATGAAATAACCCACCTATGATAAAGATATGTATTCCATCATGCAGGCTTTCTGAAAATGGAAAAATTACATTATGGGGAAGGAGACGGTCATCCACACAAATCACCAACCTCTTCAATTTATAAATACATAAGGGAAGTATCAGAATGATCACCATCAAAAGTGGTCCACATATATTAAAAAATTCCATTTGAACATTAAATAAAAGAAGGTAAACACAATCATGTTGCATATTTCCTCATTCAGTCCCTGGTTGCACCACTGACCATTGTTCTCAACTCTTGTGGCCACAGGGCATCTAGATGGTTGCAACTATACAAAAATGATCTAGAGTTTTCCACCCCATATGAGATGCTAGTGGATGGAAATCAAGTACCATAATTCCACATCCAAGATGCATTATTATGCTACCTGTGACACCTTTGTGTTCCTTCAAGTGAGTCTTCCAAGCAGATTTTGGAGGTGCACTATAGTTGGGTCATAGGACACTTTGGTGTGGAGAAAACTACGAAAGTACTAAAAAGGAATTTTTCTTGGTCGAAACTCCAACAATATGTTGGAAGATATATCATACCATGAATGGCCTATGTCTTGCCAAGCTAATGATAAAAAATAAAGGCATATACACTCCTTTTCTTACTCCCAACAAGACCTGGGAATGAAACTCCATGGACTATCTGTCTGGGCTCCCTTCTACCAAGCATGGTAATGACAGTGTATTTTTGGTCATGGATATATTTCTTAAGATGGCTATATTAGTGGCCTATAATAAGAGTATCAAAATAGAGGAAAATTCCAAAATATTATTTGAATGTGTGTGCATAAATTTCAGGATCCCCCAGACCATCAAATCAAATCAAGATAGCAAGTTCTTGAGCACCTTCTTATCGAGCCTTTAGTCATTATTGGAAACCAATATCACCAAGTCATATACATTCCATCCCAAAAATGGTGTCCAAACATAGATCATCAATAGGATGATCATGCACATACTATGTAGGTACAAATCCAAGCATCCATGAGCATCGGATGAGATCCTTCCTTATGTGCAACAAAGCTATGACAGAGCTCTCCATAGCTCAACAAGTGATGAAGTACTTCCCTACAAAACCCATAATCTCTCCTAAAAGACTATGCATATAAAAATGCATCTCATCAACTACCCAAATAAAAACCGAGTCTAGGCATTCTCAACATTTTTCTACATGCGGAAGCTCCTTTTTTTGAATCCCTCATTATGGTCATAAAACCATTTCATAGCAAAAATCATTTTACTATGAGCCATCTCATAAGCAGAAGATTTTTCATATGTTTATAATCTCATGGTTTATAAAAACCATACTTCACATCAATTCTTGAAATCAAACCCAACTTCATAAAATCAAACTCAAACTCAAGCTTTGTAAAGCCCAATTAACAAATCCACTTTGTTTCCATTATACATGTGCACCCTTGTTTTGTTCTTTAAACAAACTTGACATCTTTTTAATCAAACTACCCCGTAAGGAATTATTCATTCCAATATCAACAAATCTTTACAGCAAATCATTTAAATAACATTGGCCCACACAAATTTACCCGTCTTTAACATGCTTATTCCAGTCAACGCCATAAGAGATATGGCCACAGTTTTAACACAAATGTGCTTACCTCCATGAACACCCCTTCAAATTCATGCCAAACATCTTTCACTAACATATATATATCAAATAGGTACTTATACATCTAAAACACTGCAACATCACTCTGTTATATTATGCATTTTCAATGGGTTGCACAAGCCTACGATTGATGGTTTTCGAATTTCCATTTAAGCTCTTGGCAGTCTCTAAAAATAAATTACATCATTGACCTACCATTGCGCTGATTCTACACATTCAATTCCCATTCGATTCATAATTTATTTAAAAATTCAAATCTGCGTCCAGCGTATATCATATTTGATATCTCGCTACAACAACAGAGTTTTCCACAGTCAATTTTGATCAAGACTAGGTTCGATCTTCACACCAACATTTATTCTACGCCATCTCTTTTAACACGCTTATAGTATTCAACTCAAAGCTCGTCCTTAGCAATTAAAATTCGAAATATGGACTGAGACTCTTACCCAAAAAAATGATGTTTTTTTCTCCAACGCTGCACAAAATCTGCAGTTATATATGAACTTGCCGGTTTCGAATGATTCCAATTTCAAAATTCAGAGTTAACATCTCTGCATTCTTCCTCAAAGGCCAAGGTTCCTCTTTAGTTTACTCAGCACCCTCCTTCGTATTCTGTTCAATCAATTTATCTCTGCTTCAAACTTCACTACGCACTTCCGGTACCTCAATTACTCACAGGTCGACTTTAGAACTTCATTATACGCCTCTACCATTCACTGTTCCATTGACTCTTCAATACTGGTCCAATTGCTATGCTACCATCACTTTTATGTGTACAAATGCACTGTGATTGCAATTACTATTTCATTCACAATTTTGCGCCTCAACGAAACCTGCAATTTGACTACATCTAATGCCTACAGCATCTATACAACAGTTCATGCCCCATTCAAATGTTTTCTATATTCCATAAGGTTGTATTATGATATCAACATAGATTATTCAGATCGATTCCCCCATACTTTACAAAATTCGACTCATTTAATTGCATTAAACTCATAAACAACAATCTCATAACCATACAATGAAAATTAACTAAAAAATCAAACTCTTTCATTAATCATGCAAACCTTACATGGAAGTCCTCCTTCTTGGCCTGATTTCCAAATTATTGGCCTCTACAAATTTCCTGGAGGCTTACAACCTCTTTCTCTATTCTGCACTCTAATCTCACCTGATCTATTTTGCCTTTGAGGCATATTAATTTATACAATTTTAATTGAACCAATTTTGGTTCTCATCCCTTTAATCACTCAACAAACCCCTAAATATCTCAACAAATCCTAAAATCACTCTTGAATCCCTAAAGATCCTCTCTCACCGAAAATTAATGAAACTAATTTCTAAATTAAAATCTCTCATCCCTTTACATCCTCAACTGACCAAATTCTCTCATATTTGAGAATTATTTACAATATTTAATTAAAAATACATAAAACCCACTCAAATTATTTATAAAAAATCTAGCTCTTTTAAAAACTTAAACACCCCTAAGTTTTAATAAATACAAAGTATTTCTCTTTGCCTAATGCTCCTGCATCAACAAGTTGCATCCCCTTTCAAGTGGGTTTGGTATTTTGAACGATATGTATTATTTATGTTTCCATGTATCATATCAACCAATCTGATATCGGCCTTACACCATCACCAAGGCTATGTGATATAATGCTTTCAATATCATCGTTATCCCATTCCTTGGCTTTCACCCAGTGTTCATTGTTCACTGCCTTCAGCCATATTATCCACCATTACTAGACACTCCAAATATTGTTGAATAGTTGACACTGAAAAATCTCAACCCAGACTACATGGAACAAGCCATAACTAATCGGAACATGGAAACATAGATTAAGGACACTCACCAATAGAGTATCCAAGAGTATCAGGTTGTCAAGGCTGGCCAGCTCCTAGATCAAGGAAAGTGGCTCATGAGAGACCAAGTTTAGCATATGTTTCCCCATCTCATGGAGAACATCAATGCAATAGGGACCATTTATTCTTCGTGGGGGAGGGATTGATCTAGGCAGATATGGGTGGCCACCCTCCTATTCCATTTATACCCCCAACACTATTTCCTTTTAGTTTCCTAATGAACAATTACTATGTTTGGTATTTTTTCAGGTCCTAAACTTCCAAAGCTATTTTGAGGCCCAAAAAATACATTTTCTAGGAAAATGAAGAGACCTGAAAAGTGAAAAAACGTATTTCCCATATTATTTTTTCCCCTTCTCATGAATATATTTTAAAAGAATTATTATTATAGCCAGACGAATATCATATGCTAAATTTATGAACTTGGGAAGTTAGCAGTCCAACTTACCCCTACAAGGCCCATAAATATTTGGTGCTTCATCTCCTACGGTTATGGTTTTCCCTTGTTTCACAATAGGAAAATGGTCTTCAAGCCTCATTATAACATAGTTGAGAAGGCAGGTAGCCATCACATCTCTTCCTAGAGATAGATACCATAACCCAAGCTAGTTTATTTATGTTCTTCATGTAATTTTTTTCTATATTTGTTATTGATGAATTGAAGTTCATTTCTCACTGTAGCTCTATGATTATATTTAAATATCTATTTCATTTGATTTTTGCATAAATCTAGATTAGTGGTTTCAAAGTGGTTTTATCTTTCTCTAT
Source organism: Pinus albicaulis (assembly GCA_034641835.2). Taxonomy (NCBI): domain Eukaryota; kingdom Viridiplantae; phylum Streptophyta; class Pinopsida; order Pinales; family Pinaceae; genus Pinus; species Pinus albicaulis. The sequence continues at coordinate 828,760,185 of CM076573.1, forward strand.
TTTTTTGTGCATGTACCTAATGAGGTTGGGGTATAAGGAGTTAGGACTTGAACTGGTTGAACCCTTGCAAGAATGGCCTCGCCAACCCCTATGACCTATCATGGCGAAATAAGAGAAAGAATAGGAAGAAGGAGATCCATTCAAAAATTTTCTTGAAGAAGCCCTTGAGTGACAATGGAATGGGATGATGAATAAATTTTCCAAGCTCCTTTAGTGGGTAATAGTGAGCGAAGGATCTTCATCTAGAAACCACCTTTGAGGTGCCACACCATTTAAGGTACAAGTCAACTATGAAATCCCTATATTTTAAATCCAGATAGAAACAAAGGCTATAGATAAATGGTCAAATCTTCTAGAAGGATATTTTTCAATCCATGATTTTTCCAATAGGGAAAAAATCACTTTTTCACTCCTCAAAGCTTCCCCCCATGTTAAGGATTGTTGAGAAACCTGCTATGAGAAGAGGGACGAGAAATTACCCTCACTATTTTCATCCACACTCACTTCGAATTATTTTTGAGATGTTGTCAAGGAAAAATATAATTTTGTCATGGGATATGAAGATAAGTACATAAAATGGACCACACTACAACAGGGAAGGGACCAAGACATGATGAATTCCACAAATATTTTTCATACCCTTTTCAAAAAGTTGGGTATCAATGATTCTAAGCAGCATATGGTACTCAAGAACCATGGTTGTCTATACAAATAAATATAAAATGAGATGGAGTTTTTAGACATCTCCTCACTTTGCGTCGCATACTGATATGCTATCAAGATCAATCAAATATTTATAAGAAGAGAGACTTTGGATCTGCAAATACAAAGGAGGGAAAAGCCACCTCCAAACTACAAAATAAAGAATAAATCCAAGGTGGGGTGACCTAGGACAAACCATCAAATCCGCAAGCTAATAATAACACCACAAAGACAAAGAAGGACCCAGGAAATTCATGTGAATTCCACAAGAGTCCCACTCACTACACAACTGAGTCTCATGCCAAGCAACCGCTGATGGTCTAGCTAAAGGATTCAAAGTCTAATGCATGTTCCAAATTTGAGTTAGAACCCAACAAGAAAAATGAAAAAGGGAAGTACATTATATATGTGGAACCCAATGCCACCATTGCCACCACAAAGGTCCAGAAGATTGATCTCGAAGATCCATCGGAAGGGTAGTGTCTCTTCAACTCACAAATGTGGGTGAAGGAGTCTCCAATGTAGTTCATTGTCAACAACTAGAGCCAAAAGAACCTCATCTAAATATAGGTTGGGCCTACTAACCACACCACACCCACATGCATACACCATCGGGTGGCTCCATCAGGGAATATATCTTAGTATTAGCTATGAGTGTCACATTACCAATAGCATCAAACCCTTCATGGATGAGGTACTATATGATGTTTCTCCTCTTGAAGTTCGTGATGTGTTTTATGCCAACCATACTTACAAAAGTATCATTTATTTTATGATCCTAGGCCTCACATTTCTATTATTACATTGGCCGATAGTTATGCAGGATACTCGAGGTAGGCCTATGCCATATCTTTGATATATGCTAAGCCATAAAGTAAGATCATCTCCCACACTAGGAAATTTGTTTTATTTATTATTCACTCTCAAAGTAAGGGTAATATCATGGCTATATCCATGTACCTTAGGAATGGTTCCTCCATGAAGCAAAATTAGGTGGATAAGGTTGTGGAATAGTACACAAACATATCCTCCTCACCCACAGGGGTACCTTTGCACTGTTAGGTCAAGAATTTGATTGGTTTGACTCCTGAAGAACCTCTCCCCAATGGGTTGATATATCACCACTATATTCTAGGAAATGAATAAATCAAGTGACGAATATAGTAGTTTCTAAAAAAGGGAACATCTGACAAGGCTCCTCACCTTGTGGTTGCCTGATTTTAATTGTACAAAAGAAACATGGGACCTAGAGACTCTGCATTGATTATTGAGCACTAAAAAAAATCATTTCAATAACAGGTGTTAGTGTCCCGTGATTTAGCAGATTGGTAGACCAAATGCATAGGGTAACATAATACTAGTATTTGGAGTCCTAGGACCTAGCCTTCTTGGACTCAGAGAGGAATCTCTCTATTGTATTCAAAGGATGTGAACTTGTTTGCTTTAGATGGTTTATTTTAGGCTAGTTGTGAAGTTTAGGGTTTGTTTGCTTGGGTTGGGTAAAATGATCAAGTAGAATAGGTGGAGTGAGAGGTCATCAAATAATTGGGCTATGGAGTCTATGAAAGTCATGGATATATTGATAATGAGTTAGATTTCATCACAAGGAAAATCTAGTGTGGTCAATGGATCTTTTAAGGTTATGTGTGAAGTGAAATGGACATTAAGTTGGGGAAACAAGGTAGGGTAAAGGGAAGTTCAGAATCCTTTGTCATATACCCATAAACAAGAAGGTCTCAAATACTAATAAGCAAAAGATAATAATCATGAGATAGGGAAAACCATTAACTCAATGAAAATACTTAAAAAAATAGATATTCAAGATGAACAATTCAGTGAAACAAAGAAAGCAAGAAAACTTATCTAGCTTTAGTGATTTCACCTTCAAGATTTGAAAACATATAAGATGAAAAATAACTTTAATAAATGAAGAGGGAACTACTAGACATCATCAATCAAGCTATAAAGAACTCTGAGGCAAACTTATCAAGCATGGAAAAAGGGCATGATCAAAACATGGCCTCTTTGGCTAAAACTAGAAAGTAACCCATCGAAGAGAGATTCCACAAACAAAGTTTAGATAGTATCAAGTAAGCATGGCTAAACATAAAACATATTTAGAAACTATATGTATTGAACCATTCATGGAATAAACAAGCTTAAGTGGATCTATGGAGCAGCTAAGCATTCCTTAAACTAACCCAACAGAGGAAAACATAATGACAGTAGTAACAGGAAGGACTAAGGTGCCTCAAACAACATTCCTTAGCCTATAATTTTCTGATCTACTACAACATAGAAGGATGGACAGAATGATAAAAAAGAAAACATGAAAAAATTAGAGACACATCACCATTCACCAAGGTCGGGGATCTTGCAAGAAAGCTTTCATCATCATCAATCAAAGCAAATCATTCACAAGCTCCATAACACCAAATTTCTCTTCAACCTCAAAGAACCATGTATTTCTCTCAAAACTCATCAAATGCCCACATTTAAAAATGAGTCCTTAATGCTATATTTAACCAGAAAGGAGGAGAAAAACCTAATAGAGTATCTAGAAGCCTATTGGCTAATCAGAAATGTCACTATTGTCCTTGAGACCTTGCAAGGTCGAAGGCACAAAATATCTAAAACAAAACATATTTTCGGGAATTTTTAGAAAAGAAATTGATATTTGAGGTTTGACAAGCCTCCTAAAACTTTCCAAGTGTACATTTTTGAATTTCCCTCCGCTAAGGGTGTAGCACTATGTTTTAGGATGAATTTCCATGCCAAGGGCATAACATTGGAGCAGGAAAACTGAGTCAACTTGCAGCAGTGTTTTGAAAGCCTTCCTGATGTCAGAAAAGGGGTCTGTGATGGCCCGTTGGAAGTCCATTTGAGTCTAATTTCCACATCTACCCTCAGTTTTCTTATTTTACCTCTGCAATTTTTTCAAAAAGAAAAAAAATCCAAGGCTAGTAAAGGAGCAACACATGTCCTAAAAAGTAGGCAAAATGGTGAAAATTAGGGTGTTTTTGACCCTTTTGGAGGACCAAAAGAACTCCAATTAATCTGAAACTTTGTGAGAATGCTATATTTGAGATGAGGATTCCAAAAATGTGAGCCTTTCCTCTTGAAGGTGCTCTGAGAAAAAGTGTAGCACCATGGGTGCTACCCCCTCAGCGCTCAAAATTAGCAAAATACCAAAACTTGTCAAAATTCTTCCAAATTTGGTGAAAGTGTGGCTCATGGGTTTTGAGAGACCTATAGAGAATCTTGTGCCAAGATTCCAAGCCTATCTTGGCATTTTTCATCTTTTAGTTCTTGAATTTCAATACGTCATGAGGTTCCCTCTCCATTTGTTCACCTGCTACAAGTTCCCCCCCATGGGAACATCTGCAACGGTAAACTATACAATATACATGTACAGTTATATATATATATATATATATATATAAATTTATATATTAAAAAATTTCAAATGAAAATTCAAGTGTACATATATAAACTTATTTTCAATAATATTAAAAAAAAAAGTTAGAAAACTTGTTCAAATGGTTCAAATGGTGTGGATGTTCCTATCTCTGTCGCTAGAGTCCGTGGATTAAAGAAATCTTCTATAGGAACCTAAAATTCAAAATTTTAAAAGTATAAAATAACTCAAGATCAAGATCTCAATTTATTAAATAAACAACAATTTATAAATTATAACTAAATTAAAAAAGAAATATATATATATATATAAGTGAAAAATTGTCTATACTTGTTGTGGATGTGGCACATCTCCTAAGGAAGTAGAAGGTACTGCCATCCAAAATACATCAGATGGAATCAGAATCTGTTAAGACATTTTATCATTATATATACATACATGTACATGTGTGCACAATTATTTATTTTAAAAATATCACTTAAAAAACACTAACATTTTCCAACATATCTTGATGGTGAGACCCATCTGCATTGTTTGAAATAGAGGTCTCGAACATGAAATTAACATTTTCGTCATTCATTATGCATGACAAATGCAAATGGTGTTTTAACATATAATGATACATTTTTTTTAGATTAATGTACATACAAATAAATGTATACATATACATACACATGTATTTATTACTAATTGTACACATGTACACATGTTAAAATAATTGAACCCTAAGGTCATTAACACATACCATTCCTCTACCCTCTTCCTCATGAAGAATTAGGTCCTGAAAACCATTGCGACAATTCTTTGCATATATTCGGAGATCTTCAACATTCATGTTATCAATCTCTTCATCTGTACAATAGAAAAAATTGGCACGTGCATTTTCATGTGCTCTTTGTTGATTTAGACAAACATCGACTCCATCCAATCTACTATAAAGATTGTCGATCATGACATCCCTTGCTTCTAGACTTATTTTAGAAGTTGAATCCATCTTTGACCGCATAGTTTCGACCCAAAAAGGTTGACTCACCAATGGTGGCTCAGGGTGAGGCAACTCCACATCTCACTTAGTGTCCTTGCGGTCATACAATCAACCTTTCCCCGGACCAAAAAATTCTGACGGAAGGTCATTGTAGTTGGGTATCATATTCAAAAAAAAATCTACGTAAAACAATTGTGCAAAATAAATAGGAACCTCATCATTCCATGGGAGCCTTCCATAGGCTGCAAGGAGCCTATCATACAAATAGTGAGCTATATTTGGGTGCTTGAAATATTGCACCTTTAGCATTTTTCTTTTTGGCCCTTCCTTGAAATTAAACATTGACTTCGTCATATCTTTTGTAACTCTTTGTCTTACATCCTCACATTTATCGTGACCCATTACTGTTTCCTTTATCTTTCTCATCACTTCTACAAATGTGTCAGTGGTTGTCCCAAGATTTTTGCACACATTTACAAGTTCACCCAATGAATGTGTAACTATTTCTAGGCTTTGTCGACTCTTAGCAGGTAGAGTCAAAGCCACGAGACCTCTCCACAATTTTTAATGAAGTTGTTGACACCTTTGTAAGGTGCATTGCACCATATTTCTTTCCCATGGTATATCAGAAATGTTGACCGGATAAGTTGTGGTGGGTAGACAACCTTCTTCTTGAATGTAGCATTCTGCCCTGCGTCTATTTTGACCAATATTTGGAACATTTTCAGCCTCTGCATCAATATATATATATAATTTTGTATATTAGAAAAAACACACGTAAACAAATTTGTAAAAATTCAATGAAAACAAATATTGAAATTGATGGCAACCTTGATGTGGTTGGTTAGCATCTTCTCCACCCTGAAACTGTTGAGACCCAGAACGACCCTACTGAGAACTAGACCTAGAAGGACCCTGTTAAGAACCAGCACCACTAGCCATTGATTGGCCTCCGGGGGAATAAATATCACCACCTTCACACAACCTGATACCACTCATTGATGGCCATCTAAGGGGATTTGAACCACCACCAAACTTTCGAGACGAGAGAGAAGCTTCATAAACAAATACGAATTTATAATCAATTGAAAAATACATTCATGTGTACATATAAATACATGTACATATTCATTGATTAAATTGTGTGAACCATACCATAACCGGGTGAAACATGGGCATGCTCCATGGATGGAGTAGATACCCTTCTCCTCTTAGCTCCTAAAAAATAAAAAATGAAACTTATTAACAACTAATTTAACTCACAAAGTTAATAAAAAATCAATTCCATATGTAAACACATGTATGGAGATTTAAGATTATATTTAAATACCATGAACATCCCCCGATCCCTGATCCCCCATATGGGATTCTGTTGATCTTCATCGTTCATCCTCCATGATATATATATCTATTGGTGGACATTTACACAAAAAAATTTTCAGAAAATTAATGTAATTTAGTGTACACAAATTATGTAGAACACAAATTTCAAAGCACTAATTGATGTCTGAAACTCAATTTAAGAAATATATATATATATATAAGTTCACCAAATTGCGCTTTACATGGCGGGAGCACACTTGGTATAAAATTGAAAAAAACACATGGTCATTAAAAAAGAAGTTAAACTGCATTTAAACAAACTCCATTTAAACAAAAAATTGTTGAAGTCCGCGCATTTTAATTTTATAAAAATGTGAAGTTCACCAATTTGCACTTTACATGGTGTGGTGGGAGCACACTTGGTATATAATTGAAAAAAGCACATGGTCATTAAAAAAGACGCGTTTATAAGTACACATATCCAAGATATGTTACAAGGTCCATCAATAAATTTTGAAGGACAACGTCTCAACACGAACTCATCTTTGAGAGATGAATCTTGAAATTTTGAAGAGCATCTCAAAACCAATTCATATTTGAGAGATGAATCTTGCATTGGCATTTCTTTGTATAATTCTAATTCATCTTTGATAGATGAATCTTGAATTGGCATTTCCCCACGCAATAGATCATTAGACATCTTATTCACATTTGTACAATGCCTTATACTAAAAAATTGAAATTGGCTAACAATATTGTTTGCTATACCATGCAATTCTTTTATCCTCTCCTTCTTAACTTGGCACACGCCATTCATCTAGTTGCACACAAGTTCAGAATTCGTGAAAACTACAATTCCATTTGATCCATACTCCATCGTTGTTCCCAAGCCTTCTATCAATTCAATATAATATGCCTCGTTGTTTGTTGTTCTTCCCAGTATATTCATTTTCCTTTGGACGACTTTGCTAGTTACAATATTGAAAAGCACATATGTAATCACTACTTTCTCTGGATTGGGATAGCAAGAAACTTCTATGCATATTTTCCATTTTTCAACCATATTTAATGGTTTTCTTATTCCTGAAAAAAAAAACAAATTCAATTATATATATATATTCAATTAAATTGAAACTTATTGGAAATGCATGGGAGAAATGACAAAAGATCATGAGGTAAATGACATGTGCATGGTTTATCTTAAATTTTGACTTAAAAATTTTATGGTCTAGAATTCACATCTAAAATTAATGGGAGGAAGTATTTAGTTTATGGGAGAAATGGCACATGTAGACATTTTACCTTAAAGTGGTTGTGTTTTATGGATATTAAAATGAAGAACTTATATTTAGATCTATTTCAGAGATTTACTGTAGGGGCATTTACTAGATATGTCACATTTCATAAAAGATGAGATCCAGAGGCTACCTGGCCCTTTACAGACTCTGCCTATAGAACTTGTAGAAGTTAAGAAATTTACATTGAAAAATTTACTTGTGAGAAATTTACATTGACAACATATAGAGATTCAACTAGGCTTGTGAAAAGTACAAGTGGACAATGTATAATTCTACTTAGAAGAGTCTTTGGTTTAATGGTTAAGCAAGAAAGAGCCATTACTTTCTCTATCTATAGTAGAAGTGGAATACATAGTAGTTACTTCTTTTTGAGTGTTTTGGATGAAATGGGCTCTACAAGATATTAAGGTAAATATATATATCTATTAAGTGTTTCAATAGAAGTGTAATAATAATTTCAAAAACAAAATATTCCACTTCCTTCAATCACTATTTACATATCATCATAAAGTACCACTTCCTCACACAACAAGTCTTTGAGAAAATAGTGAATATGGAATACATACCCACAAATCCTCTTGTTAGAGAAGCATTTGAATATGTGAGAAAAAAATTAGGAATAGTTCTTGAAAATTATCTTGTTAGAGAACCATTTGAACATGTGAGAAAAAAATTAGGGGTAGTTCTTGTAAATTATTGTCACTTATTTGACTTGAAAAGAAGATCCTATGAAATTTAGTGCAATATCTATGTGGGAGAGTACACAATATCTAAGGGGTAGAATACAATATATTTGACTTCAGAAGAAGAGCCTATGAAATTGAGTGCAATATCTATGTGGGAGAGTACACAATATCTAAGGGGGAGAATAGATATAAGGAAGGAATAAAAAGAGTAACAAAAAGCATATGATTGTGTCAATAATTTGAAGTAGTCAAGAAATATAACAAAGGACCATCAAAATTGAGTGCAATATCTATATGATCAAGTGTCAATAATTTGAAGTAAATAAATATAACAAAGGACCATCAAAATTGAGTGCAATATCTATATGATTGTGTCAATAATTTGATAATTTGAAGTAGTCAAGAAAGATAACAAAGGACCATCAAAATTGAGTGCAATATCTATATGGGAGAGTACACAATATCTAAGGGGGAGAATACAATATAAGGAAGGAATAAAAAAAGTAACAAGAAGCATATGATTGTGTCAATAATTTGAAGTAGTCAAGAAAGATAACAAAGGACCATCATCAAATTCAAATTGAAAGATCAAGTAGTATTCTTCATGAAGAAGAAGCATTAACTAGGTTCATCATTTAAAGGGTTCATTTTTTAATGAAAAAATTTATGAATAATATGGAATGAATCATTTTACATTATGATAAATCTTGTATTTAAATGACATTTGATCTATGAATAAAAAAGAAAATGGGATCATCTCTTTGTATATATATATATGTGTGTGTGTGTGTGTAAGAGAGAAATAAAAAGCAAAGGTAATTCCACCAAGCCTAAAGGAGCATGTCCTAATACATTAAATTATGTTTGGTTTCTAGAAGCATTAATCATGAAGAGTCATGAGATCCACATTTCGACCATACTATTTGCAAGTTAAAGGAGCATGTCCTAATACATTATTATGTTTGGTTTATAGAAGCATTAATCATGAAGAGTCATGAGATCCACATTTCCATCATACTATTTGCAAGTTCACATTTCCATCATGCTATTTGCAAGTTATATATGAAGATATGTAGTCTAATAACTAATTAGCAAGTTGTGATGTCCTAATACATTATTATGTTTGGTTTCCATCATACTATTTGCAAGTTCTATATGAATATATGTAGTCTAATAACTATACAGTCTAGCCCATATAACATATAATAGCCTTTGACAGTATGAGCAAAGAGTCAAAAAACAGAGAGGCCTCCTAGCAGAGTTCCACCTGTTCATCAAGGTAAGCAACATAATATCGGAAGTGAAACAGTGACACCACTGAACATATGTGAATTTAGATATTAAATTGACATTTATTGCAAATGCATGGGAGAAATGACACAAGATCATGAGGTAAATGACATGTGCATGGTTTATCTTAAAGTTTGACTTAAAAAGTTTATGGTAGAATTCACATCTAAAATTAATGGGAGGAAGCCTTTAGTTTGTGGGAGAAATGACGTGCATGTAAACAATTTACCTTAAAGTGGTTGTGTTTTATGGATATTAAAATGAATAACTTCTATTTAGATCTATTCCAGAGATTGACTATAGGGGAATTTACTAGATATGTCACCTTCCATAAAAGATGAGATCCATAGGCTACCTGGCCCTTTACAGACTCTGCCTATAAAACTTGTAGAAGTTGAGAAATTTACATTAACAAATTTACTTGTGAGAAATTTACATTGACAACATATAGAGATTCAACTAGGCTTGTGAAAAGTACAAGTGGACAATGTATAATTCTACTTAGAAGAGTCTTTGGTTTAATGGTTAAGCAAGAAGAGTCGTTGCTTTCTCTATCTAGAGTAAAAGTGGAATACATAGTAGTTACTTATTTTTGAGTGTTTTGGATGAAATGGGCTCTACAAGATATTAAGGTAAATTTCTTTTTGAGTGAGTAGAAGTGGAATGTACATAGTAGTTACTTCTTTTTGAGTGTTTTGGATGAAATGGGCTCTACAAGATATTAAGGTAAATCTATATATCTATTAAGTGTTTCAATAGAAGTGTAATAATAATTTCAAAAATAAAATATTCTACTTCCTTAAATCACTATTTACATATCATCATGAAGTACCACTTCCTCACACAACAAGTATTTGAGAAAATAGTGAAGATGGAATACATACCCACAAAGCCTCTTGTTAGAGAAGCATTTGAATATGTGAGAAACAAATTAGGAATAGTTCTTGTAAATTATCTTGTTAGAGAACCATTTGAAGATGTGAGAAACAAATTAGGGATAGTTCTTGTAAATTATTGTCACTTATTTGACTTCAAAATAAGAGCCTATGAAATTGAGTGCAATATCTATGTGGGAGAGTACAAAATATCTAAGGGGGAGAATACAATATATTTGAGTTCAAAAGAAGAGCCTATGAAATTGAGTGCAATATCTATGTGGGAGAGTACACAATATCTAAGGGGGAGAATATATATAAGGAAGGAATAAAAAGAGTAACAAAAAGCATATGATTGTGTCAATAATTTGAAGTAGTCAAGAAAGATAAGAAAGGACCATCAAAATTGAGTGCAATATCTATATGATCAAATGTCAATAATTTGAAGTAGTTAAGAAAGATAACAAAGGAACATCAAAATTGGGTGCAATATCTATATGATATCTATATGATCAAGTGTCAATAATTTGAAGTAAAGAAAGATAACAAAGGACCATCAAAATTGAGTGCAATATATATATGATCGTGTCAATAATTTGATAATTTGAAGTAGTCAAGAAAGATAACAAAGGACCATAAAAATTGAGTGCAATATCTATGTGGGAGAGTACACAATATCTAAGGGGGAGAATACAATGTAAGGAAGGAATAAAAAGAGTAACAAGAAGCATATGATTGTGTCAATAATTTGAAGTAGTCAAGAAAGATAACAAAGGACCATCATCAAATTCAAATTGAAAGATCAAGTAGTCTTCTTCATGAAGAAGAAGCATTAACTAGGTTCATCATTTAAAGGGTTCATTTTTTAATGAAAAAAATTATGAATAATATGGAATGAATCATTGTAGATTATGATAAATCTTGTATTTAAATGACATTTGATCTATGAATAAAAAGTAAAATAGGATCATCTCTTCATATATATATATATGTGTGTAAGAGAGAAATAAAAATCAAAGGTATCCACCAAGCCTAAAGGAGCATGTCCTAATACATTAAATTATGTTTGGTTTCTGGAAGCATTAATCATGAAGAGTCATGAGATCCACATTTCAACCATAATATTTGCAAGTTAAAGGAGCATGTCCTAATACATTATTATGTTTGGTTTCTAGAAGCATTAATCATGAAGAGTCATGAGATCCACATTTCCACCATAATATTTGCAAGTTCACATTTCCATCATGCTATTTGCAAGTTCTATATGAAGATATGTAGTCTAATAACTAATTAGCAAGTTGTGATGTCCTAATACATTATTATATTTGGTTTCCATCATGCTATTTGCAAGTTATATATGAAGATATGTAGTCTAATAACTATACAGTATAGCCCATATAACATATAATGGCCTTTGACAGTATGAGCAAAGAGTCAAAAAACAGAGAGGCCTCGCAGCAGAGTTCCACCTGTTCATCAAGGTAAGAAACATAATATCAGAAGTGAAACAGTGACACCACTGAACATATGTGAATTTAGAATGATTTCAACTCTTTTTTCCAAGGAGAAAAAACCTTGTTTCATATATTGATAACAGTTCATATACAAAATCCTCTTGATATACTCATAACAGGTTATCAAGTATAAAAGATCAGATTCTACCTCATACAAAAATACATTCGAAAAAGACAATATGTATTCACATTACAATAGTAGATCATTCTAGTTCAATCATTCTTCTTGTAAAACAAAGTTCCCTTCACCCTCATATGCCTAATTAAGGTTTTTTAGCTACAATGTATCCACACCATGAGTGATTACAAAAAATAGTAAAGGTTGCACATTCCAGCGTTAAGGAATCGAGAGAGGGCTCAGTAACGACATAAGCTTAACAATGGTGGTAAAATTTCATGCACAGGTGGAGAATCAGCTAGAGTGGATGAAATTGATGGATCCACAGGAACAGTAACAACTACAGCAACTGAATGCATATCATACTACTAGAAATTCAACATACACCTTACAGAAAAAGGTAATGAAATTTAAAGCATAATTATATCCGTTTAGCTACAGTCAATTCACACCATGAGTGATTACAAAAAATACTAAAGGTTGAACATTCTAGCGTTGAGGAATCGAGAGAAGGATCAGTAACGACACAAGCTTAAAAGGGGTGGTAAAATTCCATGCACAGGTGGAGAATCAACTAGAGCAGATGAAATTGATGGATCCACAGAAACAGTAAGAATTTTTTCACACTGATTATCAACTAATCGACATTTCTGGGGATAGTTTTGTTAGCCTGTTGACTGAATCTGGGCAGACCAAGGATGATCTCAAGCTACCTATTGATGACCAGCTGGTGGCACAGATCAAGGGAAAGACCATTGTAACAGATCATTACTGAAAGACCATTCTTATATTAATCGAGCAGAGATTAGGGCATTCCTTATCCATCAAAAAACATAAAAACAACTATACACCGAGACAACGTTCCATAGCTAAAAATGTTTAATTACTGTAGAGAATTGGGACATAGAGAATAAAATAGATGTTCCTTCTCATCTCGATTCTATTTATTTAATATATGTGAATATTCTACACATCCAGAAAGCTGTATGCCCTGAGAGAGGCTTATACAGTTTTGGAAGATCATATTATACTGTAAAATAACAAGCCTTATGCTTGGGAGCCTCTGATGATTTTGTAAACGAACAAACCCAAAATTACATTTCAACTTGATCTAAACTTCCATGCACAGGTGGACAATTAGCAACAAAAATAGTTGCTTACCTGGTTGTTCGCTTGACGTCGCCACAGATAATCAGCAACAGAGCGGAAGCAGCCCCAGACTAGCAGCAGTGCTACAAAAATTCAACGAACAGAGCAGAAAGAAAAAAACGCATGAAGAAACAGAGCAAAGAAACACAGACATAGGAAAAAAACAAACTTCGCGGGCGATATATTTATAAGAAATAGTTTGGTCGAACTATTTTAAGAGTAAAAGTTCGACCGAACTAAAAGTTTGGCCAAACTTTTGTTGCCGTTTTTCCCATCTCTGGAAAAAATTATGTTTACCCACGCCGTCAGTGTGCCGTCAATCTAAACAGAAGAATGAGTTTGGCCGAAATTTCTCATAAAGTTCGGCCGAACTATTGCCGAAAAAAAAAATTTGCCCCCGATTCTCACAAAATTGTCACCCAACTTCACATTTTCACCCGATATTAAACCATCAATGCCACCTTTTAAGTGATAAATTTCCCCTTTTAATCCATCCATGTAACCTTTTAGTTAATCTTGGTTGCTCTTTGTGACAGCTAAATTTGTTGCACTTGGTCCCGTAATTTTGATATATCATGTTGCAATTATTCCTCTTCATGAGTCATAGTAGAGTTTTATGAGGGCTTAATGGGTGTATAATTATTTTGTTTGGGAGAAATTTTAGAATCAAATACTGAAATCAGTGCTTCAATATTCCCTTCGAATCACTTCAAACTAATTTTCAAATAAACGTTATGTAAAATTTAAACCAATACACACATTTTTCTTTCTTTTTAGGAGCTCGATATTGAAGCTATTTTATCTCTATAATTTCAAATTTCCAAGGTATGAAATCTCATCCTTTGGTATCCCTCTAAGTCTTCTTTCAATCCCCACAGTCATACTGATATTGGATTCTTCAAGAAAGAGTTATGCCCAATATCCCATGATGACCTGATTATATAATGGTTCAATAGATGATACTTGTACAAAGTTCCACGTGTCACTCTTTCAACCTTTGGCTCTGAAAAGGATACACATAAATCTAAATTATGTGCACTTTTAGCCACCTTTTATGAAATCAAAATCCGATGCTTGGAGATAATGTTATGATGACTTACCCTAGGTCACCTGTTTGAGATGGAATTTTGGAGATTGCAAAAACCCTAACTTCCTTGGATCATATCTCTAAAAATATAGTGAACCAAGTCTGAAATTAATACATGAATTTCACCAATATTTAAAATTAGTGTGGTTGCAATTTATAATTTTGAAGCATCATAAGAAAAATTTATAGCAAAAAATCAAAGATTACATGTTTGAAGAAGCGAAACCCTAGAATCCAAAGCTTTGATGCTAAATGTTATGCAACTAGCTCACAAAATAGAAGAAAACATAGATCAACGACTTAAAAATTAGCCTATTCGAGGGGGAAACCTACTTTACATTACATCGATGAATAATTATTGGATGATACAAATGATAAGACCTCATTGGTATATATATGATTCTAAGGTGTCACAATATAATCTGAGCCTGCATAACAATAATAATGTAAGGGCACAAAAATAACAATAGTGGGCTTCTATGGGGCACAAAAATGATGACATGGGGGATACATGGGAACACCAATAAAAATAGGGGGCTACACTAGAAATAAAAATAAGGGGAATACACTAGTATTATAGGGACCTAACACAAACTGGTAGAAAAAAGAATAAGAAAAATAAACAATAAAATCAGCCTGCTCAGGAATCTCAACCAAACCCGAAAAATTAGGGAGGGAGCACGATTGAAATTCGTCAAAATATTAAGTTACCATGTAAAATTTTTCAAGGTGAACATATAACTCACGAGTTCCCTCAAATGGATGAGGTTCATAGGCTTCTTCCACCACCAAAATCTACTCAACAATTTTTTGTTTAAACTCATCCATTCCCTACACAACCTCAACAACAAATGGTCGCAAAACCTCCCACACCTTTGTAAAGGGGAAACAAGTGGTCTATTTCAATCCTAAAAATAGCTCGTCCATCCTTATGTGTCAATAGAATGTTAATGTGACCACTCAAGATAAGTATTATGATGTTCTTGTGTTGAGTTCTTCTTCTAAGGACTAATGCACACTACCTCCTTCCAGTGGACCTCTCACATTAGACAAGCCTTTGAAACCCTTTTATCACCCACCTAAGGGTGTTTTTCATAATACAACACACAATCCATTTTCCTAGGACACTCAACACTATAGTATTGTTGAAGATCTTGACCGAGCTCCCAGTGCCATGTCTGCCCCGCAGGTTTTGAAAAGTTGTCCTCAGCAGCGCAAAGCCTTTTTGTCTTCTATTGGTGGAGTATACCCTTCAAAATTTAACCTCACCACATTTAATGTTGACATTGTTGTTGTTCAACTCTCCTACCAGGTTGAATTCCATATTACTGTGTGTTTTTTTCACAAAATTTTTCATACCACTTTGGTGCATGAAGGCTCTTACACCTCTGTCATGTCAACATCATGTTGGAAGACTCTTGGCTCTATGACGCTCTCTAGGTATAACACCACTTTTCAAGCATTTTATGGACACAATTTTGTACCTAAGGGGATTCTTCCCATGTTTTCCATTGAGCTAGGAGGTAAAACCATTTATATCAATGTTGAAGTCGTCGAAGCTCCTTTATATTATAACCTTCTCCTTGGCCATATTTTTTTCTATGCCATGACCACAACAATCTCATTTGTATTCAGTGTCCTTTGATTTCTGTATTATGGAAAGATTGTTATGATTGACCAAATTGATTACTACATGCCATAAACCCAAATTTCCACTACAGGGACCTCAGCCCAACTTGTCGGAGATAACCTTGGTCTATGTCAGAGTGTTTGTGTGGGCTTGTTTAAAATCTCATACCTTATTGGTATATTTCCTAAATTACCCCCACCCAACATTCCTTCTTCATCTACCATTTCTCCTATGCATATGATTTCTTCTGACAAATGTGTACCCCATATACCTCCTGATATTTGGTTGGTGTCTCATGATCCTATGGAAATTGATAAAGTTAGTGAGCATCCCCTTCCACCTATTTTGGAAGAGTTTTCCTATCCAACATTCCTATCAGTACCCCCTAACACTTGTGAGAAACTCCATCCCAATATGGACTATGATTAGATTCCTTTCCCGCGAGGGCCATCACTTTACTTGTTCCCCATGACTCCCTCGATGAAAAACCTCCCCAGCTAGTCGTCTTGGAGGAAATGGATCTTCACATTGATAACCTTAGGGAGATTATGCCTCTTTCTACCTCTATTCTCCCTGATTCGGAAAAAGTGGAGCTTGGAAACATAAATATTGGAATGTTTTTCGACACCTCCACTACCATCCATGGAAGTGCCACCCCAGACTGAGTCAAGTCTTGGGTTTCTAATGTTGAACTTACAAATTAATTTTCCAACTCCTTTCCACCTATTAACGATTGTCCTGTAGCTTCTTTATGTCCCGATCCTCCCTTATGTCATCAAGTTAATTTTTAGAGAACAACTTGTTAGAATGTCCCTGGCATGGTCAACCTTTCTAGATTGGGGAGTTTGAATTCCTTTGGAATGGCCCCATATCGGTGCACCATATGGTACCTCCACTCCTCCATGAGTTCATGTATATAAATTCTTACCTGTTCTTGGCAGTGGGCACACTTTGATGTGTCGTATTAGACTTAGTTGCATTTATACATATTGTACATAGGATTTTGATGGTTTACCTCCTTATTTTTGTTTGGTATGTAACATGACTATTTGTCAAGCCTTATTTATGCCAAAAAACCAAAAAAATATATAAAATTCAAAAAATATATGGTATTATTTTTACCTATTCTATGTTTATTTATTTCATTTTGAGATTTAACCATGGCTCTAGTCTTTCTAGATGGCTTTTATAGGACAGGGTGGCATTTTTATTGTGACAACCATTGGACCTTTTGACCACCATGCCATATTTACGACTTAGGTTTGACCCCCTCAAGTTATGACTTTAACCACTCTCCTTTATGCACATCGTTGCTTCGCAATAGAGCTTACCTGATTATGGATACCCTAGTATAGCACCTTTTTTTTGTCCTGATGTCCATGCAGTTATTTTATCCTCTTTTTGGAATCCCTCCTTTTGGCTTGGCATGACTTAGAATATGAGCCCCATGTCCCCTTATTCATCATATTTCTAGCCATACCCCAGGAAGATTCCACCATATTATCCCTTGTGATTCCAACTTTTTATCATCTTATTTTTGCATGGCTATGCCCGCCTAGGGAATTTTGTATGCACATATGAGAATTCAACTTATAGTGTCTTATGCTTTGAGTTCTTGGCTTTGTCTCCTCCCTTATATTTTGACCTCTAAGCTATCTTATAATTCATTTTGGCCATCAATTACTCTTTTGATCTAATGCATTAAGGGGAATTTTATCAACCTATTTTCCCCCCTAACGGCTAATACCTCTGAGTCATTATGTTGTTTACCTTTTTCTAGGCCTTGACCACAATTTTTCATAGTGTTACGCCACATCCACATGGATCTCATCTTTTGCATGTAATTGGAACCTTCCAACCACACGGAGGACACATTGTCTGTGCGTTTATAACCTATATCTCACTATTTTTTGTGTGCAGTTGGGGGACTTATTCTAGAGACTTATGGTTCCTAGAATATTAGTTCAAATCATTATATTATCCTATCTATTTGAGTTGGCTAGGACTCATTTTTTAGAAGCTTCTATAACCTCTCTTCGCCCCAAGCGTCTACATTCATCCTCCCATGAGTCCTCTTCTTCCTATTTATACTAGGCCATATTAGAGGGTAAGGATATTTTTTGATAGCCATAGTTTTGGAGAATGAGCTTTAGAGATTATATGTTGTTGTTGTGATCCAAATTTGAGGGCTTCATGATGTTGTCATTCCTTTTTTATTACAGTGTGGAGAGTTTGTCGAAATGAGGAGAGGAGAACCAAAGCCTGAGGTATACTAATGTAATTTCATTTATATGGTTAATGAAATCTATGTTCCTTCCCCTTATATCATCATTTGCAGTGGTTTATATGTGTAATTTATGGTTTTTTTGAGTTGACGATCTTCTGTGGAAGATCACTTCTCGTCTTCATTTGTTTGTGTTTGTATGCAGTCTTTGGATCAAAAGTGGATGAAAGGGATCATATGATTGGAGCACAAAGATTCTGCAGCAGGCCCAAAACCCTTCACCGACCTATGAGGAGGAAAGGTACTTACTCATCTTTTGTAGCATTAGAAATTGCATAGAAGTTTCTTGCATGGCCATATGGTTTGGGGATTTTTATTGGATTGTCTTCACCATTATTTTTGTTGTCTGGTGATCTTAATCGGGCATAATATCATGGAGTAATAACTCATTGTGTATATAATTTAAAGCAAAAATAAGCCAAAGTCATTGTTGGGAAGACATGATCTAATTTGGTAGAAACTGGAAAACATTTTCATTGTTATTTGTTGCATGTATAAATATAAATATACATACTTTATAGATATTTTTACTAATACATGAAGTAAATCTATCTCTTTTGAATCATAATTGTTAATAAAAAAAGTTTTATAGAATGAAATATTAAATATTTATTTTGCAATCCTAGTGATATATTAAATATTGCACTATGTTTTAGGTTTGAAGTTCCTTGTTTATATATTAAGTGTTTTCTTTCAAGTCCAAAGTTCCTCTATCTATGCATCAAGTATTTACTTCTTAAATTCTTATTCAACAATCAAGGCAATATATTAAACAACATGTTGTGCATTAGGTTTGAATTTTCTCTTTCATGCATCAAGTGTTTACTTCTAGGCTTGAAGTTCCCCTACTTCTTCCAATCTAGTAACCGATGTTATAGAATTATCTCCTTGTTTTCCTTTTATAACATGCTCCATGCCACTTTACTCATCAATGTTATAGAATGGTATCTTTGCTATATTTGATAGCATGCCCCAATATGGACTAGGTTCATTTCTAATCTCCTAACATGGGGAAGGTTTATTTCTAATGGTTAATCAAGTGGAGTTATGTAATATTTTGATGCAAGCTCTACACACCCATCCACCTCTAAATCCAAATATATAGTGGGATATGTTCCTTTTCCACTTTCTAATAATGTGTGACAATGTAATTATAAATATAAATACACATTTCAATATGACCTCTGCCATTATTAAATGTTGTCTTGAAAAAAAAAAAATATATATATATATATATATATATATATATATATATATATATATATATATGCGTGTGTTTTTTAACACGATTTTGAAAACTGAAACATAGTTTTTTTAATCTTGTCATATTTGAAAATATAATTAATCTTTCCATATATTTTAACTAATAAAAAAATTAAAATTTCCTTGTTAAAAATTTGAAAATAAATACTTTAATAAATATTTAATTTTACAAGACATTACAATAAATTATAATAAAACATAACATTTTTTTTTAAATGAACTATGGCTATTGAAAATATTGACCAAATATTTGCTTCTAATACTATATTCTATGACAGGGACTAACCAATAAAATGGTTGCAAACTAATAACTTTCTCAATGTAAATTCAATGGAAAGTCAAGACTATCGATGATGTTTTTCACATGAATTTTCTCCATCTACTTAGATATTTCACTTATAGGAAAAACCATTGACTAATTAAAAGAGTAGTATATCTATATATCTATCTATAAATTATATTTGTTAATTTAAATTTAAATTAATTGTATTAAATTTAAATATTCAAACTCATAACATTAACACGATGATCAACTTTACTAATTTAAGGGCATAACATCATGCCCTCCTAGAATAGATGCATCTAGTTTATTTATAAAATTAATCTCATTGCATAAGAATGGTGGGGACAACTCTCACTTATTATGTCATTGTGTGGCATATAAGGATGAGCTGGAGGCATTAGTTTGCTCATATATGTGAAAATTTTAGCTTTCCCGAATGTTGAATTTAGCTTTTTGCATAAATTTCCTTGTAGATGTGAGTGTGCCACCACATGCCCAGGCCAAAGTTCGAGGGATGTGTTAGGGTCCCGTGATTTGGCCGATTGGCTAGCCAAATGACGATGTAACATCAAACCAAGCTTTGGCGCCCAAGGACCTAGCCTTCCTGGACTCAGAGAGGGCTCTCTCTATAAGTGCAAAAGATGTCGGTGTGTTTACTTGCGATGTTCTGATATTAGGCTAGTTATGAAGTGTGTTTTTTGGTTTTTTTTAGTTTTTAAGTTTGTGAGGGATGAAACTGATCAAATACATAAACTGGATGACAAGATGTAGATAAATTGGGCTATGGGGTCAAACAGATCAAGGAAGCTATGAAGTAATGATGTAAAGCTGCTGTAGGGCCGATTTGATTCACAGTAGAAGGGATCTCTGGGCAAAATGGATTAAATGGACAATAAGTTGGTGAAAAACAAGGGATTTCAAGTGCAAACTAGTTAATAGCAGACATAAACATGTAATAGCAAGCCATTAATCATGCTAGGAATAACTATAAGCTAATCAATACATAGAAATCAAACATTCCAGCCATACATAGAGGTATATGACCCTCTAACTTCGGGAAAAGGATATCAGACTTTGGGGAAAACATATGAGACAAACTAACAACTCATAAACTATGCCGGAACGCCTAAACATAGTCTCTAAGTCATTGGGCACTTGGACAAATAAATTTTCATAGTTTTAGGCAAAGGGCTAGATCGGGACTAGGCCTCCTTGGTTCAACAAGATGATCAACAAATCAGTCAAAGAGAAAGTTTTATGGACAGAACTATGGGCAGCTTGTAGATAGGTAGGGAAAACCATACATCCTACTCAACATACATAGAACTGATGAATAAAACTTAGCAACAATACCTTAGGTTACTAAAGAGCAGCTAAGAATTCTTTAGCATAACTAAGGGAGAAGAAAACATCAAGCTATGAAGATTCAGGGATTTTGAGGTGTCTCCATGGGCATGTCTCAAAATCAATCTTTACTGATCTATAGCAGCAAGAAAAATGAAATATGAGTGAAAACTAGAAGACAAAACAACATTAAGAAGCACTATACCATTCTACCATGTCAAGGAAACCATCAACAAGCCTTCAACATTCCTCAAAAGCATCCAAGAGGCAATCCAAACATCATAACTCAAGTGTATTCTTCAAAGCTCATATGACCAATGCATTAATTTTTCTCTCAAGTTCAGCCTCCTCATTTACAATGAGAACCATGGGATAAATAGGCTAGAAGGAGGAAAACCTCATGGAGCAACTAGCTATCCCATTGGCCAAGTTAAAATATCTAAACTTGTCCTTGAGGCTTTGCAAAGCCCAAGGCACAAAATATCTAATAAAATATCTAAAAAACTGCTAAAAACGGAAATTATATTGACTTTACATGATTTTCCCATGATAAAAATAGCTTAACGCACATTTGGGAAAAGCAGATTTTTGGAGTTCAAAAATTGCAAAAATACTTCATATTTATGCCTGAAAAAGGTCCCCTGACTTGCTGGATGCAAATGGAAGCCTTCTCGATGTCGAAATGAGGCTCATTATGGCTCTTTGGAAAGCCCTCTGTGTCTTCTTTCCAATGCAAGTGGAATCATCTCAATCTGATCTATGAAAGTCCCTCAAAACTGTACCTGTGTGTCAAAACCCAGAAAATAGCAGACTGCTGATATGGCGGGCAGAATGTGCAAAATGAGGCTGTTTTTCGCCAATTTGAGGGGGCGAATGATCGTCAAATGCCCTGAAAATCGCTGGAGAGCTGCTCATGAAATTATGGAATCCATTGGTATCACCCTCCTCCCTTGACGACTCATCAAACTGAAATGGCGCATTTATGAGTTTTTGGCCAAAAACCCAAAAAATGCCAAAAAACAAAAAGTTTTTGAAACAGGCCCAAAATTGGCATGCATGACCCTCAAAGGTCCATAGAGACATGCTCCGAAGCTGAAGCCAAAATATCGAGGGCTGATGTGCTTTTTTCTTCTTTCCGTGCTAGGCGCCTCTCCTTCAATTTCTTCAATTTTTCTTGTGCCACCTTCAATTTGCGCCTGGCAAATTGATTTAGCTTCTGAAAGTGAAGAGTTCTCTTTCTCTGTAGCTCAAGATCCCTGTTTGCCTTCTCAAGCTTTGTTTCCAAATGCTGGTTGGCCCTCTCGAGCCATGCTTCCTTGTTTTCCTCAATTTCATGTTCAAAGAGAGCAGTGAGAGGAAAGGCTTCGAACTGAGCTTGTTCTTCAGCTTTCTGTTTCTCCAA
Source organism: Pinus albicaulis (assembly GCA_034641835.2). Taxonomy (NCBI): domain Eukaryota; kingdom Viridiplantae; phylum Streptophyta; class Pinopsida; order Pinales; family Pinaceae; genus Pinus; species Pinus albicaulis. The sequence goes on from CM076573.1 coordinate 828,782,836, forward strand.
GGCTCTCCTAAGCCCGATGGTTCTAGGCCTCTTTCGCCTAGGCTGGTCCTCTTCCTCTTCATCATCAAATTCGCCAACAAGCTCCTCAATTCTTACTTGCGCCTTTTCGGCCTCCTTTTTGTACTTGATTGCCCTTGCCTCATGAATGGCTGCATGATACTTCATTTGTTTGTTCTCAACCTCCAAGAAATGATTGAAATTCCTTGCCCTTTGAAGATCTTCTTGTAACACCTCAATTTTCCCTTCTTTGTGAATGAGGAGGTTTTCAAGGATGTGTGCCTCATTATCACTGTCATCTCTTGGGATAGGGATGACAGCTGATTTACCTCCATGCTTGGCACTTCCTCCAACTGCACTTTTGCCTTTGAAGGCCAATCTAGCGCTCTTTCTCCTTGGCAAGCTAGAAGTTGTCTTTTTGGGCAATTTCCTCTTTTTAGGAACAGTTTTGGTCACTGTCAAGGAGGTAGCTTCAGCTTGCTGTCCTCTCTCAACATCCTGTCCAGCTTGTGGCTCAAAAGATGCTTCAATTGTTTGCTCAACCTGCTGCTCTTCAATCTCTGTCTGCTGCTGTTCCTCTTCCTGTACTTGCTGCTGTTCATCAACCTCTAGCTGCTGTCCCTCTTCCTGAATTTGCTGCTGTTCATCAACCTCTAGCTGCTGTCCACTGATTTCCAACTGCTGCTGTCCCTCAAAATCTGGCTGCTGCTGCTCATCATCCTCCTTTCCTCCCTGTGGCTCACTGCCCTCTCCTTCTCCTTGTTTACTTGGCTGCCCAGTGATCATCTTGAATTTTTTAGGGGTAGGCCTACTAGATAAAGGCACTGGGCGATGGACAGGCTGAGTAGGAGACACATGAACAGGAGGGACAGTGGCGAAATCGGCATGGCTAACGAATGAATCCCATGAAACTCCTTTCTTCTCCAGCTGGTGTAAGAAGATGATTTTGATCAAGGAATGGTGAAAGAGAGAAGGGATTTGCTGAGGTGGAGCTTTCTTTTGGACAGTAGCTGCCATTTTCTATATGCTTTTGGACAAAAAGTATGGAAGGTTTAATTGCCTGCTCCTAGTAAAATGCATCAACAAGCGAACATGATAGGCAAAAATTTGGCTAAACCTCCCTTCACAAGTGAAATATCTCATTATGGCCTTCATCAGTGGAGCATAACTATCAAGAAGATAGGAGAAAGGGAAAATAGCAGTGATGGTTTCCCTATGTCTAGGTTTGATGAAAGGTTTATAATCCTCCAGATCAAGATGCGCTTGTTTAAACCACTTTTCACCATGATACGGGATCTTGGTAGCTTTGGATACATACCTTGGAGAGATTTTGAAGTCAAGACTTGCTAACTGGAAGTGTTTGTCCTTGAATCTCAAAGCGCACAAATGTGTAAGTGGCGAGAAACTCTTGACTTCTTCTATCCTCTGACAGAATTCAAGACAGCCTACTTCATGGAAATTGAAAAGCACTGATGGGTGAGCATTGATTTCTTCTATGGAGATAGGCTCATATCTCTTATGTTGTCCGCCTTTGTGATCTCGTTTTGGAGGCATTCTGACTTTGAAACAAGCTTTGGAAGAGGCAAACTGCCTTCACTGTATGAAAAATGTCCTGCTGGATTGAAACTGGCCACTACACTGGCCTGGAAAGATATGGACCCTGTGATTTTGAATAAAAAGCAATAATGTTCTTGGAATAAGCCACCTCTGCACTTATTAATAACAGTCCTTCAAATCTGGATATACTTTCAGCTATGTAAACTTCTCAATAGAAAACCATCAATAAAGATGAGACAATATGCTGTGTAAGTTTCCTGTATGTAGTTTTAAGCAATCATTCCTCTTGGTGAGTCTGCCAGGGATCAACCACCACTGGTATTAGTGTTTTCAAAACAAAACTCCAATATATAAAAAAAAACCCTTCTCTTCAGGTCATTCACCTTAAAAAATACCTCTGTCAACAGATTCCTGTAGAGACCATACAGTGGAAAGAAAGGAGACCTTTTGGTTAGGTGAAGTGTTTAAGGAAAACACCTTTCACTTGTGACTTTTGAGAAGTCAATCACCACCTTTATACCTCTGCCTTTGATGTCAAAATCCAACATTAGCAACCTCTGTCTTTCACTATGCTGTTTACCTTTGAAAATCTCTGTCAACCAGTCTTCAACATGATACAATATGGTTTCTAGGAAAGGCAGACTCAAGTTGGATGTATAACTAATGCACAGTGGTTTTTAGGAAATATACTCTCTGCTTGTGAGTTTAAGAGATCAACATAATACCTACACCTCTGTTTTAATATCAAATGCAGTCACCAAGTACTCTGCCCTTTAGACAGTGGCCATTTTCACTTGTGAAGTTTTGAGAAATCTAACACCACTTTGGTACCTCTGCCTTTAATGTCAAAATCTAACCATCAACAATCTCTGCTCCTCCGTGTACTGTGTACTCCTGGCTTCAAATGTTAAACTTGATCATCAACAACCGAGCCTCATAGAAAATTGCCTTATTTTACCCTTAGAATACCTTTGTCAACAAATCTTCAGAATGATATAATATAGTGAAATGAAGAAACAGACCTAGCTTGGGTGAAAAAATCAGTGCACAGTGGTTTTTAGAAAACACCCTCTTCTGCTTGTGAGTTTAAGAGAGCCACCCAAATACCTGTACCCCTGTTTTAATATCAAATTTCAACACTAACAACTCTGTTCTTCAGAAAAAGGCCCCTTTCTTTGTGAAGTTTTAAGAGAACAAGAAAAAATGCCTTTGTACCTCTGCCTCCAGAGTTAGAAACACATCAATGAAATCTTCCCTTCAATGTAACATTTACTCTTAGAGTCTCTTTGTCAATCAGTTTTTTAACATGATAATGAGGTGAAGAAAGAGGGAAAACCTAGGTTAACCATACACAGTGCTTTATGAGGGACCCTTTTCTTGTGAAGTTTTAAGAAATCACTTGTATAACTCTGCCTTCAAAGTTCAGATTTGACCACCAACAAACCTTGCCCTCTAGAAAAATGGCCCTATCCACCCTTAAAAATTCTCTGTCAATAAACTTACAGCAGTGAAATCTAGTGAAATAGGAGGGGCAGCTTGTTACAAAGGAGTGCTTGCAAGATAGGCAACAGTCACTCTGCTCTTGAAACCTATGCTGTCAATAAATACAATGATTTGAAAACGATACAAACTGGTTCTCAACCACAAAACCCCGTATTTCAATCACCTCATCTCACTGTGTAGGAAAACTACTTTTGTTTTTAGCAAAAATAGCAAGGTCCGGGATTTTCAAACAGTTTTGTCACTTATCAACACCTTGCACACGATGGGAGTTCATAAAAATACCTCGAATTTGATGGATGCTCGCTTGATAGGATGCAAGAAACCCTGGATAGCTTGGAAAAGACGCGCGGCAACCTCTGGAGAAAACCCGTCGCGCAAAAAGGAATGTGTCGGGTCGGCCTGTCGTGTGGTCGGGCGGCCACCTACAGGTACGTCGCGCCCACCTACAGGCACGTCGCGCCTGCGTTGAAAACCTTTATAAAATGATGCCCAGGCACGTCGCGCCGAATTCCAGGCACGTCGCGCCGCTGTTGAATGCAAATTTGTGAATTTTCGCCCGGTTTTCTTGCTTGTTTGATGCTGGGGATGCACGGGATTTTGACTCTAGTTTTTGAAAGTGAATTTCCCACTCTCACACTTCGAACTTATATCATTTTCAAACAAGCATCCCAACGGTCAGTTGAACATTAATTTTTTAACTTTGTTTAGTGTTCAAACCTTGGGTTTGTAACTTGAATATATACATCCGATCCTTGATTCTACCCCCGGGCTTTGAACCTAAGCAACTTCAACAAATTCTCCATTACTTCCGTCACAGCGTTATAAAATTGCCAATGAGATACCTGAAATAGGTTTGTTTCTGATAGGACATGATTCTGTAGGCCTGTTTTGACAATCTTCGGTCCTTTGATTGCTTTCTCCAATCTTTAACACAGAAGGTGCCAAGTTCACTGACCCAACTTGGATTTGCATATGGCTTCTCAATTTCAAAGGCGCTTCCTTTTTGTTTCAAACAACTTCCTGCTTGAAGGTACATTAGTGATGATATATCTATCTTTTGAATGGTGGGAGGAATGCACTTGCCTCAAACTCAAAGATTGACCATTTATCAAACTGCCTCTTTGTCTATTCATAGCATTGTATACCTGTCATCATGCATTCTATGACTCAACCTTGGTCACTGTTTTACTTTCCCAGTGATAAATTGCTGCTTCTAGGTGTTTCACAAGTTTTTCTCTGGACTGTAAATACACTTTTTAGGTTGCATCCTTTCACACTAGACTTCTCTGTTTACTCAGAAGGGATTCCCTTAGATTTCTGGATAGGTGATCATGGAATGTCTTTAACCCTTTTTAAATCAACTGCTCCTTTGGCATTAATAGCATACAATATGTTCAATACTTTCTCCTTTCCACTAGATGTACTGTCTGACAGATAGTTCTTGAAATAGGAGTATCAATACCTTTACATTATCAGCACTATCATTCATCTGTGAAATGACCTTTCTTCCTTTTTGGCCTCCTTCCACTGCTTTCTTGTATCAATCAGTTTCAGCACCCTGCAGTAGTTTCGGCCCTCTACTCATGCATGGAGGAGGCTCTTCATCAGATAAGGTGTCCGGAGACTTTTTGACCACTAGGTTCGACACAGCCTTTTTCTGAATGTAGTGGTAAGAAACCTCTTGAAAAACATCAGTCTTAGAATCTTCTGCTTTGACATATCATTGTTGACCTTGGTGACTTCTGTTCGATAATATTGTTTACTGTCTTATAGTAGTTTTAGATATTTGAGCATTTGTCTCATGATTGATTACTTTGACAAATAGCCTTTGTGACTATGAAGGTCGATGCTTTCTTGAAAAACCAAGACCTTTCTCGTGTAGTGTGTGTGCTTGTTGGGTTTTTCATTCTGTTGATCCTTGGATGAGCGGTACTTTCTGTCTTTGGATGTTTACTGATGACAGGTCCTTCTAAAGTTCAACAATTCATATGGTTTGCAAGTTTGAAATGAACTCCTTTATCAGGCCAAAATCCCCTTTCCTTTGAGCTTATCATATTTCCACTATATTCCTGTTATGGTCAGCAATTACATTCATGAAACACAGAAGATGTTGTTTGTTGTTTCGGTAAAGGCAAACACAGACCTGACATACAGAGTCCTTTCCTCGCCCTACCTTATGTGGAAGGAGCGCCCTAACCTGGCCTTAATTGGGGGGTTTGTGGACGCGACAATTACCATTTCTTTGAACGGTGGCGACCCCTTTCTTCTTGCCTTCAGACACTGTGGAAAGAGGGCGCAAGGTCTGATGAGTGACTTTTGTTTACTGACTTCTGTCTGTTGAGGCTCTGTAATACACTTACGGCTTGTTGTTCCTCTAAACATAAATAAACAGTGCTCATAAGATAGAGAAATATATTTCTGTCTTTGTGGTCGCAGAACAACATTGGAAAACTATTAAATGAGCTTGAGATTAGGTTTATACGGTCTTTGAGATCTCGGTGTAATTGGCGCGACTTGGTGTTGTCAATTTCATTTGCAAGTAAGGGATCGATCATGGGAGATGCTGCTTTAGATGGAGTGACTTTTTGGCTTTTTGATGATTGCCAAAGGTGAAATGTCCTAAACGCCACTTCCTAACATAGGGTAGACCTTTGAAACAGATGTGGATTTGCCTTTTAAAGCTGATGGGCAGACTAATAAGGCTGAGGTTAGATAGGATTGTTGACAAGGAGGTTGTGGTTTTGCCAGGGGTGGACTGAATAGGTAGTAAGGCGAAAAAAGTTTTGGGAGGGTTTTCTGGATGACATATTGACATAAGGAAATCAGTTTCTAGAAAACTCAGCTGAAGATATGGTCATCACTAACATGTAAAAAATACTGATGGCTAACAGTGGCTCCATTTGGGGAGGGCAGCTCCTCGTCAGGAGGTGTCCAGAATTCAGATTTTTGGATTATGAAGACCAGTGCCTTATCCATTGGCGCAAAATTTACCCTTCTCTTGATGTTATTTCTGAAAAGTGTCAGCATGGTTAACATCAATGATACTTCTACCTACCCCACTATCTTTCCTAACATTTTTTCTTCTCTTTGGCGCATTTGAACTAGCAGCCTTTTGACAATGTATATTTTTCTTTTTGCAAAATGAACCTATCTATTTCTACTCTTATATTTGCCGGGAGTTCAGATTAAACTGATGAACTCCTTCATTACTCTATCTAAAACTAGATGCGGCCCCATCAGATTAAGCGTTTTGACGAGTTTCTTCTCTAACCTACAACGCAGAAATTTAAAAATGATCTAATCGGGATTCTTACTGGGGGACATCGCATTCACCAAACATAAAAAAGACAAAGCGCACACGAATATTTAAATATTAAACAAAACTAGACAAGCGGGGTTAAGATGTACAATGTGTTTTCATCCCTCGCTTCTCTCTTTGGTTCTGTTTTAGGCATGTGGAACCAGAATCTCTCCCTAATCTAAGCTCTGTGATAAGTCAATCTTACACAATGTTGACTATCTTTGCACTCACTAACTTATCAACAAATAAATTTAAACATGCTCAGCTATGATTAGGCTAGATAGCTGAACAAGACATTGAAGCACTAGTAGCGGCATTTAGACTTGCTCGCTTTCCGAAAAACTATTTTTTGGAACATGGGGCCTTTGTTCTATCTTCACTTGCCCTCTTTTCTGCTTTTTACTGTTTTTGACTTTCCTATCTTTTACTGTTTTTGACTTTTCTATTTTTTCAATATTTTAAACAATGGTATGTACAATGACTGAAAGTGTTTCAAACTCAAAAATGGATTTCTTGACAGAAACAGTGTTTTAATGTCCTGCCATTCACAGGACCCCCAAAAATTTCAGTCCCATCAGGTTCTTGTAAGAAGAAAGCATTGTTTCCACTAACTGAGCTGATGATGTAAGGCCCTTTCCATAAATTTTCAAACTTGCCATGTTTACCTTTATCTTCTCTTCTAGAATCCCATTTTAAAACTTTATCTCCAATTTGAAAATCATTTTCCTTAGTTCTTCTGTCAAAAATCTGTTTTATTTTGTCTTGTGCTAACTGACCCCTTTGGTAAACTTCTTCTTTGGTTTGTTCTAAATGGATAGTCTGATTTACTCTCCTTTGTATATCATTTTCTTCTATTTGGACTTCTTGTAGTAATTTCATTACTGGAACTCCTAGAGAGGTTGGGAAAATGGCGTCAACACCATAGACTAGCTGGTAAGGGGACATACCTATGGACTTCTTGGTAGTTAATCTATCAGCCCATAAGGTGTGCACTAGTTTCCCATGCCATGCTTTTTTATTTTGTTCCAGAAGTTTTTTGATAATGTTGACAAGGCTTTTGTTAGAAGACTCGGCTAAACCATTACCTTGAGGGTAATAGGCTGTGGAATGCCCTAATGAAATATGATACTTGTGACAGAAGTCTATCGTTTTCTTGGAAGAGAAGGCAGCGGCGTTATCTGTAATGATTTTCCTGGGACAGCCAAATCTGGATAGGATATTGGTTTCTAGGAACGTGATGATGACTGAATCGGTGGCGTTCCGAGATGGTATGGCTTCTATCCATTTGGTAAAGTAATCAGTGGCGGTGAGGATCCATTTATGTTGAGCGGAGGAGGAGGGGTGAATTTCCCCAATGAAGTCTAGACCCCATTGTTGGAAGGGTCCTTCAACTATGATGGGATGTAAGGGCAAAGGTAGAAGCTTTTTCTTGCCATAAAAAATTTGACATTTATGGCAGGTCATGACCAGTTTGTGAGTATCGGGGAACAAGGTGGGCCAATAATAACCGGCTCTAAGGATTTTGTTTGCAGTAGTTTTCCAGTAGAGATGACCTCCACATTCCCCCTCATGCATTTCCCGCATGATTCTCTCTGCATCAGGCTCAAGCAGACATTTAAGTAGCATACCAGTAGGATTCTTCCAATACAGAGAACTGTCTATAATGCAAAACTTTAAAGATTTTTGTTTGAGGAACCTTGCTTTTGTTTTTGACAAAGATGGAGGAGCATTCATATAAGTTAATACATAGAGAATATCTGCATACCAAGGTGAATCCAAAAATTTTTGATCTATAGGAGGAAGTGCACACTCTTCTTGTTCTTCTAAAGCATCGACAAAATTTATATCTAAAGCTTGGAGGTTGGTTTCAGCCATTAATCTCGCGAGTCCTTGTCCTTTAACTAGTTTAGTAGGCCTGATTTCTAGATCATACTCTAGGATGATAGCAATCCACTTTCCCCTTTTACCATCGGGATCTTGGTTGAGAATGTCCTTGACGACAGTATTAGGGACGAAAGCTATGACATGAGAATGTAAGATGTAGACTCGGAAATATTTTAGTGCCTTTACCAATGTGAATGCCCGTTTCTCCATGATGTTATATTTCAAGGGAGCATCTCTTAGGGACTTGCTAAAAAAGGCAATGGGTTGCTCTTGTCCCGCCGCATTCTTTTGCAACAATACCGCAGCTATTGTATGTTCTGAGGCAAATGAAAAAATGTAAAAATCTTTAGTAAAGTCAGGGCTTATTAATACAGGTGTTTCAGTTAAGGCCCTTTTAATCAGTTCAAAAGATTTTTTGGCTTCTAAAGTCCATTTAACCCTGACCTCCTTTCTTAACATATTTGTGATCTCTTTTAGGAGCTCAGCAAGATTCGGAATGAATCTTCTTAAGAAATTTATCTTGCCGATAAAGGACTGTAACTCCTTTATGTTTCTGGGGTGACTTATCTGTAAAATACCTTCGATTCTCTGGGGGTCTATTTTAATTCCTTCTTCCGAAATAATGTGACCTAGGAGTTTTGCTTCCTCTAGACCGAAAAGTGTTTTCTTGGGGTTTAGGGACAAACCATACTTTATGCATTTGTTGAAGACTTTTCTTAAGTGTACTAGGTGTTCTTCATCTGATTTAGAATATACTGTTATATCGTCGAGATATATGACTATGAAAACACCTATGTCTTCTGAGAAATCTATGTCCATGGCTCTTTGAAATGTGGCGCCAGCATTCATTAGTCCGAAAGGCATTTTAACGTACATAAAAGTGCCCCAGGGGGTGGTGAAAGCTGTTTTATGCTGATCGGTAGGATAAACCAATACTTGGTTATAACCAGAAAAACCATCAAGTAATGAGATTCTTTTAGCGCCTACGACCTTCTGAAGTATGTGGTCCATTTTGGGCAGAGGGTAGTTATCTTTTAGACATGCCCTATTCAAGTTTCGGAAATCTATGCAAAGTCTGATTTCACCGGTCTTTTTTCTAACTGATACTAAATTTGAAACCCACTCAGAGTATCGGAGAGATACTATTATACCGGCATCATAAATCTTTTTAATTTCTTTTTCAACTAATGGTAATAAAACTGGGTTTATCCTTCTTAACTTTTGTTTGAAAGGTTTTTGATTTTCTTTGAGGGGAATTTTATGTTGGATGATGCTGGTGTCATATGATTTTAAATCTTGGTACCCCCATGCAAACACATCTTTAAATTCTTTGAATAGATTTATGTATCTTTGTTTTATGTCAGGCGGGAGGGTTTTGGATAGTTTAATGTTTTTAGGCTCTTTTGGATTTCCTATGTTGTATTCCTCTATGTCATCCTCTGTAGATTCCATTTTAGGCTTTTTGGCCACATCATTAAAGTCAAACAATTCTTCTAAGGGTGCGAGCCCTCTAGGTATGGTGTCATTTTCGCAGTGTAAGACTTCAAGTTCTCTTTGGTCAATGTATTCTTCTATCTCCCTGTCACATGGATGGTCTACCAGGTTTAGATTGGTCCACAAAGGTGGGTTTAGCTCTTGGTCTTGACTCATGTTGGTTTCCCTCTCTTCATTTCCTGAGTCTGTTTTGGTTATCTCAAACTCATTTTTAGATTGGAGGAGATCATCAATTTGATCATCATCTTGGAATACTTGCCAATGGTCAAGATTATCTGGTATAGTAGGGCGGTGTTTCACTTGGATGTCATATTGCTCACTCATACATGGTATTTGGCTAGTGCTTGCAGCAAAGGCGAGCTCATTTGCCAGACTATTTTGAATCCTAGGGGTATAGGTGAGTTCATATTTTTCAAAAGTTTTAAGGATATCCAAAGCTGCATTCCTATATTCTCTCAGTCTTGGGTTCTTGGCTGAATATTCACCTTTGATTTGCTTAAGTACAAGCTCTGAGTCCCCTTGAGCTGTTATTCTATTGGCACCTAAGTCTCTAAGCATGTGTAGACCAATGAGAAGGGCTTCATATTCCGCAATGTTATTTGTACATTGGAATTCTAATCTGAAAGAATGACCTTTCTTAGTGTTGTGTATCCAGATGCCTGCTCCTGAACCTGTCTTGCCACAAGAGCCATCAAAGCTTATACTCCAAAGAATTTCCTTTTCATACATGATACTAAGCTATTTCTCAGGTTCCTTGGGACTTTGGTCATCAATCTCTTCACTCAGTAATGGTTTGGACATGTCTTCATTTTCTTTTATCTGCTTGTGTATATCACCTTCATTGTATAAGATAAAAGAATCTAAATTGGAATGAATGGAATAGATGGGGGTATTGTTTGGCTTATCTCTGTTGCTAACCATATATTTCATGCGAGCCTCCCGGTATAGTCTCCTAGTTTGGTTGAAAACCGGAATAGTGGCGAATGACATATCCATTTGAAGGCTACCTTGTATTTTGGCAAACCAGGCTCTTGATAGTAGCATTCCATATTTGGGTGTGATGTCAGCCACCACCACGTCCATGACTAAGTTTTTGGCTGGTAGTTGTGTTAGGGCAAAGTCTAGATTCTTTATCAGACCTACACATTTGACCTGGCTTGAGTCGAAAGAATACAGGTTTTTGTAAGGTTGGGTCACCTCCAGTCCTAAGTTTTCCATGACTGCTTTAGGCATGAGGTTGTGGGAGGCACCAGAATCTAACATGGCATTATGTAATATTTTGTCCCGGATGTTCAAGCTTATGTAGAAAGGAGAGATAGATCCTTCTTGATATTCACCTTCTACTTTAGGGCCAAATAAAAGCTCAGGTTTGTCGTTAGTTAGATTCAAGGTATCAGCTTTGTTCTCTAGGTCAAATACTTTGAAAATTTGAGATCTATACCTATCTATAGTTACTAGCTCTGTAAGGGGTATGGTAATTTTTATCTTGGAAATTTCCCCTTCGAAACTAAAAGGAGTGGGTAGCTTGGGCAGATTTGTTTCAGCTTTCTCAGACATAACCTTTTCTATGTTCTTAATTTGCTGACTCTGGCTCGGGACTTCTTTTGATACAGCCAACTTTGGGGTTTCTGTAGAGGTACTAGGAATATCTGAGCTAATGCTTGTCTGAATGGCCTTGCCTTTGTTTTGGTCAACCCTTTGGGACTTAATTTTGCTTTTATTTATGGTCTCATTTAGGGTTTTATCAGGGATTTTGATATGGTCAGGGCTATTCTGTTTGGGATGGTTTTGGTTTTTTCTACTTCTAAGATTATACTGACGGTGAGCTTCTATAATGGCATTTTGAAAGTCTAAGGCAGGATCGTCGGGATCTTCATAGTTGGTCTCACCCTGGTTAGAAGAACATAGCTCTTGTTCTTCTGCAGTGAGGTATACCTCGCTTTCATTATCAGATCCTACGAGATTCAGATGACCTTCATCCAGAGGTTCTGTCTCCCTATCATCTTCTCCCACATATTTTTCATTGAATGGTGGCCTGATCTGTTGGTCATTATCCCTTGGTCTGTTTTGGGGCTGTTCCCTCCTAAAGTTTTGGTTTCGGTTTCTAATTGGAGGGTTCGGCTGGTTGTCTCTAACAGGAGATTTTTCATTGATCTTTTCCCACATTTTAGCCATGGATTTGACTAAGTCATCTATTCTGGGATCTAGGGAAGGTGACGAAGTGGAGACCTCATCTCTATATGTGACCTTTCTCTCTGATCTAGTTCTGGCTCTTTTTTCAGCTAAGTTGGCATCTGCTTTTATAGCTATTTGTTGCATTTCCTCCAAGGTAGGGGGATCTTTGTCTCTCAGATGATATGTCATGTCTAGGATCTGCTTCCTGGAAATTTTGCCATTAAACCAAGTGGAGGTTTGAAATGAGGTGGGAGGGAGTTATATACACTGTTGAACCTAGTACAGTAAGCTTGGACACTTTCCCCATTTTCCCGTTTTAGATTGTTATATTCTGACAGGATTTGAATGGGGTTTCTTCGGATTTCCCACCTATTTCTGAAGATTTGATGCAGTTCGGGGATATTATGGATGCTGTTTGGAGCTAAGCTCTTGAACCATGCTTTGGGTTCACCACCAAGACTTTGGGCAAATATTCTCATTCGGACAGTCTCGTCTTGTACCTCTAGGTATTCATAAGCATCAGTCATTCTACTTATATGCTGTTGAGGTGTGGTGGTGTCTTCTCCGGTAAAGTGTGGGATCTTGTCCTGATATTTGTTTGGGAGAGGAGCTAAAGGTGGTGGCAACACCAAAGGTGCGTACCAGGCTGCCATGACTGGAGCTAATGGATGATGTACAAGATGAGGACTAGTAGGCTGAAATGAAGTGGTTTGAACACGTGTAGCGGATGAACTTGGACTAGTGATCTGGTTTTGAGCAGATCTAGGATGATAGGAGCCAAATTGATAAAGAAGCTGGAAATCAGGAGGAGTGGTGGGTGAGGCTTCTCTAATAGGACTCTGTGGTGGGTTTAGGGGTTCAAGATTGTCAAAGTTAATCTTACTATATGATTTGCTTCTGGGAAGAGCTTGTGATGACTCTAGCTCAAAAGGTGAATCTAGTAGGATATTTCGAGTTTTAGGTACAGATCTTGCTCTACGGATGGATCTATTGGTAGCTAGATGATCAGTTTCAGAAGCTTGCCACAGAATCTTCTCTGGGTCATCTACTATGATAGGGGGATTTGGGTCTGGATGGGATCTGGTATTGATTCTTCGGGAAGCCAGATTTTAGATCCAGAGTTTAAAGAGAATGGTATTGGTGAATGTTTTGGATGAGTGATTTCTCTAAAGTTCTACTAAGGTGAAGGATGGTCAAAATAAAAGGGATGGATTAGTGGAGTCGCCAGGTGGAACTGGGTTGTTTTTGTGAAGATAGCTATGGTCCACCACCGGTAACTAATGCGAGAATATTTGATTTTTTTTTGAATATATGTGCAGCCTATGGTTTGTTAAAGTATTCTAGACTTGTTTCAACACTTTGCTAGGGTGATGAGAACAAAAAGAGTTTACTCTAAAAAATGAGTCTAGGGACTGCTTGCTTGTTTATGGTACCTAAAGGAAAAAAGTCTATAAGAGTTTGCTGGACTATTATGTACTCAATGTCTTACCCTCTCCCGCTATGTTAGTGAGTGATGGGAAAGGTCTATCGGAAAGTAGCCTAGAGTTTGGTGAAATAGTAAGGCTTACTAGAAGTTAGTGGAGTCGCCAGGTGGAAAATTGGTTGTTATGAGATATATTTGTATGGTCCACCACCAGTACTTGACAAAAACCAATCTAAGGGAGTTTTTTGTGGTTTTTTCTGAGTTTTATGTGCAGCCTAGGATGTAAGAGTGTTATAAACCTGATTCATCACTTTGCTAAGATGGTGAAACAGAGAGTTTACACTAAATGATTCTAGAGGCTGATGGTTTAAGTTAAAATTTGAAGGACTAAGGAGCCTATAAAAGTTTGCTAGACTGTCATGTACTCAATAGGTCCCACCGCGATCGCCATTATGTTAGAGTGGCGATGAGGTGGCAAAATCAGATGGTATTCTAAAATTTAGCAAGGTAGTAAGGCCTACTGGAGGCTAGTGGAGTCGCCAGGTGGATTTTTAGTTGTTTTGAGGTATATTTGTATGGTCCACCACCAGTACTTGACAAAAACCAATCTAAGGGAGTTTTTTTGTGGTTTTTTCTGATTTTTATGTGCAGCCTAGGATGTAAGAGTGTTATAAACCTGATTCATCACTTTGCTAAGATGGTGAAACAGAGAGTTTACACTAAATGATTCTAGAGGCTGATGGTTTAAGTTAAAAGTTGAAGGACTAAGGAGCCTATAAAATTTCGCTAGACTGTCATGTACTCAATAAGTCCCACCATGATCGCCATTATGTTAGAGTGCGGTGGGATAAGTCAGCCAACTAATATTCTCAAAAGTCTCTAAGGATTAGGGAAACTAAGCTTGTTTAATACTCAGAGTCCCACCGTGATCGCCATTATGTTAGGGTCCCGTGATTTGGCCGATTGGCTAGCCAAATGACGATGTAACATCAAACCAAGCTTTGGAGCCCAAGGACCTAGCCTTCCTGGACTCAGAGAGGGCTCTCTCTATATGTGTAGGAGATGTCGGTGTGTTTACTTGCGATGTTTTGATATTAGGCTAGTTATGAAGTGTGTTTTTTGGTTTTTTTAGTTTTTAAGATTGTGAGGGATGAAACTGATCAAATACATAAACTGGATGACAAGATGTAGATAAATTGGGCTATGGGGTCAAACAGATCAAGGAAGCTATGAAGTAATGATGTAAAGCTGTTGTAGGGCCGATTTGATTCACAGTAGAAGGGATCTCTGGGCAAAATGGATTAAATGGACAATAAGTTGGTGAAAAACAAGGGATTTCAAGTGCAAACTAGTTAATAGCAGACATAAACATGTAATAGCAAGCCATTAATCATGCTAGGAATAACTATAAGCTAATCAATACATAGAAATCGAACATTCCAGCCATACATAGAGGTATAAGACCCTCTAACTTCGGGAAATGGCTATCAGACTTTGGGGAAAACACATGAGACAAAATAACAACTCATAAACTATGCCGGAACGCCTAAACATAGTCTCTAAGTCATTGGGCACTTGGAAAAATAAGTTTTCATAGTTTTAGGCAAAGGGCTAGATCGGGACTAGGCCTCCTTGGTTCAACAAAATGATCAACAAATCAGTCAAAGAGAAAGTTTTATGGACAGAACTATGGGCAGCTGGTAGGTAGGTAGGGAAAAACATACATCCTACTCAACATACATGGAACTGATGAATAAAACTTAGCAACAACACCTTAGGTTACTAAAGAGCAGCTAAGAATTCTTTAGCATAACTAAGGGAGAAGAAAACATCAAGCTATGAAGATTCGGGGATTTTGAGGTGCCTCCATGGGCATGTCTCAAAATCAATCTTTACTGATCTATAGCAGCAAGAAAAATGAAATATGAGTGAAAACTAGAAGACAAAACACATTAAGAAGCACTATACCATTCTACCATGTCAAGGAATCCATCAACAAGCCTTCAACATTCTCAAAAGCATCCAAGAGGCAATCCAAACATCATAACTCAAGTGTATTCTTCAAAGCTCATATGACCAATGCATTAATTCTTCTCTCAAGTTCAGCCTCTGATTTACAATGAGAACCATGGGATAAATAGGCTAGAAGGAGGAAAACCTCATGGAGCAACTAGCTATCCCATTGGCCAAGTCAAAATGTCTAAACTTGTCCTTGAGGCTTTGCAAAGCCCAAGGCACAAAATATCCCATAAAATATCTTAAAAACTGCTAAAAACGGAAATTATATTGACTTTACATCATTTCCCAAGGATAAAAATAGCTTAACGCACATTTGGGAAAAGCAGATTTTTGAGGTTCAAAAATTACAAAAATACTTCATATTTATGCTTGAAAAAGGTCCCCTGACTTGCTGGATGCAATTGGCAGCCTTCCCGATGTCGAAATGGGGCTCATGAGGGCTTGCTGGAAAGCTCTCTAAATGCCTTTCCAATGCAGAGTGGAGTATCCTAAATACGGTCTGTGAGTCCCTCGAAAGCGTACTGTGTGTAAAAACCCGGAAAATAGCGGTGGCAGTATGGCGGAGCGGAAGGAATGTTAGAAATGAGGTTGTTTTTATACCGTAATTGAGGGAGAGAATGATCGTCAAATGCCTTGAAAATAAACAGAGAGATGCTCATGAAGGTATAGAATCCATTATCACCCTCCTCCCTTGAAAACTCATCAAACTGAAATGGCGAATTTATGAGTTTTTGGCGAAAAACCCAAAAATGCCAAAAAACAAAAAGTTTCCGAAACAGGCCCAAAATTGGCATGCATGACCCTCAAGGGTCCATAGAAATATGCTCCAAAGCTGAAGCCAAAATATCGAGGGCTGATGTGCTTTTTGCTTCTTTCCGTGCTAGGCGCCTCTCCTTCAACTTCTTCAATTTTTCTTGTGCTACCTTCAATTTTCGCCTGGCAAACTTATTTAGCTTCTGAAAGTGAAGAGTCCTTTTTCTCTGTAGCTCAAGATCCCTGTTTTCCTTCTCAAGCTTTGTTTCCAATTGCTGGTTGGCCCTCTCAAGCCATGCTTCCTTGTTTTCCTCAATTTCCTGCTCAAGGAGGGTAGTGAGAGGAAAGGCTTCGAATTGAGCTTGTTCTTCAGCCTTCTGTTTCTCCAAGGCTCTCCTAAGGCCGATGGTTCTAGGCCTCTTTCGCCTAGGCTGGTCCTCCTCTTCTTCATCATCAAACTCGCCAATGAGCTCTTCAATTCTCACTTGCGCCTTTTCTGCCTCCTTTTTGTACTTGATCGCTCTTGCTTCGTGGATAGCTACATGAAACTTCATTTGTTTGTTCTCAACCTCCAAGAAATGATTGAATTCCTTGCCCTTTGAATATCTTCTTGTAACACCTCAATTTGCCCTTCTTTGTGAATGAGGAGGTTTTCAAGGATGCGTGCCTCATTACCACTGTCATCGCTTGGGATAGGGATGACAGCTGATTTACCTCCATGCTTGGCACTTTCTCCAACTGCACTTTTTCCTTTGAAGGCCAATTTAGCGCTTTTTCTCCTTGGCAAACTAGAAGTTGTCTTTTTGGGCAATTTCCTCTTATTAGGAACAGTTTTGGTCACTGTCAAGGAGGCAGCTTCAGCTTGCTGTCTCTCCTCAACATCCTATCCAGCTTGTGGCTCAAAAGATGCTTCAATTGTTTGCTCAACCTACTGCTCTTCAACCTCTATCTGCTGCTGTTCCTCTTCCTGTACTTGTTGCTGTTCATCAACCTCTAGCTGCTGTCCCTCTTCCTGAATTTGATGCTGTTCATCCTTCACCACTTCTTTTGTCCTTGATTTCCATTATTATTTGTCCCATAATATCTGAGCTGCTTCTTGCTCATCATCCTCCTTTTCTCCTGGCCAGCTCCTTTGCCCTCTTCTTCTCCTTGTTTACTTGGCTGCCCAGTGGTCATCTTGAGTTTTTTAGGGGTAGGCCTACTGGATAAAGGCACTGGGCGATGGACAGTCTGAGTAGGAGACACATGAACAGGAGGGACAATGGCGAAATCGGCATGGCTAATGAATAAATCCCATGAAACTCCTTTCTTCTCCAGCTGGTGTAAGAAAATGATCTTGATCAAGGAATGGTGAAAGAGAGAATGGATTTGCTGAGGTGGAGCTTTCTTTTGGACAGTAGCTGCCATTTTTTCTATGCTCTTGGACAAAAAGTATGGAAGGTTTAATTGCTTGCTCCTGGTAAAATGCATCAACAAGCGAACATGATAAGCAAAGATTTGGCTAAACCTCCCTTCACAAGTGAAGTATCTCATTATGGCCTTCATCAGTGGCGCATAACTATCAAGAAGATAGGAGAAAGGGAAAGTAGCAGTGATGGTCTCCCTATGTTCCGGCTTGATGAAAGGCTTATAGTCCTCCAAATCAAGATGTGCTTGTTTAAACCATTTTTCACCATGATACGGGATCTTGGTAGCTTTGGATATATACCTTGGAGATATTTTGAAGTCGAAATTCTCAAGCGGGAAGTGTTTGTCCTTGAATCTCAAAGCGCACAAATGTGTGAAAGTGGCGAGAAACTCTTGACTTCTTCTATCCTACGACGAAATTCAAGACAACCTACTTCATGGAAATTGAAAACGCGGGGGTGAGCATTGATTTCTTCTATGGAATAGGCTCACATCTCTTGTGTTGTCGCCTTCTCGGCTTCGTTTTGGGCATTCGACTTGAAACGAGGCTTTGGAAGAAGCGGTGCCTTCCAATGTATGAAAAAATGCTTTCTTTAGTTGAAGTGGCCACTACAACTACCTGGAAAGATATGGACCCTGTGATTTTGAATAAAAAGCAATAATGTTCTTGGAATAAGCCACCTCTGCACTTATTAATAACAGTCCTTCAAATCTGGATATACTTTCAGCTATGTAAACTTCTCAATAGAAAACCATCAATAAAGATGAGACAATATGTTGTGTAAGTTTCTTGTATGTAGTTTTAAGCCATCATTCCATCTTGGTGAGTCTGCTAGGGATCAACCAACACTGGTATTAGTGTTTTCAAAACAAAACTCCAATATATAAAAAACTCTGCTCTTCAGGTCATTCACCTTAAAAAATACCTCTGTCAACAGATTCCTGTAGAGACCATACAGTGGAAAGAAAGGAGACCTTTTGGTTAGGTGAAGTGTTTAAGGAAAACACCTTTCACTTGTGACTTTAGAAATCCCAATGCCACCTTTATACTACCTATGCCTTTGATGTCAAAAATCAACAACATTAGCAACCTACTGTACAACACTATGCTGTTTACCTTTGAAAATCTCTGTCAACCAGTCTTCAACATGATACAATATGGTTTCCAGGAAAGGCAGACTCAAGTTGGATGTATAACTAATGCACAGTGGTTTTTAGGAAATATACTCTCTGCTTGTGAATTTAAGAGATCAACATAATACCTACACCTCTTTTTTAATATCAAATGCAAACACCAAGCATTCTGCCCTTTAGACAGTGGCCATTTTCACTTGTGAATTTTTGAGAAATCTAACACCACTTTGGTACCTCTGCCTTTAATGTCAAAATCTAACCATCAACAATCTCTGCTCCTCCGTGTACTGTGTACTCCTGGCTTCAAATGTTAAACTTGATCATCAACAACCGAGCCTCATAGAAAATGGCCTTATTTTACCCTCAGAATACCTTTGTCAACAAATCTTCAGAATGATATAATATAGTGAAATGAAGAAACAGACCTAGCTTGGGTGAAAAAATCAGTGCACAGTGGTTTTTAGAAAACACCCTCTTCTGCTTGTGAGTTTAAGAGAGCCACCCATATACCTGTACCCCTGTTTTAATATCAAATTTCAACACTAACAACTCTGTTCTTCAGAAAAAGGCCCCTTTCTTTGTGAAGTTTTAAGAGAACAAGAAAAACTTCCTTTGTACCTCTGCCTCCAGAGTTAGAAACACATCAATGAAATCTGCCCTTCAATGTAACATTTACTCTTAGAGTCTCTTTGTCAATCAGTTTTTTAACATGATAATGAGGTGAAGAAAGAGGGCAAACCTAGGTTAACCATACACAGTGCTTTATGAGGGACCCTTTTCTTGTGAAGTTTTAAGAAATCACTTGTATACCTCTGCCTTCAAAGTTCAGATTTGACCACCAACAAACCTTGCCCTCTAGAAAAATGGCCCTATCCACCCTTAAAAATTCTCTGTCAATAAACTTACAGCAGTGAAATCTAGTGAAATAGGAGGGGCAGCTTGTTACAAAGGAGTGCTTGCAAGATAGGCAACAGTCACTCTGCTCTTGAAACCTATGCTGTCAATAAATACAATGATTTGAAAATGATACAAACTGGTTCTCAACCACAAAACCCCGTATTTCAATCACCTCATCTCACTGTGTAGGAAAACTGCTTTTGTTTTTAGCAAAAATAGCAAGGTCCGGGATTTTCAAACAGTTTTGTCACTTATCAACACCTTGCACATGATGGGAGTTCATAAAAATACCTCGAATTTGATGGATGCTCGCTTGAGAGGATGCAAGAAACCCTGGATAGCTTGGAAAAGACGCGCGGCAACCTCTGGAGAAAACCCGTCGCGCAAAAAGGAATGTGTCGGGTCGGCCTGTCGTGTGGTCGGGCGGCCACCTACAGGCACGTCGCGCCCACCTATAGGCACGTCGCGCCTGCGTTGAAAACCTTTATAAAATGATGCCCAGGCACGTCGCGCCGCTGTTGAATGCAAATTTGTGAATTTTCGCCCGGTTTTCTTGCTTGTTTGATGCTGGGGATGCACGGGATTTTGACTCTAGTTTTTGAAAGTGAATTTCCCACTCTCACACTTCGAACTTATATCATTTTCAAACAAGCATCCCAACGGTCAGTTGAACATTAATTTTTTAACTTTGTTTAGTGTTCAAACCTTGGGTTTGTAACTTGAATATATACATCCGATCCTTGATTCTACCCCCGGGCTTTGAACCTAAGCAACTTCAACAAATCCTTCATTACTTCCGTCACAGCGTTATAAAATTGCCAATGAGATACCTGAAATAGGTTTGTTGCTGATAGGACATGATTCTGTAGGCCTGTTTTGACAATCTTCGGTCCTTTGACTGCTTTCTCCAATCTTTAACATAGAAGGTGCCAAGTTCACTGACCCAACTTGGATTTGCATATGGCTTCTCGATTTCAAAGGCGCCTCCTTTTTGTTTCAAACAACTTCCTGCTTGAAGGTACATTAGTGATGATATATCTATCTTTTGAATGGTGGGAGGAATGCACTTGCCTCAAACTCAAAGACTGACCATTTATCAAACTACCTCTTTGTCTATTCATAGCATTGTATACCTGTCATCATGCATTCTATGACTCAACCTTGGTCACTGTTTTACTTTCCCAGTGATAAATTGCTGCTTCTAGGTGTTTCACAAGTTTTTCTCTGGACTGTAAATACACTTCTTAGGTTGCATCCTTTCACACTAGACTTCTTTGTTTACTCAGAAAGGATTTCCTTAGATTTCTGGATAGGTGATCATGGAATGTCTTTAACCCTTTTTAAATCAACTGCTCCTTTGGCATTAATAGCATACAATATGTTCAATACCTTCTCCTTTCCACTAGATGTACTGTCTGACAGATAGTTCTTGAAATAGGAGTATCAGTATCTTTACATAATCAGAACTGTCATTCATCTGTGTAGTGACCTTGTTTCAGTCTTTGGTATCCTTCCATTGCTTTCTTGCATCAATCAGTTTCAGCACCCTGCAGTAGTTTTGGCCCTCTACTCATGCATGGAGGAGGCTCTTCATCAGATAAGGTGTCCGGAGACTTTCTGACCACTAGGCTCAACACAGCCTTTTTCTGAATGTAGTGGTAAGAAACCTTTTTGAAAAACATCAGTCTTAGCATCTTCACTTGTAAGCATCATTGTGTGTCAGCAGAAAACCCTAGCCAGGGTAATACTATTTCCCTGTACTGTCCTAAGGCTGATTTAGATATTTGGCTTGTTCATCTCATGATTGATTACTTTGACAAATAGCCTTTGTGACTATGAAGGTCAGTGCTTTCTTGAAAAAACCAAGACCTTTCTCCTGCTTGTGTAATGGCATTGGTTACCATCTGTTCTATTTGATCTTGTGGATAGGCAGAGTACTTATGCTTTGGAATGTTTATTGATGACAGGTCCTTCTAGAGTTCAACAATCCATATGGTTTGCAAGTTTTAAATGAGCTCCTTTATCAGGCCAAACTCCCCTTTCCTTTGAGCTTATCATATTTCCACTATATTCCTGTTATGGTCAGCAATTACATTCATGAAACCTGAAGATATTGTTTCATTGTTTCAGTAAAGGCACACCTGGACTTCTACAACCTTCTGAGTCAACACTGGCCTGCGCCCTCTGCTTATGTATGAAGGAGGCGCCCTAACCCTCTGCTTGTAATTGAAGGAGGTTGTGGGCCTTGACAATTTACCATTTTGCTGAGACAGTGGCGACCCTTTCTTACTGTGATTTTCATGCTGGAAAGAGCTGTAAGGTCCTGATGAGTGACTTTTGTTTTGCAGCTTCATCTCAGGCTCATAATACATTTAGAAGCAGCTGTTCCTCTAACTGTAAACTCAAACATTTACTCCATGAGATGAAATATATTTTCTGTCTTTGTAGAACCATAGAAAACTGTGAAAAACCTAATAGTCAGCTTGAGATTGGATTTTATGCAGTGCTGAGATCTAGGGGGGTATGAGTGGCACGACTTAAGGCTGTTTGTCAACTTCATTTGCAAATTAAGGGATCAGTCATGGTAGGTCTGCTGCAGATGGGGGCTTTTTTGGCTTTTTGATGATTGCCAAAGGTGAAATGTCCTAAACGCCACTTCCTAACATAGGGTAGACTTCTGAAACATATGTGGATTTGCCCTTTAAGGCTGATGGGCAGGTCAATAAGGCTGAAGCTAGATAGGATTGTGATATGAGGTTTTTTGATGTTGCCAGGGGTGGACTGAATAGGTAGAAAGGCGAAAAAAGTTTTGGGAGGGTTTTCTGGATGACATATTGACATAAGGAAATCGGTTTCTAGAAAACTCAGCTGAAGATATAGTCATCACTAACATGTAAAAAATACTGATGGCTAACAGTGGCTCCATTTGGGGAGGGCAGCTCCTCGTCAGGAGGTGTCCAGAATTCAGATTTTTGGATTATGAAGACCAGTGCCTTTTCCATTGGCGCAAAATTTACCCTTCTCTTGATGTTATTTCTGAAAAGTGTCAGCATTTTTAACATCAATGATATTTCTACCTACCCCACTATCTTTCCTAACATTTTTTCTTCTGTTTGGCGCATTTGAACTAGCAGCCTTTTGACAATGCATATTTTTCTTTTTGCAAAATGAAACTATCTATTTCTACTCTTATATCTGCCGGGAGTTCAGATTAAGCTGATGAACTCCTTCATTTCTCTACCTAAAACTAGATCGACTGTTAAGATTAAGAAGTTTGACAGGATTTCATTCTCTAATCTACAACATGAAATTTAAAAATGATCAAATCAGGATTAAGCAGTCTGATTTGTCATGCATTTGCGGCATAAAAGACAAGCTGCACACAAATGTTATTCTGCAATAAAAGGAAACTAGACAAGTGGGGCTAAGATGTACAATGTGTTTTTCATCCCTCGCTTCTCTCTTTGGTTCTGTTTTAAGCATGTGGAACCAGAGTCTCTCCCTAATCTAAGCTCTGTGATAAGTCAATCTTACACAATGTTGACTATCTTGACACTTACTAACTTATCAGCAAATAAATTTAAACATGCTCAGCTATGATTAGGCTAGATAGCTGAACAAGACATTGAAGTACCAGCAGCGGCATTTAGACTTGCTCGCTTTCCGAAAAACTATTTTTTGGAACATGGGGCCATTGTCCTATCTTCACTTGCCCTCTTTTCTGCTTTTTACTATTTTTGACTTTCCTATCTTTTACTGTTTTTGATTTTTCCATTTTTTCAATATTTCAAACAATGGTATGTACCATGACTGAAAATGTTTCAAACTCAAAAATGGAATTCTTGACAAAAATAGTGTTTTAATGTCCTGCCATTCACAGGACCCCCAAAAATTTCAGTCCCATCAGGTTCTTGTAAGAAGAAAGCATTGTTTCCACTAACTGAGCTGATGATGTAAGGCCCTTTCCATAAATTTTCAAACTTGCCATGTTTACCTTTATCTTCTCTTCTAGAATCCCATTTTAAAACTTTATCTCCAATTTGAAAATCATTTTCCTTGGTTCTTTTGTCAAAAATCTGTTTTATTTTGTCTTGTGCTAACTGAGCCCTTTGGTAAACTTCTTCTCTGGTTTGTTCTAAATGGATAGTCTGATTTACTCTCCTTTGTATGTCATTTTCTTCTATTTGGACTTCTTGTAGTAGTTTCATTACTGGAACTCCTAGAGAGGTTGGAAAAATGGCGTCAACACCATAGACTAGCTGGTAAGGGGACATACCTATGGACTTCTTGGTAGTTAATCTATCAGCCCATAAGGCGTGCACTAGTTTCCCATGCCATGCCTTTTGATTTTGTTCCAGAAGTTTTTTGATAATGTTGACTAGGCTTTTGTTAGAAGACTCGGCTAAGCCATTACCTTGAGGGTAATAGGCTGTGGAATGCCCTAATGAAATATGATACTTGTGACAAAAGTCTATCATTTTCTTGGAAGAGAAGGCAGCGGCGTTATCTGTAATGATTTTCCTGGGACAGCCAAATCTGGATAGGATATTGGTTTCTAGGAACGTGATGATGACTGAATCGGTGGCGTTCCGAGATGGTATGGCTTCTATCCATTTGGTAAAGTAATCAGTGGCGGTGAGGATCCATTTATGTTGAGCAGAGGAGGAGGGGTGAATTTCCCCAATGAAGTCTAGACCCCATTGTTGGAAGGGTCCTTCAACTATGATGGGATGTAAGGGCAA
Source organism: Pinus albicaulis (assembly GCA_034641835.2). Lineage (NCBI taxonomy): Eukaryota > Viridiplantae > Streptophyta > Pinopsida > Pinales > Pinaceae > Pinus > Pinus albicaulis. Next base: position 828,807,122 of record CM076573.1, read on the forward strand.
AGGTAGAAGCTTTTTCTTGCCATCAAAGATTTGACATTTATGGCAGGTCATGACCAGTTTGTGAGTATTAGGGAACAAGGTGGGCCAATAATAACCGGCTCTAAGGATTTTGTTTGCAGTAGTTTTCCAGTAGAGATGACCTCCACATTCCCCCTCATGCATTTCCCGCATTATTCTCTCTGCATCAGGCTCAAGCAAACATTTAAGTAGTATACCAGTAGGATTCTTCCAATACAGAGAACTATCTATAATGCAAAACTTTAAAGATTTTTTTTTGGGGAACCTTGCTTTTGTTTTTGACAAAGACGGAGGAGCATTCATATAAGTTAATACATAGAGAATGTCTGCATACCAAGGTGAATCCAAAAATGTTTGACTTATAGGGGGAAGTGCACACTCTTCTTGTTCTTCTAAAGCATCGACAAAATTTATATCTAAAGCTTGGAGGTTGGTTTCAGCCATTAATCTCGCGAGTCCTTGTCCTTTAATTAGTTTAGTAGGCCTGATTTCTAGGTCATACTCTAGGATGATAGCAATCCACTTTCCCCTTTTACCATCGGGATCTTGGTTGAGAATGTCCTTGACGACAGTATTAGGGACGAAAGCTATGACATGAGAATGTAAGATGTAGACTCCGAAATCTTTTAGTTCCTTTACCAATGCGAATGCCTGTTTCTCCATGATGTTATATTTCAAGGGAGCATCTCTTAGGGACTTGCTAAAAAAGGCAATGGGTTGCTCTTGTCCCGCCGCATTCTTTTGCAACAATACCGCAGCTATTGTATGTTCTGAGGCAAATGAGAAAATGTAAAAATCTTTAGTAAATTCAGGGCTTATTAATACAGGTGTTTCAATTAAGGCCCTTTTAATCAGTTCAAAAGATTTTTTGGCTTCTAAAGTCCATTTAACCCCGACCTCCTTTCTTAACATATTTGTGATCTCTTTTAGGAGCTCAGCAAGATTTGGAATGAATCTTCTTAAGAAATTTATCTTGCCGATAAAGGACTGTAACTCATTTATGTTTCTGGGATGACTTATCTGTAAAATACCTTCGATTCTCTGGGGGTCTATTTTAATTCCTTCTTCCGAAATAATGTGACCTAGGAGTTTTCCTTCTTCTAGACCGAAAAGTGTTTTCTTGGGGTTTAGGGACAAACCATACTTCCTGCATTTGTTGAAAACCTTTCGTAAGTGAGCTAGGTGTTCTTCGTCAGATTTAGAATATACTGTTATATCATCGAGATATATGACTATGAAAACACCTATGTCTTCTGAGAAGGCTATGTCCATGGCTCTTTGAAATGTGGCGCCAGCATTCATTAGTCCGAAAGGCATTTTAACGTACATAAAAGTGCCCCAGGGGGTGGTGAAAGCTGTTTTATGCTGATCAGTAGGATAAACCAATACTTGGTTATAACCAGAAAAACCATCAAGCAATGAGATTCTTTTGGCGCCTACGACCTTCTGAAGTATGTGGTCCATTTTGGGCAGAGGGTAGTTATCTTTTAGACATGCCCTATTCAAGTTTCGGAAATCTATGCAAAGTCTAATTTCACCGGTCTTTTTTCTAACCGATACTAAATTTGAGACCCACTCAGAGTATCGGAGAGATACTATTATACCGGCATCATACATCTTTTTAATTTCCTTTTCAACCAATGGTAATAACACTGGGTTTATCCTTCTTAACTTTTGTTTAAAAGGTTTTTGATTTTCTTTGAGGGGAATTTTATGTTGGATGATGTTGGTGTCATATGATTTTAAATCTTGGTACCCCCATGCAAACACATCTTTAAATTCTTTGAATAGATTTATGTACCTTTGTTTTATGTCAGGTGGGAGGGTTTTGGATAGTTTAATGTTTTTAGGCTCTTCTGGATTTCCTATGTTGTATTCCTCTATGTCATTCTCTGTAGATTCCATTTTAGGCTTTTTGGCCACATCATTAAAGTCAAACAATTCTTCTAAGGGTGCGAGCCCTCTAGGTATGGTGTCATTTTCGCAGTGTAAGACTTCAAGTTCTCTTTGGTCAATGTCTTCTTCTATCTCCCTGTCACATGGGTGATCTACCAGGTTTAGATTAGTCAACAAAGGTGGGTTTAGCTCTTGGTCTTGACTTATGTTGGTTTTCCTCTCTTCATCTCCTGAGTCTGTTTTGGTTATCTCAAACTCATTTTTAGATTGGAGGAAATCATCAATTTGATCATCATCTTGGAATACTTGCCAATGGTCAAGATTATCTGGTATAGTAGGGCGGTGTTTCACTTGGATGTCATATTGCTCACTCATACATGGTATTTGGCTAGTGCTTGCAGCAAAGGCGAGCTCATTTTCCAGACTGTTTTGAATCCTAGGGATATAGGTGAGTTCATATTTTTCAAAAGTTTTGAGGATATCCAAAGCTGCATTCCTATATTCTCTCAGTCTTGGGTTCTTGGCTGAATATTCACCTTTGATTTGCTTAATTACAAGCTCCGAGTCCCCTTGTGCTGTTATTCTATTGGCACCTAAGTCTCTAAGCATGTGTAGACCAATGAGAAGGGCTTCATATTCCGCAATGTTATTTGTACATTGGAATTCTAATCTGAAAGAATGACCTTTCTTAGTGTTGTGTATCCAGATGCCTGCTCCTGAACCTGTCTTGCCACAAGAGCCATCAAAGCTTATACTCCAAAGAATTTCCTTTTCATACATGATACTAAGCTGTTTCTCAGGTTCCTTGGGACTTTGGTCACCAATCTCTTCACTCAGTAATGGTTTGGACATGTCTTCATTTTCTTTTATCTGCTTGTGTATATCACCTTCATTGTATAAGATAAAAGAATCTAAATTGGAATGAATGGAATAGATGGGGGTATTGTTTGGATTATCTCTGTTGCTAACCATATATTTCATGCGAGCCTCCCGGTATAGTCTCCTAGTTTGGTTGAAAACCGGAATAGTGGCGAATGACATATCCATTTGAAGGCTACCTTGTATTTTGGCAGACCAGGCTCTTGATAGTAGCATTCCATATTTGGGTGTGATGTAAGCCACCACCACATCCATGACTAAGTTTTTGGCTGGTAGTTGTGCTAGGGCAAAGTCTAGATTCTTTATCAGACCTACACATTTGACCTGGCTTGAGTCGAAAGAATACAGGTTTTTGTAAGGTTGGGTCACCTCCAGTCCTAAGTTTTCCATGACTGCTTTAGGCATGAGGTTGTGGGAGGCACCAGAATCTAACATGGCATTATGTAATATTTTGTCCCGGATGTTCAAGCTTATGTAGAAAGGAGAGATAGATCCTTCTTGATATTCACCTTCTACTTTAGGGCCAAATAAAAGCTCAGGTTTGTCGTTAGTTAGATTCAAGGTATCAGCTTTGTTCTCTAGGTCAAATACTTTGAAAATTTGAGATCTATACCTATCTATAGTTACTAGCTCTGTAAGGGGTATGGTAATTTTTATCTTGGAAATTTCCCCTTCGAAACTAAAAGGAGTGGGTAGCTTGGGCAGATTTGTTTCAGCTTTCTCAGACATAACCTTTTCTATGTTCTTAATTTGCTGACTCTGGCTCGGGACTTCTTTTGATACAGCCAACTTTGGGGTTTCTGTAGAGGTACTAGGAATATCTGAGCTAATGCTTGTCTGAATGGCCTTTCCTTTGTTTTGGTCAACCCTTTGGGACTTAATTTTGCTTTTATTTATGGTCTCATTTAGGGTTTTATCAGGGATTTTGATATGGTCAGGGCTATTCTGTTTGGGATGGTTTTGGTTTTTTCTACTTCTAATATTATACTGACGGTGAGCTTCTATAATGGCATTTTGAAAGTCTAAGGCAGGATCGTCGGGATCTTCATAGTTGGTCTCACCCTGGTTAGGAGAACATAGCTCTTGTTCTTCTGCAGTGAGGTATACCTCGCTTTCATTATCAGATCCTACGAGATTCAGATGACCTTCATCCAGAGGTTCTGTCTCCCTATCATCTTCTCCCACATAGTTTTCATTGAATGGTGGCCTGATCTGTTGGTCATTATCCCTTGGTCTGTTTTGGGGCTGTTCCCTCCTAAAGTTTTGGTTTCGGTTTCTAATTGGAGGGTTCGGCTGGTTGTCTCTAACAGGAGATTTTTCATTGATCTTTTCCCACATTTTAGCCATGGATTTGACTAAGTCATCTATTCTGGGATCTAGGGAAGGTGACGAAGTGGAGACCTCATCTCTATATGTGACCTTTCTCTCTGATCTAGTTCTGGCTCTTTTTTCAGCTAAGTTGGCATCTGCTTTTATAGCTATTTGTTGCATTTCCTCCAAGGTAGGGGGATCCTTATCTCTCAGATGATATGTCATGTCCGGATCAAAACCCTCGGGAAATTTTGCCAAAGCTAAACCAAGTGGAGGTTTGAAATGAGGTGGGAGGGAGTTATATACACTGTTGAACCTAGTACAGTAAGCTTGGACACTTTCCCCATTTTCCAGTTTTAGATTGTTATATTCTGACAGGATTTGAATGGGGTTTCTTCGGATTTCCCACCTATTTCTGAAGATTTGATGCAGTTCGGGGATATTATGGATGCTGTTTGGAGCTAAGCTCTTGAACCATGCTTTGGGTTCCCCACCAAGACTTTGGGCAAATATTCTCATTCGGACAGTCTCGTCTTGTACCTCTAGGTATTCATAAGCATCAGTCATTCTACTTATATGCTGTTGAGGTGTGGTGGTGTCTTCTCCAGTAAAGTGTGGGATCTTGTCCTGATATTTGTTTGGGAGAGGAGCTAAAGGTGGTGGCAACACCAAAGGTGCGTACCAGGCTGCCATGACTGGAGCTAATGGATGGTGCACAAGATGAGGACTAGTAGGCTGAAATGAAGTGGTTTGAACAGGTGTAGCGGATGAACTTGGACTAGTGATCTGGTTTTGAGCAGATCTGGGATGATAAGAGCCAAATTGATAAAGAAGCTGGAAGTCAGGAGGAGTGGTGGGTGAAGCTTCTCTAATAGGACTCTGTGGTGGGTTCAGGGGTTCAAGATCGTTGAGCTTATCCTACTATATGATTTGCTTCGGGGAAGAGCTTGTGATGACTCTAGTTCTGAAGGTGATTCTAGAAGGATATTGCGATGTTTAGGTACAGATCTTGTTCTACGGGTGAATCTACCAGAAGCTAGATGATCAGTTTCGGAAGCTTGCCACAGAATATTTTCTGGGTCATCTACTATGATAGGGGGATTTGGGTCTGGATGAGCTCTGGTATTGTTTCTTCGGGAAGCCAGATTTTAGATCCAGAGCTTGGAGAGAATGATATTGGTGAATGTTTTGGATGAGTGATTTCTCTAAAGTTATACTAAGGCGAAGGATGGTCAAAAATAGGAGGGATGGATTAGTGGAGTTGCCAGGTGGAAATGGATTGTTTTGTGAAGATAGCTATGGTCCACCACCAGTAACTAATCTGAGAATGTTTTGGATTTTCTGAATATATGTGCAGCCTATGGTTTGTTAAAGTATTCTAGACTTGTTTCAACACTTTGCTAGGGTGATGAGAACAAAAAGAGTTTACTCTAAAAAATGAGTCTAGGGACTGCTTGCTTGTTTATGGTACCTAAAGGAAAAAAGTCTATAAGAGTTTGCTGGACTATTATGTACTCAATGTCTTACCCTCTCCCGCTATGTTAGTGAGTAATGGGAAAGGTCTATAGGAAAGTAGCCTAGAGTTTGGTGAAATAGTAAGGCTTACTAGAAGTTAGTGGAGTCGCCAGGTGGAAAATTGGTTGTTATGAGATATATTTGTATGGTCCACCACCAGTACTTGACAAAAACCAATCTAAGGGAGTTTTTTGTGGTTTTTTCTGAGTTTTATGTGCAGCCTAGGATGTAAGAGTGTTATAAACCTGATTCATCACTTTGCTAAGATGGTGAAACAGAGAGTTTACACTAAATGATTCTAGAGGCTGATGGTTTAAGTTAAAATTTGAAGGACTAAGGAGCCTATACAAGTTTGCTAGACTGTCATGTACTCAATAGGTCCCACCGTGATCGCCATTATGTTAGAGTGGCGATGAGGTGGCAAAATCAGATGGTATTCTAAAATTTAGCAAGGTAGTAAGGCCTACTGGAGGCTAGTGGAGTCGCCAGGTGGATTTTTAGTTGTTTTGAGGTATATTTGTATGGTCCACCACCAGTACTTGACAAAAACCAATCTAAGGGAGTTTTTTTGTGGTTTTTTCTGATTTTTATGTGCAGCCTAGGATGTAAGAGTGTTATAAACCTGATTCATCACTTTGCTAAGATGGTGAAACAGAGAGTTTACACTAAATGATTCTAGAGGCTGATGGTTTAAGTTAAAAGTTGAAGGACTAAGGAGCCTATAAAAGTTTTCTAGACTGTCATGTACTCAATAGGTCCCACCGTGATCGCCATTATGTTAGAGTGCGGTGGGATAAGTCAGCCAGCTAATATTCTCAAAAGTCTCTAAAGATTAGGGAAACTAAGTTTGTTTAATACTCAGAGTCCCACCGTGATCGCCATTATGTTAGGGTCCCGTGATTTGGCCGATTGGCTAGCCAAATGACGATGTAACATCAAACCAAGCTTTGGAGCCCAATGACCTAGCCTTCCTGGACTCAGAGAGGGCTCTCTCTATAAGTGTAAAAGATGTCGGTGTGTTTACTTGCGATGTTCTGATATTAGGCTAGTTATGAAGTGTGTTTTTGGTTTTTTTTTAGTTTTTAAGTTTGTGAGGGATGAAACTGATCAAATACATAAACTGGATGACAAGATGTAGATAAATTGGGCTATGGGGTCAAACAGATCAAGGAAGCTATGAATTAATGATGTAAAGCTGCTGTAGGGCCGATTTGATTCACAGTAGAAGGGATCTCTGGGCAAAATGGATTAAATGGACAATAAGTTGGTGAAAGACAAGGGATTTCAAGTGCAAACTAGTTAATAGCAGACATAAACATGTAATAGCAAGCCATTAATCATGCTAGGAATACTATAAGCTAATTAATACATAAGAAATCAAACATTCCAGCCATACATAGAGGTATATGACCCTCTAACTTCGGGAAAAGGCTATCAGACTTTGGGGAAAACATATGAGAAAAACTAACAACTCATAAACTATGCCGGAACGCCTAAACATAGTCTCTAAGTCATTGGGCACTTGGAAAAATAAGTTTTCATAGTTTTAGGCAAAGGGCTAGATCGGGACTAGGCCTCCTTGGTTCAACAAAATAATCAACAAATCAATCAAAGAGAAAGTTTTATGGACAGAACTATGGGCAGCTGATAGGTAGGTAGGGCAAACCATACATCCTACTCAACATACATGGAACTGATGAATAAAACTTAGCAACAATACCTTAGGTTACTAAAGAGCAGCTAAGAATTCTTTAGCATAACTAAGGGAGAAGAAAAACATCAAGCTATGAAGATTCAGGGATTTTGAGGTGCCTCCATGGGCATGTCTCAAAAACAATCTTTACTGACCTATAGCAGCAAGAAAAATGAAATATGAGTGAAAACTAGAAGACAAAACACATTAAGAAGCACTATACCATTCTACCATGTCAAGGAATCCATCAACAAGCCTTCAACATTCCTCAAAATCATCCAAGAGGCAGTCCAAAAATCATAACTCAAGTGTATTCTTCAAAGCTCATATGACCAATGCATTAATTTTTCTCTCAAGTTCAGCCTCTGATTTACAATGAGAACCATGGGATAAATAGGCTAGAAGGAGGAAAACCTCATGGAGCAACTAGCTATCCCATTGGCCAAGTCAAAATATCTAAACTTGTCCTTGGGGCTTTGCAAAGCCCAAGGCACAAAATATCCCATAAAATATCTAAAAAACTGCTAAAAACGGAAATTATATTGACTTTACATGATTTTTCCATGATAAAAATAGCCTAACGCACATTTGGGAAAAGCAGATTTTTGGAGTTCAAAAATTGCAAAAATACTTCATATTTATGCCTGAAAAAGGTCCCCTGATTTGCTGGATGCAAATGGAAGCCTTCCCGATGTCGAAATGAGGCTCATGATGGCTCGTTGGAAAGCTCTCTGTGTCTGCTTTCCAATGCAAGTGGAAACATCTCAATATGATCTCTGAAAGTCCCTCAAAAATGTACCTGTGTGCAAAAACCCAGAAAATAGCAGGCTGCTGATATGGCGGGCAGAACGTGCAAAATGAGGTTGTTTTTCGCCAATTTGAGGGGGCGAATGATCTTCAAATGCCTTGAAAATCGCTGGAGAGCTGCTCATGAAATTATGGAATCCATTGGTATCACCCTCCTCCCTTGACGACTCATCAAACTGAAATGGCGCATTTATGAGTTTTTGGCCAAAAACCCAAAAAATGCCAAAAAACAAAAAGTTTTCGAAACAGGCCCAAAATTGGCATGCATGACCTTCAAAGGTCCATAGAGACATGCTCCGAAGCGGAAGCCAAAATATCGAGGGCTGATGTGCTTTTTTCTTCTTTCCGTGCTAGGCGCCTCTCCTTCAATTTCTTCAATTTTTCTTGTGCCACCTTCAATTTGCGCCTGGGAAATTGATTTAGCTTCTGAAAGTGAAGACTTCTCTTTCTCTGTAGCTCAAGATCCCTGTTTGCCTTCTCAAGCTTTGTTTCCAAATGCTGGTTGGCCCTCTCAAGCCATGCTTCCTTGTTTTCCTCAATTTCCTGTTCAAAGAGGGCAGTGAGAGGAAAAGCTTCGAATTGAGCTTGTTCTTCAGCTTTCTGTTTCTCCAAGGCTCTTCTAAGCCCGATGGTTCTAGGTCTCTTTTTCCTAGGCTGGTCCTCCTCCTCTTCATCATCAAATTCGCCAATGAGCTCTTCAATTCTTACTTGCGCCTTTTCTGCCTCCTTTTTGTACTTGATGGCCCTTGCCTCATGAATGGCTGCATGATACTTCATTTGTTTGTTTTCAACCTCCAAGAAATGATTGAAATTCCTTGCCCTTTGAAGATCTTCTTGTAACACCTCAATTTGCCCTTCTTTGTGAATGAGGAGGTTTTCAAGGATGCGTGCCTCATTATCACTGTCATCGCGTGGGATAGGGATGACAGCTGATTTACCTCCATGCTTGGCACTTCCTCCAACTGCACTTTTGCCTTTGAAGGCCAATCTAGCGCTCTTTCTCCTTGGCAAGCTAGAAGTTGTCTTTTTGGGCCATTTCCTCTTTTTAGGAACAGTTTTGGTCACTGTCAAGGAGGCAGCTTCAGCTTGCTGTCCTCCCTCAACATCCTGTCCAGCTTGTGGCTCAAAAGATGCTTCAATTGTTTGCTCAACCTGCTGCTCTTCCATCTCTGTCTGTTGTTGTTCATCAACCTCTAGCTGCTGTCCCTCTTCCTGAATTTGCTGCTGTTCATCAACCTCTAGCTGCTGTCCCTCTTCCTGAATTTGCTGCTGTTCATCAACCTCTAGCTGCTGTCCACTGATTTCCAACTGCTGCTGTCCCTCAAAATCTGGCTGCTGCTGCTCATCATCCTCCTTTTCTCCCTATGGCTCACTGCCCTCTCCTTCTCCTTGTTTACTTGGCTGCCCAGTGATCATCTTGAATTTTTTAGGGGTAGGCCTACTAGATAAAGGCACTGGGCGATGGACAGGCTGAGTAGGAGACACATGAACAGGAGGGACAGTGGAGAAATCGGCATGGCTAATGAATGAATCCCATGAAACTCCTTTCTTCTCCAGCTGGTGTAAGAAGATGATTTTGATCAAGGAATGGTGAAAGAGAGAAGGGATTTGCTGAGGTGGAGCTTTCTTTTGGACAATAGCTGCCATTTTCTCTATGCTTTTGGACAAAAAGTATGGAAGGTTTAATTTCCTGCTTCTAGTAAAATGCATCAACAAGCGAACATGATAGGCAAAAATTTGGCTAAACCTCCCTTCACAAGTGAAATATCTCATTATGGCCTTCATCAGTGGAGCATAACTATCAAGAAGATAGGAGAAAGGGAAAATAGCAGTGATGGTTTCCCTATGTCCAGGTTTGATGAAAGGTTTATAATCCTCCAGATCAAGATGCGCTTGTTTAAACCACTTTTCACCATGATACGGGATCTTGGTAGCTTTGGATACATACCTTGGAGATATTTTGAAGTCAAGACCTCCTAACTGGAAGTGTTTGTCCTTGAATCTCAAAGCGCACAAATGTGTAAGTGGCGAGAAACTCTTGACTTCTTCTATCCTCTGACAGAATTCAAGACAACCTACTTCATGGAAATTGAAAAGCACTGAGGGGTGAGCATTGATTTCTTCTATGGAGATAGGCTCATATCTCTTATGTTGTCCGCCTTTGTGATCTCGTTTTGGAGGCATTCTGACTTGAAACAGGCTTTGGAAGAGGCAGACTGCCTTCAATGTATGAAAAAATGCTCTGCTGGATTGAAACTGGCCACTACAACTACCTGGAAAGATATGGACCCTGTGATTTTGAATAAAAAGCAATAATGTTCTTGGAATAAGCCACCTCTGCACTTATTAATAACAGTCCTTCAAATCTGGATATACTTTCAGCTATGTAAACTTCTCAATAGAAAACCATCAATAAAGATGAGACAATATGTTGTGTAAGTTTCTTGTATGTAGTTTTAAGCCATCATTCCATCTTGGTGAGTCTGCTAGGGATCAACCAACACTGGTATTAGTGTTTTCAAAACAAAACTCCAATATATAAAAAACTCTGCTCTTCAGGTCATTCACCTTAAAAAATACCTCTGTCAACAGATTCCTGTAGAGACCATACAGTGGAAAGAAAGGAGACCTTTTGGTTAGGTGAAGTGTTTAAGGAAAACACCTTTCACTTGTGACTTTTGAGAAGTCAATCACCACCTTTATACCTCTGCCTTTGATGTCAAAATCCAACATTAGCAACCTCTGTCTTTCACTATGCTGTTTACCTTTGAAAATCTCTGTCAACCAGTCTTCAACATGATACAATATGGTTTCTAGGAAAGGCAGACTCAAGTTGGATGTATAACTAATGCACAGTGGTTTTTAGGAAATATAATCTCTGCTTGTGAGTTTAAGAGATCAACATAATACCTACACCTCTGTTTTAATATCAAATGCAGTCACCAAGTACTCTGCCCTTTAGACAGTGGCCATTTTCACTTGTGAAGTTTTGAGAAATCTAACACCACTTTGGTACCTCTGCCTTTAATGTCAAAATCTAACCATCAACAATCTCTGCTCCTCCGTGTACTGTGTACTCCTGGCTTCAAATGTTAAACTTGATCATCAACAACCGAGCCTCATAGAAAATGGCCTTATTTTACCCTCAGAATACCTTTGTCAACAAATCTTCAGAATGATATAATATAGTGAAATGAAGAAACAGACCTAGCTTGGGTGAAAAAATCAGTGCACAGTGGTTTTTAGAAAACACCCTCTTCTGCTTGTGAGTTTAAGAGAGCCACCCATATACCTGTACCCCTGTTTTAATATCAAATTTCAACACTAACAACTCTGTTCTTCAGAAAAAGGCCCCTTTCTTTGTGAAGTTTTAAGAGAACAAGAAAAACTGCCTTTGTACCTCTGCCTCCAGAGTTAGAAACACATCAATGAAATATGCCCTTCAATGTAACATTTACTCTTAGAGTCTCTTTGTCAATCAGTTTTTTAACATGATAATGAGGTGAAGAAAGAGGGCAAACCTAGGTTAACCATACACAGTGCTTTATGAGGGACCCTTTTCTTGTGAAGTTTTAAGAAATCACTTGTATACCTCTGCCTTCAAAGTTCAGATTTGACCACCAACAAACCTTGCCCTCTAGAAAAATGGCCCTATCCACCCTTAAAAATTCTCTGTTAATAAACTTACAGCAGTGAAATCTAGTGAAATAGGAGGGGCAGCTTGTTACAAAGGAGTGCTTGCAAGATAGGCAACAGTCACTCTGCTCTTGAAACCTATGCTGTCAATAAATCCAATGATTTGAAAACGATACAAACTGGTTCTCAACCACAAAACCCCGTATTTCAATCACCTCATCTCACTGTGTAGGAAAACTGCTTTTGTTTTTAGCAAAAATAGCAAGGTCCGGGATTTTCAAACAGTTTTGTCACTTATCAACATCTTGCACATGATGGGAGTTCATAAAAATACCTCGAATTTGATGGATGCTCGCTTGAGAGGATGCAAGAAACCCTGGATAGCTTGGAAAAGACGCGCGGCAACCTCTGGAGAAAACCCGTCGCGCAAAAAGAAATGTGTCGGGTCGGCCTGTCGTGTGGTCGGGCGGCCACCTACAGGCACGTCGCGCCCACCTATAGGCACGTCGCGCCTGCGTTGAAAACCTTTATAAAATGATGCCCAGGCACGTCGCGTCGAATTCCAGGCACGTCGCGCCGCTGTTGAATGCAAATTTGTGAATTTTCGCCCGGTTTTCTTGCTTGTTTGATGCTGGGGATGCACGGGATTTTGACTCTAGTTTTTGAAAGTGAATTTCCCACTCTCACACTTCGAACTTATATCATTTTCAAACAAGCATCCCAACGGTCAGTTGAACATTAATTTTTTAACTTTGTTTAGTGTTCAAACCTTGGGTTTGTAACTTGAATATATACATCCGATCCTTGATTCTACCCCCGGGCTTTGAACCTAAGCAACTTCAACAAATTCTTCATTACTTCCGTCACAGCGTTATAAAATTGCCAATGAGATACCTGAAATAGGTTTGTTGCTGATAGGACATGATTCTGTAGGCCTGTTTTGACAATCTTCGGTCCTTTGACTGCTTTCTCCAATCTTTAACATAGAAGGTGCCAAGTTCACTGACCCAACTTGGATTTGCATATGGCTTCTCGATTTCAAAGGCGCCTCCTTTTTGTTTCAAACAACTTCCTGCTTGAAGGTACATTAGTGATGATATATCTATCTTTTGAATGGTGGGAGGAATGCACTTGCCTCAAACTCAAAGACTGACTATTTATCAAACTGCCTCTTTGTCTATTCATAGCATTGTATACCTATCATCATGCATTCTATGACTCAACCTTGGTCACTGTTTTACTTTCCCAGTGATAAATTGCTGCTTCTAGGTGTTTCACAAGTTTTTTTCTGGACTGTAAATACACTTTTTAGGTTGCATCCTTTCACACTAGACTTCTCTGTTTACTCAGAAGGGATTTCCTTAGATTTCTGGATAGGTGATCATGGAATGTCTTTAACCCTTTTTAAATCAACTGCTCCTTTGGCATTAATAGCATACAATATGTTCAATACTTTCTCCTTTCCACTAGATGTACAGTATGACAGATAGTTCTTGAAATAGGAGTATCAATACCTTTACATTATCAGCACTATCATTCATCTGTGAAATGACCTTTCTTCCTTTTTGGCATCCTTCCACTGCTTTCTTGTATCAATCAGTTTCAGCACCCTGCAGTAGTTTTGGCCCTCTACTCATGCATGGAGGAGGCTCTTCATCAGATAAGGTGTCCGGAGACTTTTTGTCCACTAGGTTCGACACAGCCTTTTTCTGAATGTAGTGGTAAGAAACCTCTTGAAAAACATCAGTCTTAGCATCTTCACTTGCAAGCATCATTGTGTGTCAGCAGAAACCCTAGCCAGAGTAATACTATTTCCCTGTACTGTCCTAAAGCTGATTTTAGATATTTGGCTTGTTCATCTCATGATTGATTACTTTGAAAAATAGCCTTTGTGACTATGAAGGTCAGTGCTTTCTTGAAAAACCAAGACCTTTCTCCTGCTTGTGTAATGGCATTGGTTACCATCTGTTCTATTTGATTTTGAACAAAATAGGCCTCTTATGATTTGCATGTTTACTGATGACAGGTCCTTCTAGAGTTCAACAATCCATATGGTTTGCAAGTTTGAAATGAGCTCTCTTATCAGGCCAAACTCCCCTTTCCTTTGAGCTTATCATATTTCCACTATATTCCTGTTATGGTCAGCAATTACATTCATGAAACCTGAAGATATTGTTTCATTGTTTCAGTAAAGGCAAACCTGGACTTCTGCAACCTTTTGAGTCAACACTGGCCTGCGCCCTCTGCTTATGTATGAAGGAGGCGCCCTAACCCTCTGCTTGTAATTGAAGGAGGTTGTGGGCCTTGACAATTTACCATTTTGCTGAGACAGTGGCGACTCTTTCTTACTGTGATTTTCATGCTGGAAAGAGCTGTAAGGTCCTGATGAGTGACTTTTGTTTTGCAGCTTCATCTCAGGCTCATAATACACTTAGAAGCAGTTGTTCCTCTAACTGTAAACTCAAACATTTACTCCATGAGATGAAATATATTTCCTGTCTTTGTAGAACCATAGAACACTGTGGAAAACCTAATAGTCAGCTTGAGATTGGATTTTATGCAGTGCTGAGATCTAGGGGGTATGAGTGGCGCGACTTAAGGCTATTTGTCAATTTCATTTGCAAATTAAGGGATCAGTCATGGTAGGTCTGCTGCAGATGGAGGCTTTTTTGGCTTTTTGATGATTGCCAAAGGTGAAAAGTCCTAAACGCCACTTCCTAACATAGGGTAGACTTCTGAAACAGATGTGGATTTGCCTTTTAAGGCTGATGGGTAGGTCAATAAGGCTGAAGCTAGATAGGATTGTGATATGAGGTTTTTTGATGTTGCCAGGGGTGGACTGAATAGGTATAAAGGCGAAAAAAGTTTTGGGAGGGTTTTCTGGATGACATATTGACATAAGGAAATCAATTTCTAGAAAACTCAGCTGAAGATATAGTCATCACTAACATGTAAAAAATACTGGTGGCTAACAGGATGACGTCTGGCGTGTTCGTTTCCCATGGAATTTCATTAATTAGATTTTATTAGGTTTTGCAGTGTTTTGGTATGCTTACGAACATGGAGAGCTCATTGTTTGGTGCATTTAGAACTCTTTCAGTTAGGGTGAGACCCACTCATACTAAGTCAGTAACAGTTTTTCATTTCGCTCAATCCGAATAGGATTGCATTAAATTTGTTTGGTGTGGACTTACAGGGATGGCAAATACAGTCGAATGGAAGTTGAATGTGAAGGAATTTTGATTCATATACGTAAGTATGTGACGTTCTAGGTTTTGAAAGTTTAGATAATGCTTTGCGGAGTTCGAGTATGATTGCATTAAAGTTATTTGGTGTGGAATTGCAATGATTATAAAAACAGTCAGAAAAAAGTCGAGTTTTTCTCAAATCTGCAAGAGAGGTCTGGATTGCATCATATTGAATACTGGATCTACTGGTATAGCATTGAGAACAAATTGGTAGGCTGTGACGGGGAAAATTCAAAAATTTTGATTCATAATTCGGTTCTAAGGTTTGAAGATTTGGAGAATTTCCATGGGTTTGCTAGTGTTTGCAAGAGATCTGGAGACTTTTTCTAAGTTTCTCATTTTGGGTTTGAAGAGGGTGACTTCAAGTAACTTCTTCTTGTGGTTCTCGAAAGAAATTTCAATTTACTATTGTATTTTCTTGATAGGCTTCATGTCGTATGTATGATATGATAACATGTCTCTTATTTTCTCTCGGTGTGGGAAATTTCCTCGAAACATTCGATGTTGATGGCATTAGAGATTTGTGCTTTTGGAGTAGTTTTAGACATTAAAAATTTTCAGTCTCGTATAATATACAATTAAATCAAATGTGAGAGTAGTTTTTCCATTCTTTGCAGAACATCTCGTGAAGATTTATTTGTTTCTCATTTTTGTGGGTTTTTCAGTGTTTGCAGAACAATTGGTGAACTTGGGGAGGTATCTAGTTTTTGTGGGTTTTATGTCAGTACATGACATAGAGGGATGGGCTCGAGGAATTAGTTTTCCTGCGCATGTGAAATTTTTAGCTTTCCTTAATGTGGACTTTAGCTTTTTGCCTAAATTTCCTCGCAAAAGTTAGTGTGCCACTGCATGCCCAGGCCAAAATTCGAGGCTCCCAAGGGATTTAATTAACAAGATTTTATTAGGTTGTGAAATGTTTTGGTATGCTTATGGACGCATAGAGCTCATGGTATGGTGAATTCATAACTTCACTAGTGGTCGGGGCGAGACCCACTCATACTTGGTCAGTACCACAATTTTCCATTTCCGTTGGTTCGGGCAGGATTGCATTAAAGTTGTTTGGTGTGGACTTACATGGGTGGCAAATATAGTGAGATGGAAGCTGTAGGTGAAGGAATTTGGATTCATAGACATAATTGTGTGACATTCTACGGTTTGAAGGTTTGGAGAATTCTTTGTAGAGTTCGATAAGGATTGCATTAAAGTTATTTGATGTGGAATTGCAACAATTAGAAATATATTCAGAGGGAAGTTGATTTTTTCTCTAGTATTCCAGTGAGAATTGGATTGCATCATATTGAATTTCCTATGTACGTGGTATAGAATTGACAATGAATTGGCTGGATGCGACAGGGTGGGTTTAGAAATTTGGTTTCATAGAGAGAATTGCGTGACATAATTCCGTTTTGGGATTTGAATATTTGGATAATTTCCATGGGTTTGCCAATGTTTGCAAGAGATCTGGATACTTTTGTTGAATTTCTCATTTTGGTTTTGTAGAGGGTGTTTGAATAGGGTGACTCCAGGTAACTCCTTCTATTGCTTCAGAGAATAAATTGCAATTTTCTATTGCCTTTTCTTGATAGGCTTCATGTCATATATATGATATGATAACATGTCTCTTCTTTTCTCTTGGTGCTGGATATCTCCTCGAAACATTCTTTGTTGATGGAATTATAGCTTTGGGCTTTGGGAATAGTTTGAGACATTGAAAATTTTCAATCTTGTATAATTTACAATTAAATTAAATGTGAGGGTAGTTTTTCCATTCTTTGTAGAATATTTGAAGAATTTCGTTTTGATTCTCATTTATATGGATTTTTCAGTGTTTGCAGAGCAGAATTTGTTTTTTTAGAAGAATTGTCAAATTTAGGTAGGCCTCTAGTTTTAGTGGGTTTCTAAGTGTTTGCAAGGGATAGCTCCAGGTAACCTCTACTACTGATTCTGAAAGTAAATTTCAATTATATGACTAATTCAATAGAATTTTATTGCATTGTTCATATAAATTATTATTCTTGAATGTTAATTTTCTTTCATTTTCTTTCATTTTGCTTCATTATAATTGTCTATGATGTAAATTTGATTTGAAGCATTATTAGCTCTATATCTGCTTCTTTTAGCCACAAGTTTGCGAGTGACAGAAAAATATACTTCTCATTTTCTTGGTTGTCTTAACTGCAATTGACTTTGTTCCAGTTTTTCCTATATGCCTTGATTTTGGTCAACGTGTTTTTAATTATTTGATTTCTTCTGTTGTCATCGAGCACGTAACATGGTTTCCTTGTGTTTCTTTGATCTCTTCTTATTTGCACTAGAGGTGAAATTAGTTTCTTTTGTGGATTAATTTTTTTTTGCGAACATTTCAACTTCAACAACATGTAGGCCTCCCATGCTCGTAGCCAACCCCTGGTATGATTGTAATGATTAGTTTTCGAGCTTAAGGTTCTATGAGCATTCACATCATGCGCTCGGCTTCAATTTGGTGTCTAGTGGTTGCCCCTTCGTCAAATGTTTATTTTTTAGGCAATAATATATTTGCATCTTTAGTTGTTGGGCATATACAAGATACAATGAGTGTGGGAATGTTGGATGCAAGATTGTCGGGAACATAGGTAAAATTGTGCCAGTGGTTTTTATTGTGAGAAGGTTTTGTTTGGGATGAATTTGTTCTGTTGGAAGGTTTCCTCCGCATTGAAATTATTGTCCTTAATTCTCAAGATGTTCTACGTCGGTGACATTGGAGCCATTGTTCTTTGAGAGTAGTCTTGGACATTAAAACTTTTCACTGTTGTGTAATGTATATTTAATTCAAATTTGGCGATTTTAGGATAGTTCCACAAGTCAACTCGTGGTATGGTTGTAATCGTTAGTTTTTGAGTTTGCAGTTATATGAATCTATGTTTTTAAGATTTTGTGTTCATTTGCATCATTTTCGTGGATCGTGTATATAATAAGCCTAGAGATCCCAGATACAAGTTCCCTGGTATTTTCATGTGGTGGTTCCCTAGGGTTTTCCTCGGGAAGGTTTCCTCCGAGAAGCCTGAGAATTTGGAATGCAAGTAGGTTTCCTTCGGAATGAAATTGTTTTTCATAATTCATTCATTTAGGTTCAATCAATTGTCATAGGTGGCTCATTCGTAAAATGTTTATTTTCTGGATGGGAATCAATTTTCATATTTAGCTATTGGGCAAATACCAGATAGAATGAGCCCCACAACACTGGATGCAAGACTTCCCGGAACTTAGGTACGGTTGTGCTTTGAATATTTTCACTATTGTGTAATGTACATTTAAGTAAAATCTGGTTATTTCGATATGGTTATGGTGGTATAAATGTTATCATTTTTTTTCGACCTTATTCATAGGTTTGTAAGATTATACGATCATTTGCATCATTTGTGTTGATCCAATATATTATAATTCTAGGGATCCCGGCTACAAGTTCCCTGGAACTTCGATGCAGTTGTTTTTCATAGCTCTCCTCCGAGAAGGTTTCCTCTAGGAAGCTCGGGAACATTGAGTGTGAGTCTGCCCAGAAATTATGTAGGATTGTTCTCTGTGGTTTCAAACAGGAATATTGAGTCCGGAATGTTCTCTCTGACCATAGTCAAAAAGTTGTATCATGTGCTTTTTCATTTCTCTCTCATCAATTAATACTTTCTTGGGCAGGAATCAGTTTGCATATCTTGTTGTCGTGGAAATGCCATATAAAATAAGCTTGAGAACATCGGATGGAAGTTTTCCAGGAATTTCAGTACGATTTTTCTCTATGATTTGTGCGCGAGTTCTTCGTTCGTGATGAAATGTTTTTGTTTAACATGTAAGTGTTCCGGGAAATTGGATACAATTATCGTGGGAACTTTCTGTTCAGAAAGGTTTCGTCCGAGATAAAGTTTCTCTCATTTTCGAGTTTAGTTGTCTAGATTTTAGGTTTTTAGGATTCTCTAATAATTTGCGTCATTTGCAAGAATCACAGATAAAATAACTCTAGGGACGCTGGATATAGGTTTCTCGAAACTTGGATGCGGTTGTCGGCCATGTTTTTCCACCGAGAATATTCCCTCCAGGAAGCCTGAGAAAAAGGAACGCAAATGTTCTAAGAAGTTAGCTATGAGTGTTCCTCGTTGTTTTTATGCGGGAATATTTCTTCTGCAATAGTCTCTATGGAAACAATCAATAAGCTAAATAGGCTAGCTTTTCATTTCTCACTTGTTTATTAATTCTTCCTGGCAAGGAATTTGTTTGCATATGTAGCTATTGTGTAAATTCCAGATAAAATAAGCCTGGACACTCTGGATGCAAGTTTTCCTCCAACTTGGGTGCGACTGTTCTCCTTGGTTTTCATGCAAGAATGCTTCATCCAAGATTTAAATTGTTATGATTAACATGTATGTGTCCCTAGAACTTGAGTACAATTTTGCTATGTGCTTTTTGTCTTCGGACAATTTTTTTTGGGATAAATTTCTTGTTAACATATTTATCGGAAGGGAATCTGTTTTCATAACTAGCTATCGTGCAAATATTTGATAAAATAAGAGGTTTCTTGTTCAAGAATGTGGAACTTTTGGTGACAAAATTCTCCAAAATTTGGTCAATAGTATAATATGGTGAAATCGATACATTTCTTATGTAATTGAAAGTCCTAATCTATTTCTTCATTAATTTGTTTTTCAAAGTATTGTAACTCTTGTTGTGTTGATTTAGTGCTTTGTATTTAAGATGTGTTTAGTGATTTGATTCAATATTTAGTATTTGACTATATTGTCTTTAGTTTGTTGTGCTTTGATTTCTTGAACTTCTTGAAGGAATGGGAGAGACTTGGATTGATAAACTTATGCTATTGTTTTGGGGTCTAAAGAGATTATCATCAAGGGAAGGAAAGGAGACCATTGGAAGAGCCTTGGGACGTCAAGGAAACAAGTTTGTAAGATTGTTTTCCTTTCAATTCAATACAAAGTAATTTTTCTTTCCTAATTACATCTATTTTTGATGTTATTTGCGATATTCCTTGATCACTTGCATGATTTATGACTGATTATTGATTCAATTATATGTTGTATGCTAAATTAGGGATTTAATTCACATTTTATTTCATATTCGAGATGATTGGATCCCTTTGAATGTTTTTGTCTATGCAGCTATCTTTTGGAGCGCCATGGAAAAGTTGTGGAAAGAATTTGGAAAAAATTTAAGGCATTGAGGAAAAGTTGGTTGTGGAAAGAGCTAAAAGGAATTATAGAAGCACTTCGTTAATAGGTAAGTGATCCTTCACATACTACATGTTTCATGTTTTAGTTATAGGCTAAGGGAAGGTAGAAATTATTTTGATGTTTGTTACTAGGTTTTGTTGGAAATCTAGGGAGATGAATTCTCTCTGCAGAAGGGATTTGTCAGCATAACAATTATCTAGATTCATTTTACATATATTGGAGCATGTTTCTTATTATCTTGGTAATTGTCTATTTAAATCATTTTTTTCTTCTTATACATTTTCACTATGCTTCAACTGAAATACAAAAAGGAATTGTAAAACACTTTTGATACTGCTTAGATCACGAAGAAAATAGTGATTTACAGTCATTGTGAACTGAATTGATACATGAGTTACTTCGATACCTTCACAATGCTAATGATATTGAGACGTACTTAGAAGTATTGTATACACTTTGTTATCTTTTTTACCCATCCAAAATTATCTTATCGGGAGATTCTTTTTGTGTCAAATGGTTCTCTAATTGGTTGTTAGTTCTAGTGAATGTTTGGCTATACACAAATAGATAGCCATATATTTGTTTCAATAAAGAAACTCATGGATATTAGTATAATATTTTTCTACATAACCATAAACCTATATGTGGGAATTTTGAACCACTTTTGTCATATCCTACAATTGACATGTTGACTACAATTCCTAGGTAAATTGTTGCATGCATTTCTGCGTACCAATTCCAATCTAGGGAATTTGACATGTTGTCAATTGAGCAAGTCCTCGATCAAGATGGATTCTTTATTTATGGACATTTTTTGAATGAATTTCATGACTCTTTATTTGAATCTATTTGTACACTTGCACCACGGTTTGATTTAGATGGAATAAGAAAACAAATTCCACAAAAAATTAAAAAATGTTTCATTCGGAATGATATTAAAGCTATGGATTTCTTGAGAGAACATTTTTGATATTAAGACAATTGAGGAGGAATAATGTATCAATAACTGGGAAGGTTATATTATTAACTTTTCAATACCATATGTATCTAGACATATCGAAGGAAAACAATTTGCAATACAATGGATATGCGAAATACTTGATGTTAAGATATCCATTTGGAATGCAAACACAAGGGGTATTTATTTGAGACTTAATTCTTCAAGCACTTCATATTAAATCTTATACCATTTGTAACTACTAATGTGCATATCGCACTCACATTATCAAATACTTTTCAGAATTGGTAGTTTTGATTATATTGGTCATGAAAAGAATATGAAAGGAATACTCGAAGAAACATTTGAAAGAGAGACCGATGATCCAGTTTCAAATATGTGTTTTACGCATCCTTATGAAAATGATTATATTTGTACTACATATTATATGGCTATACACAAATGGACAACCATATCTTTGCTTCAGTCAAGAAACTCATGGATATCAATATAATATTTTTCTACATAACCAGAACCCTATATATGCGCATTTTGAACAAAATTTTTTTGTATCGTACAATTGAAATGTTGACTACAATTCCTAGATCAATTTTTGCATGCATTTATGTGTACCAAAGCCAATCTAGAGAATTTGACATGTTTTCAATTGAAAAATTCTTATTGCAAGATGACTTCTTTATATATGGACATTTTTTCAACAAATGTCACGACCCTTTGTTTGAATCTATTTGTACACATGCACCATGGTTTTATATGGTTCGAATGAGAAAAATAATTACACAAATTTTTACAGTTTCGTCATTCACAATGACATTGGAGCTATCAACTACTTGAGAGAACATTTGGATACTAGGACCACTAAGGAGGAACAATGTATCAATGATTGGAAATGTTATATTATTAACTTGTCAATTCCATATGCATTTGTATATATAGAAGGAAAAATTTCACAATAAAATGGATATGTGAAATACTTAATGTTAACATATCTATCTGGAATGCAGACACTAGGGGTATTTGTAGAAATTCTTTCGGTAGTAATCACATGCAAAAGAACGAGGTCGACGCGTTTCGGACCAACCAGTGTGGTTCATCATCAGGACTATGTGAGAGATCAGATCCAGTCATTAAGTATAAATAGATGTAGAAATGACTCAACTAGCCGTTAGGATAATGGCTAGTTTGACTTTGAAAAAGTAAATATTCCATTATTCATTTATTTATTTAATTTTATTAATTTTATTTATTATTATTATTTTATTTATTTATAAAACCTTTAATATATTAATATAATGGTAAGTAATTTAACAAATCGTGGTGTATATATGTAAATTATTGTAAATTTTGATTAAATTATATAATAATTAATTATTATTATTAATTAATAAATATAATTAATTCTTATTATAACACACCATCATCAAATAGTCAAACAAAGAGTCAGAATAAATAAATAAATAAAATAATTAAATAAATAAATAAAAATAACAAAAAATAAATAAATAAAAACAAAAATATAAATTAATAAATAATAAAAATATTTTATTAATTAAATAATTAATATTATTATTATTTCTATTTTTATTTATTTTAATTTAATTTATTTAATTTATTTATTTATTTATTATTTTTATTTATTTATTTATTTTATTTTATTATTATTATTATTATTTTTTAATAATCAAATAAATAAAGTAAAAATAACTAAATAAATAAATAAAAATAAAAATAATAATAAAAATAATCAAGAATATAAGGCAGGAATCCAGCATCTGCTGATATTCCAACCGTCATCTCTATTGAGATTAACGGGCCTTTTTTCAATTTCAATAGCCTCTCTCAACTTACGATGATGGAAATGGTCCATTCTAGCAATGACCTTAGCATCTTCTATGCAAACATGATGGTTAGTCTTTTCTGCATGCTCAGCTAAGGCGGATGAGCGAGATCTTCTATGCTTGATATCAGCCACATGCTCACAGATCCTTTGATTAATGGACCGACCCGTCTCACCAATGTAAGGAGTCCCACAGGAACAGGGAATGATGTAGACACCTTTTCCATCCCTGGGGTCAATCAGATCTTTAACCGATTTAAGAGAACTACGAATTGTATTAAGGGGCTTGAAATAAGAGGAAACCTTATGCTTTTTAAGGATTTTAGCAATCTTATCGGTGGTACCCTGGATGAATGGAATGCTGACACTGCCATACCATTCACTAGGTTCTTTTTTATTTTTATTATTAACAGGACCTTTCTCTGCTTTGAGGAAAGCTTTGAGGCCCTGCGACATACTATAACCATTATTACAAAAGACATTCAACAGATGGGTCTTTTCCCCCTCAAGGTGAGACTCATCAGAGATTCTCAACGCCCTTGTGGCTAGGGTGCTAAGGACGCCTAATTTCTGAGCAGGGAAATGGTGGGAGCTAGCATGAAGATATTGCTTAGTATGAGTTTTCTTTCGAAAAACTTGATGGGAGAAAGAACCATCATCATTTCTAGAGATAAGTACATCAAGGAAAGGAAGGCTACCATCCACCTCATGTTCCATGGTGAATTTTATGGAACTAGATTGGCTATTAAGATGAAGGAAAAATTGATCTAACTTATCTTTGCCATGAGGCCAGACAACACAAGTATCATCAACAAATATTTTCCATAACTTTGGCTGGAAAAGAGCTGAGGAAAGAGCCCTAGATTCAAAGTCCTCCATAAACAGATTCGCAACAATCGGGGAAAGGGGAGAACCCATGGCAACACCACATGTTTGCTCATAGAATTCACCTTCAAAACTAAAGAAAGTGGAGGTTAAACAAAGTTTTACTAAATGGGCTGTGTCTGGATCAGTAATGCGATTAATAACATCAATAGCCTCATTGATGGGGATATTAGTGTAAAGCGAAACAACATCAAAACTAACAAATCTATCACCAATATCCAACTTAACTTCCTTCAAATCTTTAACAAAAGAGTAGGAATCCTTAACAAAGGATTCTGTATGACCTACGAGGGGCTTAAGTTTAAGGGCTAAAAACTTGGCGAGAAGGTAAGTCGGACCCCCAATTGTATTAACAATAGGTCTGAGGGGAGCACCATCCTTATGGATTTTTGGAAGACCATAGATTCTTGGAGTAAGGGGGTTGCTTTCAATCAACTTCCTACTCAAGGAGCTCACCATGCTATTTGATTTAATAGCATCAGCAACTTCCTTTGAGACCTTTTTTAAGGGATTTTTGGCAAGTTTCTTGTAGCTCCCACTATTCTCCAAATGATCTAACATTTTCTTCCTATAATCCTCCTTATTAAGGATGACAGCTGCACCACCTTTGTCAGCTTTAAGAACAACAATATCTTTATTAATATTTAAAGATTTTAAAGCCTCAAATTCGAGCTTACTCAGGTTACTCTTGGGGGGTTTGGCTTTCCTTAAGATCATCGCACAGTCCTGTCTAATGATGTCCTTGGAGGAATCCGGTAAATCCCTAATACCAAATTCTATGTCACAAATAATATCATGAATAGGGATTTTCGTGGGGGCAAAGGCAAAATTGAAGCCTTTCTCCAAAAGATTATAAACAGAGGGATCAAAAGAGAAACTAGAGAGATTGACAACTTTATTATTAGAGCCATTATCAATATTCATATTATTATTATTAGAGCTACCAATACTATTCATATTGTTATTATTATTATTTTTATTATTAAATATATTTTTAGATTTACAATTATTACTAACATTATTCTTAATAGAAATATAATAGTTCTTTTCATTGATGTAATTAAGTTCATTAATATTACTATTTTTAATATTTTTCGCTATCCATCTTCTTATTACATCCAAGGTTATAATCATCTCTTCTCTTATCATTAATTACATAACCTTTATTAGCAATATTACGGTTACCATTCCTAATGTTTGTTTTATTAACTAAAAACGCGTTCTCTATTCCATTACCATTCGAATAAAAATTAGTTTTATTAACATAAGACACGTGGGGGCTGTTAATATTCCCACACGAATTAAGGCATAAGTCAGAATTAAAACTACACGGAGGAACGTTACCTGAAATTGAAAGCAAAGAGTGGGTCGAATCGTTTTCAACGGTCATACCCGGAACTAACTGTCCCACCTCGTCATTGGAACTCAACCGGATTCCTTGCGGAGTAGAAGACCCAGCCGTAAAATGGGTTGAAACATCGTTATTACCACGGATCTCTTCTAAACTGACAGCATCTGAAGATTGCTGCAGTCCTGCTTTATCTCTGGAGAACTCGCCATCAATCGCCACTGCAGAAGGAATCACTGAGCCTATGGGATCGCATTCCACCAATTTATTCGAAGGTAGCAGCTCACCATTGAGCACAATGTCTCTAGATCTAATGACATCAACGTCCGCCGCAGATTGATGCAAAGAGTTCCCGGGATCATAATCAGTCCTTTTTGTCGAAGACCTCAGATCAACATTGAACCCATTTGCAAACGAAGGTTCAGATCTGGAAGGAGATCGAGGAAAATTTATTTCAGAATCTGAAGTAGAAGATGAACTGACAATCCAGGAACGGAGTGCTGCTACTTGGTTGACATTAACTCTGCTCACTATTGAAACAGAAGGCTCCATCGACTGAGAAGATCTCATGTGTAGCTTATGGAATTTTGCCATATGCTTCTCCTTCCAAAGCACTTCCCATCGATTAGATTTGAGAGCTGATCTGGCATCGATTAAAGTCCATAAGCTTGATGGAACTGAATTGGACAATATTAAATGCCAAGATAACAGCTTCCTCAATAAAAGATCAAGACTCTTTCTGACTCTGGAGATCTCAAAACGAATAAGAGCAAGGCTAGCTTTTAAAAATATATTATGGTTCAAAGAAAAATGGAGCGGATGTTTAATATTAGCAAAAGAAGGAATGATAGAAGCATCTCTACATCTTTTTAGAAAGGTAAGATCTGAGGGGTATTTCTTTTAGATTTAATTCATCAAATAATTCATCTAAAATATTGTACCTTTTGCAAATACACTTGTGCACATCACATTTAGATTATCATGTACTTTTGAGAATAGATAGTTTGATGATAATATCCATGACAACATTATGCAAGGAATACTCCAAGCAATGTTTGAAAGAGAGACCGATGATCTAGTGTCAAATGTGTGTTGTAGGCATCCTTCTGACAATGAGTATATTTATACTACATCTTGGATGGCTATACACAAATGGTAAATTTATACCATAGCACCAAGAAAAAGGAAATTTTTTTAAGCTTTTAAACATTGGACATTATCGAAACAAGATGATCATTCTTTCTCAAAGCAAACACACAAGAAAAAATAGGCTTTCTTCCTTCTTCCAATGAATGCAATAAGAAACACTTGATTGTATCAATTAAAGTCTGCAATATGAACACAAGGTGATTTACTGTAGAAACAACATAAAGATCATGTGCAATCAAATAAGGAAATTGAGAAATATCTATAGTCAATGGAATACACACCTACAAATTCATATTGAATTTGTGACAGATTGTTCTTTGAAAAATACATAAGAATAATTGATAAAGTTTCATTGTGGAATTATCACCATCTCATGCCTACGAAAAAAGTGAAACAAATAAAAATAAATGGATATATTTTCCAATATTGTAATAATGCAATACTCAATGGAAAGCTACCTGCATTTACATCACCTATGTGTATTCGTCAAAATAATAAATTGATGTATGTTGCACAACTGAAAAATCTACACAAAAGATTGGTAGCTCCAAGAATGGATTTTGCTCAAATAAGACAACTTGGTTGCAAAAGGTCACATATTTATCTAAAAATAACAGTTATAGATGTTCTTACCAAATTAGATAGAGTTAAAACAACTCTGCCTAGAGATGTTAATGAATGCATGACAACTACAATTATGCTAAAGATAAAAATAGAGTACAAAAATGCTTATTTTTCTAGGAACGTTAGGCCCCAAAAAGTAACGATTTATTTACAAGACTTTTGTAACACATATTTGTACAAAAATGAAAAAATATTAATCAACAATGAATGGAAAACAAAATTTTATCAAAATAAATGAAACCATGAAAAAAATGATACAATGTCATATCAACTATATTGACCATATTATGATGATGATCTAAAGCTAATAACTGAGACACTTGTGCATGGGTAATTTGATGCTCATGTCATACATGACCTTGATACAAGAACAATACAAACTGCACCTTTTGAGGGATTCCTTCCCTTGGGAACTTTTCAAGACACTTTTTTTGAAGAGACTAAATTCCCAACATTATTCTATGAATCAAGTGGACCTATTGACCTTCTCTATTGGTTCTAATTTAATAAAAAAAATCAATGGGAGTTTTTACACATGTTTGCTAACTTTTCAACTCATATTACAAACACATTCCTTAAAACAATTCATATATTGATCAAATAATTTTCTAGTTCATCTTGGATTTCTATAAGAAAAGGAGAACTAAAAGGACAAAAACTACTTTCCAAAATTGTCGATAATCAAAAAAATATTCAAACATTGTTGCAATCGCTAGTTTCATATAAATGTTTCAAAATTATTCGCACATCCCTAGATTAATTTGAACATATACGAAAATACATATTTGCAATGATACCACAAATTGGGCGACCAATGTTTTTTTTTGTCACATTCACTAATGTTGAGATTTTTTTGGATGCATTGAAAAATGCATTAATAAAACAAAGGCATGGCTTTGTAATAAGTGACAATACAACTTTGTTCATCAATGCATTGACACATTAATCAAATAACAACCAATCATTTGTAGTCGATATTAAATAAATATAAACATAATGTTGTCACTATGCACTTTGATTACAAAAAAAAAATGAATTGTTTGGTCAAGTGCAAGATTACTTAGTTATCATTGAGTTCCAAAGTAGAGGAAGAGAGAATGAACATGGATTGTTTTGGATTCAATATGCACTAATATATCAACATTTACATGATGTTGGTGTTATAAATTTCCTTGATCATTATTTGACGTGTGATTCAACATTGTTTCCAGATGGAATGACTCAGGTTCAAACTCATCACCACTTGAAAAGTTGCAAAAAACATACGAATTCCACATGTATATTTGGTTTCCCTTTCCCACCAATTGCTAACACTTGTATCTTAAAACTTTTTTTAAATTAAAGTAATGAAAAAAGTATTTCTTCATTTTTACAAAACAAAACATAACATTCGATATTTTCTTAGATGACCTTTGAATTACAAAAAAAAGAGTAAATGTTGCTCCTTAATTCTTGTATTTCTCGACCTATTGTATTACTCAAAATAAATCCTTATGAAGTGTTGGTAAATGCATTTGCAAATAACATAGTGTCATTGTGGCAAGTAAACACAGATGCTCAATTCATTTTCGATGAATATGTTGCGGCGACATACTATAACTCATACATGAAAAAAATAGATTGCACAATGAAATATTCTTTCAAAAAAATTCAAGAAAATTTCATTTGTGATGGAGATAACACAAATCAGGCTATTTTAAACTTGGAAATGTATCGCTAAATATGCAAAAAATGTCAAGTTGAAAATTAGTGCACATTGCTTTGTCTTACCAAATTGGATAGAGTTAAAACAACTCTGCTTAGAGATGTTAATGAATGCATGACAATTTCAATTATGCTAAAGATAAAAATAGAGTACAAAAATACTTATTTGTTTAGGAACGTTAGGCCCCAAAAAGTAACGATTGCTTTACAAGACTTTTGCAACACATATTTGTACAAAAATGAAAAAATAGTAATCAACAATGAATGGAAAATTTTTTTTGATCAAAATAAACAAAACCATGAAAACAATGATACAATGTCATATCAACTATATTCACCATATTCTGATGATGATCTAGAGCTAGTAACTGAGACACTTTTGCATGGGTAATTTGATGCTCATGTGATACATGACCTTGATACAAGAACAATACAAACTGCACCTTTTGAGGGATTCCTTCTCTTGGGAATTTTCAGGGCATTTTTTTTAAGAGACTAACTTCCCAAAATTATTCTATGAATCAAGTGGACCTATTGACCTTTTCTATTGGTTCTAATTTAATAAAAAAAATCAATGGGAGTTTCTACACATGTTTTCTAACTTTTCAATCCATATTACAAACACATTCCTTAAAACAATTCATATATTGATCAAATAATTTTCTAGTTCATCTTGGATTTCTATAAGCAAAGGAGAAATAAAAGGACAAAAACTACTTTCCAAAAATGTCGATAATCAAAAAAAAATTCAAACATTGTTACAATCACTAGTTTCATATAAATGTTTCAAAAGTATTCACACATCCCTAGATTAATTCGAACATATATGAAAATACATATTTGCAATGATACGAAAAATTGGGCAACCAACGTTTTTTTTTGTCACATTCACTAGTGTTGAGAATCTTTTGGATGCATTGACAAATGCATTAATAAAACAAGGGCATGGCTTTGTAGCAAGTGACAATAACAACTTTGTTCATCAATGCATTGAAATATTAATCAAATAACAACCAATCATTTGTAGTCCATATTATATACACATAATGTTGTCACTATGCACTTTTATTTTAAAAAAAAAAAGAATTGTTTGGTCAAGTGCAAGATTACTTAGTTATCACTGATTTCCAAAGTAGAGGAAGAGAATGAACATGGATTGTTTTGGATTCAATATGCACTAATATATCGACATTCACTTGATGTTGGTGTTATAACTTTCCTTGATCATTATTTGACGTGTGATTCAACATTATTTCCAGATGGAATGACTCAGGTTCAAACTCATCACCACAAGAAAAGTTGCAAAAAACATACGAATTCCACATGTATATTTGGTATCCCTTTCCCACCAATTGCTAACACTTGTATCTTAAAACTTTTTTTGAATTAAAAAAATGAAATAAAGTGATGAAAAAATTATTTCTTCGTTTTTACAAAACAAAACATAACATTCGAGATTTTCTTAGATGACCTTGGAATTACAAAAAAGAGTAAATGTTGCTCCTTAATTCTTGTATTTCTCGACCTATTGTATTACTCAAAAAAAATCCTTATGATGTGTTGGTAAATGCATTTGCAAAGAACATATTGTCATTGTGGCAAGTAAACAAAGATGCTCAATTCATTTTCGATGTGTTGGGGTTCCCATGTTTTGGCAAGTTGGAAATACCAAAAGATGAGACAACATCAGAACCACTTTCAAACCTTAGGATCTAGCCCTCCTGGGTCCAGAGAGGGATCTCTCTATATAGACAAAGGTTTTATGTCTTTGAAGCTTGAAAGTTAAGGTATTAGGCTAGTTATAGGCATGTGTTTGTTTGATTGATTGTTTGTTTGGTTGTTGGGAATCGGAAAGGAAGGGTTCAATGTGAGGCAAGGATGTGCGAAGAGGGTTTTAGGCAAAGGAGAGATGATTTCAAATAACACTCGAGACCATTGGGCAATGGAGTCAGGAAAGGGTTTGCTTGCTATTCAATATGGAGGGTTTCAGTTGGGCTAGTCATCTAAAGCATTGGATCTTAAAGATGATAGTGTGGCATGAAATGGAAAGAAAGAAGGTGAAAGGCAAGGAAACCTCCAAGGTGACCCTTCAAGAATCAAATCCAGGGACAGGACATGCCATTGGAAAACCTGTGATCCGAAACTTGAAAGGTTAACTCTTCAGACAAGGAAACATTAAAGATTTAAACACAAAGGTGAAAACCTGAGATCAGAGAGAGACTTTGAACTCTCAATGCTTTGGTATCCAGCCTAAGGGAACTTAGAAAGGTTCAATTAATGGAAAGGATCCTAGTGAGACAGAGACAGAGTTCTAAACTCCTAGTATTCCAATTCATCAATTAAAACCTTAACAAGAACCTTTAAGAACAGATTCATCAATTCATACATCAGCTAGCAGTATATATGAGGCACTACACCAGTTAAATTAGTTTGGAATCAATCCTCATATAACACATACAGTAGAAAACATTGACGGCAGGGAGAGCAGAAACATAGGGTACCTAACAAGGGTAAATCCTATGCCAGATTTCTGATGCATGCCAGAAGAAATGAAATGTGATGAACTACAAAGGAAAACCAAGACACAGTAAGAAAAACATCACCGCTGCTTTAAATTAGGATCCAGATAATTGTGCTTGTCATATTAAAGAGAAACACCAGTCATGTACAACATTGCCAACAACTTGATGTTCAGTCTGAAAACATCTTCTTCTGCCTATCTTACAACTTTACACAGAGAACTACGTCTCAAGAGAAACAGCTTACAATTCGTAGATATCCGATCAACAACCCTTTCAATGAATTTCTTCATGAGTTTTATAGCTGAAAGAGAGGCGGGGAAGGTAGATGACACACTAAATGAAACATTAAACATAGTAAGAAGAGGGGCTCGAGGGCCATTTTGTTTTAATGTCTATGCATCGAACGTCTGTACTTTTTGGGTGAAAAAGCGGTCTTCGATGAGCTGAAATTTACTCTAGGTATGTCTTGATGTACTTTCGTTGCAGTACTTGTAGTACTATGGTGAATAAACAAAGGCAGATAAATGACTTCAGTTCTGCCATGCTGTGTAACAAATGCATTCTGGCTAGCATTCAGACTGTTTGTCAGGGAGGAAATCTTCTCATGGACACAATGTAGACTAAAACAGTACGAGTGCTATGTCCTTTCTCGGGAGGAAACTTATGCTAATGTGAAAACTTGATGATATTGTTTTATGTGCACTAGGCCTCATTAGGCCTTTTGTGTGATTTCGTGAGGTCTTCAATCTTATACCTTGCCCTTAAAATACTAAATTAAGGCTTAACATATTCAATAATGTGCATTAAAACTTCTTAACTCAGTACTGATACTCTTTGCCGCTTCATGGCTGTCTCTGTCAGTGAAATGTGAGCTTTAGTGGCACTGGAGAGGTTTTCCAAAGTTGAATTCTGTCCTTTAATGAACATTTCGCTATAAGCACCTTCTCATGCTCTTCTCTATAATATCAGGCTTTGAACCCAGCTTTCTCTGTGATCTGTGCCGCTATAATAGCAACTATGAACCATGGCGGTTTCCACCGCTTGTAACCTTGTAAAACACATAAACATGTTAAGAAATCCATGCATGGGGAGGGTGGATGCAGTGGAGGACCGTGAGGATGACAACACGACTGAGTTGAATGCAGCTGGATGTAGCAGAAAACAACTGAAACATGCGGTGAAATGGTGACAAACGGTCTGGTGAAAATTGGGCGGAATGTAACAAACTTTAATACACACGTTTGAAATTTTACCTTTGAATGAAATACAAAGGGAACGGATGGAAATTCGATGAAACATATGAAATGGGTTGATACGATGGGACCCGGCCGTGGGCGGAGGGCGATTAGATATGGGCCACTAGATCGAACGAAATGGACGGTTACGATCAAATCGGAGGGAGAGTGACAGGAGGATCAAACTCCGATGAGCGATGGAGCGATTGGCCTATGACCTTTGGATTTTATGTGAGATCGACGGTGGAGATTACGATTGGGGGATCGAAATTAGGGAGTTCAACGGGGGATGCATTTGAGAACTTGAGATTGCGATTGGAGCAGGGAAGCGAGGGGCGTCAGATCGGAATGGGAATCAATGGTGGAGATTACAGCACAGGGCCACAGACCAAACCCCAATCGCATCGAGATTTTTTCGTATAACACATAAATGCGCTGCCTAAAAGTTTTTGATTGCGATTAGCGCCCAGGCCTTAGTGCTCGGGGCATATGGGGAAGAGGTCAAGGGGTTGGCCGAAAGGGGCTAAAGCCTTTGATGTAAAATATGGTCTTTTGGCCTATTTTCAATGAATTTTAAGGCCAAAAGAAGGGGCAACGGTAAAGAGGAAAAGAGGTTACTAAGCCAAACAAGGGGTGTTTGCAAGGTTTAAAGGGGATTGGAGATGATGTAGAGGTTTTAGGGAGGGATTTTGGGGTAAAAGGGATACTTTTACAAAAGGGGGAAAAGGGTTTAAATGGGACCTTCCGCAGAGGTACAAGGGGCAAACGAAGGCCTTTCTGAGCACAATATTTTGCATTCAGTGAGGCTTTTTCGGTGGAAACAACAGTGATGATATTCTTAAAGGCAATGGACACATAGAGGCTTCAAGGTTGAGAGGTTTTGTTAGAAAATGTATCTCTTGAAGGCTTTTAAAACAATTTAGCCACTTGTTTTCTTTAACAAAAATTTCATAGGTGGCTAACAGTGGCTCCACATGGGGATGGCTTCTTCTTGGAGGAGTCAAGAATTCAGAAAATAAATCTTCAGAATAGGCCAGATGCCTGATTCTTGAGTCATATTTCTTCTTTGGTTTCCACTGTCATAAACATTTATAAATCAGCAGAAACATTCTCAAACAATCTACCTACCCATCCTACAATCCTAGCATTTTCTTCAAGGTGCATTTGAATTTGCAGACCTTATTCATCATTTTTTATTGAAAACAAGAACACACTAATCTAATTCTATCCTTATCACTCCATGACACCAGATTAAACTGTTGGCCTCACATGATTCTCTACCTAATCTAATATCTGCTGGGATTAAACTATCCAGCAGATTTCTTCTTTACATTCTACAACAGAAATTTAAAATAGTCAAACTAGGATTAGACAGTCTAGTTTGTTGTGGATCCAAGGCATAAAGACAGTTGCGCATAGACTGAAACTGTAAAAATTTGAAAACAAAATCTTGAAGGCTTGAAATCTGAAACTTGGAAGCATCCTTCTTTCTTTGTGACTCAAGTTTTGAGCTTGTTAGAGTCACTTTCTTCTTCATTTCAGCTCTGGTTTTGGGCTTGTTAGAGCTGATTCTTCACTTCTTTTGGCTCAGATTTTGATCATGTTAGAGCCAATCTTTGCACTTCAGAGGTTCATGTTTTGATCATGTCTGAACCTCTCTTTTTGAAATTTTTTCTCTTTTTTCTTGAAAACATAACACAGCAATGGTATTTACAATGGAAATGGAAACTGGAAATTGGAAATCAACAGTAGTAATGTTTGAGCATCCTGCCATTGACAGGATCCCCAAACAAATCTGTACCATCTAGCTCTTGCAGAAAAAAGGCATTTGGACCAACAGTGGCCTGGATGATGTATGGACCCCGCCACAAACTGTCAAACTTGCCGTGTTTTCCTTTGTCTTCTCTTCTTGAATCCCATTTCAAAAATTTATCTCCGATTTTGAATTCAAAAGCCTTGGTTCTCTTGTCAAACAAAATCTTTATATTTTCCTGAACTTTCAGGGCTCTGTTATAGACCTCTTCCCTTTTTTTTTGGAGATGAATTGTTTGGTTTATCCTTCTTACCATGTTTTCTTCTTCTGTCTGAATCTCTTGGACAAGTTTAATCACTGGTACCCCCAGGCTGGTAGGGAACACTGCCTCTGTTCCATAGACAAGCTGATATGGTGACATGCCAATGGATTTCTTTGTTGTAAGCCTATCGGCCCACAGTACATGTACTAGATTATATTGCCATGACTTTTTGTTCTCTTCCAGCAGCTTTTTGATGATGGTCACCAAGCTCTTTTTTGATGATTCAGCTAACCCATTACCTTGGGGGTAATAAGCAGTTGAATGAACGAGTGCTATTTGATACCTGTGAAAAAAATCAATCATTTTCTTGGATCCAAATGCAGCAGCTTTATCAGTGATTATTTTTCTTGGGCAGCCAAACTGAGAGAGGATGTGGTCCTCTAGGAACCTAAAGATGATAGAATCTGTGGCATTCCTAGCAAGTATGGCCTCTATCCACTTCGTGAAGTACTTTGTGGCTGTAAGGATACACTTGTGTTGTGCAGAAGAAGTAGGGTGTATTTCTCCTATGAAATCTAGGCCCCATTGCATAAAGGGACCTTCAACAGTGATGGGTTGTAAAGGTAGAGGGAGGAGATTTCTTTTGCCTTCAAAAATCTGGCATTTATGGCAAGCAATTATCATCTTATGGATGTAATTAAAAAGTGTAGACCAATAATAGCCGACTCTGAGTATTTTATTAGGGGTGGCTTTCCAGTTAAAGTGGTCTCCACACTCTCCTGCATGGAACTCTTGTTTAATCCTCTCCGCTTCAGTTTCAGGCAGACATTTAAGCAATAGGCCATTTGTATTTTTTTAGTATAAACATTCATTCAATATGCAATATTTTCTGGCTTTTAGCTTTAGGAATATGGCCTTAGTTTTTGATAGTTCAGGAGGGGCATTGAGGTTCATGAGCACTTATAGGATATCAAAATATCAAGGAGAGTTTTGAAATTGTTCCTTAATTGTAGGATCAGGTAATCCTTCCTGCTCATCCAAGGCGTCTACCATTTTAATGTGAAGGGCTTGTAAATTTTATTTAGCCATTAATTGAGCTAAGCCCTGACCTTTGATCAATTTTGTGGGTTTTATTTCCAGGTCATATTCTAAAATCACGGCAATCCATCTGTCCCTCTTCCCATTCGGGTCTTGGGACAGAATGTATTTCACCACTATGTTTGGCATTTAGGCTATGGTGTGAGAATGCAATATGTACACCCTAATGTCTTTCAAGGCCTTTACCAGGGCATAGGCCTGTTTTTCCATTATGTTGTATTTCAAGGGTGCAACCCTCAGAGCTTTGCTGAAGAAAGCAATGGGTTGTTCCATTCCCTCTGGATTTTTCTGCAGCAGAATTGCAGCCACTGTATGCTCGGAGGAAAATGAAAATATCAGGAAATATTTTGAGAAATCTGGGCTGATTAGGACAGGAGTCCGGGTGAGTGCAAGTTTAACCGATTCAAAATATTTTTTAGCCTCAACAGTCCACTTAACTCCTACAACTTTCTTCAGCATGTAAGTCATATTCCTGAGGTGTTCCACTAAGTTGGGGATAAACCTCCTTAAGACGATGATTTTCCCTATAAAGGACTGTAACTCTTTAATGTTTCTCGGGTGTGTGATCTGTAGTATTCCCTCAACTCTCTGTGGGTCTATCTTAATTCCCTTCTCAGATATGATATGGCTAAGAAGCTTCCCTTCTTGCAACTTGAATACAGTCTTTTTGGGATTCAATGACAGACTAAACTTCCTATATTTTTCAAAAACCTTTCTCAGATGTTTTAGGTGCTCTTCATCAGTCTTGGAGTAGACTGTTATGTCATCTAGGTAGATGACAATGAATTGCCCTATCTCGTCTGAAAAAGCTATGTCCATCGCTCGTTGGAAGGTCACACCAACGTTCATCAGTCCAAAAGGCATTTTTACGTACATAATAGTGCCCCATAAAAAGCGATCTTGAGTTGGTCTTCTAGAGTACTAAAACTTGGTTGTAACCAGAAAAACCATCTAACAGGGAGATCATTTTTGAGCCTACTACCCTCTGCACAATATGTTCCATCTTTGGTAAGGGGTAATTGTCTTTAAGTGAGGCTCTGTTAAGGTTCCTGAAATCTATGCACAGTCTGATCTCAATTGTTTTCTTTCTTACAGCTACTAGGTTCGAGACCCAATCAGAGAACCTTACAGGAATGATTATTCCTGCCTTGTACATATTTTTTATTTCCTTTTCTACTACAGGCAATTGTTTTGGGTTTATCCAGCAAAGTTTCTGTCTGAAGGGTCTCTCGTTTTCTTTCAAAGGTATTTTGTGTTGTATGATGTTTGTGTCATAGGCCTTCAAGTCCTCGTAGCTCCAGGAAAACACATCAATGAATTCCTTGAATAAGTCAATATATTTCTTTTTCATGTCTGCGGGTAAGGACTTAGCCAATTTAATCATCTTAGGCTTGTCTTCAGTGCCTATGTTGCATTTCTCAACATCAGATTCTAAGTGTTCAATAGTGGGCTTTTTCGCTACATCATCGAAATCAAAAAGATCCTCTAAAGGTGCCAGACCTTGGGGTATGTTCTTATTTTTTGCCTGCAACACCTCTATTTCCTCATTGTCTGTGTTTTTACATTCTTCAGTTGGATTTCAGATTTGTTCGTTTAAAGTGTTTATTTCTATGTTACAGGGTGGTTCTTCCTCGTCTGAGGGTTCTTCACTTAGGCAGCTATCATTGGACTTAGAATCTGAATCGAAAAATTCAAACTCGTTCCTGCTGTTGAGTCTCAAAAGTGTTTTCCATATTCATACATATTTCCATTATGTCATTACCATTTAGCTCTCATTTCATAACTATATGACCTAAAACTCTACATCAAGTAACCATTTTCATAAATATATGGGTTAGGATCTTTGTTTTCCAAAGTTATTTATTTTATGTGTTTAAAGTGAATTTATGATTAGAAACTAGAAAATTAACGTAGTTTCATATATCTATATATGTGTTATGAGTTTTGTGACATGTGTAGGTCAAATTGAAGCTTCTAAAAGGCCTTTATGTGGCCTTCCAAAACCAAATTCGAATTTGAGTGGAGAAGATGATGGGATCATGAGGACATGTGTCTCATTTCCTTTTTATATTGAAACTCTAAGAAGATATGTGTCTCATTTCTTATTTGTATTGAAACTCTGAAAAGACATGTGTCTTATCATTTCCTATTTTGATTGTAACTCTAGATATAGAGGGAGAGATTCATGGACTCTCATTAATGAGATAACTTCTCATATTTTGTATAAATAGGGGAAGTTTTTTCCTATCAAGAGTAGTGAAAAATAAGAGAAGAAGAGAAAGGATTAGAGAGTGTTTTGTAACAAAGCTTAAGATGGAATGGGATGTAGATTTGTAAGTTTATCAATAAAGAAGTTCAGTTCATTGAGGCTATTTTGATTACAACTTTAAGAAGCTGAAGAATTTCACCAAATTGGTAGGAGAGGGCCCCTCCTATTCGAGGAGGTTTTACATGTTTTCTAGATAAGTCATTTTCGATTCTGTTTTTTCATATTTCCTTACTTAGAATGCTTTCTGAAATCATAGCTTTTAGCATTATGTTTCATGTCATTTTCTTAGATAAAGGACCCTCATGATATTGCAGTTAGTCTCTTTCTCAAGCTCTTCCAATACATCTCTATTAAATGAATGGGATTCAATTGTAATATTCTGAGTTATTAGCATTTCATTTTCTGTTAGTTAAAAAGAAGATCCTCATTATACTACAGTTAGTCTCTTTCAAAATCTCTTCCAATAAACCTCTAATTCATGAATAAGACTTAGTTGTAATATTGTGAGTTATTGATTGTTTTTCCTTATCACATTATGATTAATCTCTTTCAAAAGCTCTTCCAATAAATCTCTAACTCATGAATGAGATTTAGTTGTAATGTTATAAGTTGTTTCAGCATTTTATAGGAGATCCTTACTACATTATAGTAATTTTTTTCTCAAGCTCTTCCAATAAACTTCTATCAAATGAATGAGATTTCACTATAATGTTTTAAGTTACTATTTGTTTCAGCATTTCCTTTTATGTTTTAGGAGATCCTTATTGCATTAGAATTAATCTTTTTCACAAGCTCTTCCAACAAATCTCTAACTAAATGAATCAGATTAAGTTGTAGTGTTTTGAGTGACTTTTCATTTCATGAATGTTCATTTAGAAGCTGTAATATCCATGGATTAGGACTCTCTTTTTTCATCATTTTCTAGTTAGGAATAGAATTTGCACATAAACTCTGTTTTAATTCATTTATTAACATTTCATTTTCTCCCTTTTGACATAGATCTAACTTCATGTTTTTAGCATAGAGTAGCATACTAAGTATCAAACATAAAAACCCGAAAACATCAATAAAACACTAAAAACAATGAAATAAGAAAAATGGATACTTAGGCACATATAGTGCATCACACTTCATCAGTTTACTAGCCCTAGTCGATAATTTATGTTATCAATTTAGGACAATAAATTGACTAAACATTTTGGCACCGTTGCCGAGGAAGTGTAACTAGGTAGTCTTATTTCTTACATCTAAAAAAAAAAATTAATAATTTCTCAAGTATGCTCTCCTCCTGCACTTTGTGTGATCTAGAGGATCAGAATTTTTTTTTTATGTTAATAATAATAATAAATTATGTTTTCATCATTTCATTTCATTTTACAATAAACTTTAAAAATGATGAAATTTTTTAATTTCAATAATTGTTTTGTTTAATGAAATATATATGTATATTTTTTAATTTTTGAAAATATAATATATAATTTTATTAACAAATCAATTAAAAATAAATAATAATAAATTAATTTAAAAATAAATAAATAAATAAAAAATTGTCTCATGGAAATAAGACCCACGTATATGCATGAGGCTAGCCTATGGCTTGGCTTTATGCATATATGCAGTCCTTCAATCTACACAAAGACCCATGCATTGCAATTTAAAAAAAAAAAAAAACCTTCTCTTTGCCATATTCGTTTTTCCTCAAACAACAGTTATTAGAAATCATTTTTAAAAATTTGCACACAATAAATGTATATCACATGAAGAAACTGTTGATGAGGATAAGATTGCAAATTGTTGATGAGGAGAAGATTGCAAATTGCTGATGAAGAGAAGATTACAAATTCAATTGTAGGGACAGACAATGGAAGTGTATCATATGAAGAAATTGCTGATGAAGAGAAGATTTCAGACTGTTGATGAAGAGAAGATTGCAAATTCCATTACAAGTAATTGGAATTAGGGAGATCGATCTGAACTTCTATGTGAGATACAAGCCATTACACTTCAAAACCTGCAAATAAAAAAAAATCAAACCACAAGTAATTGCCAGAAAACGAAATGTGTAATTGTAAAAAACGCCCTATTTTAAAACGAATTTTCTGAGCAAACCGAGGCGAATTAGAAAAAACTAAAACATGGGTTTTTTCGGGAACGGGTGAATTAGGTAATATTTTAAGAACTTGCTGCAATTCGCAGCCATTTGGGAGAAATTCAGGGTTCTTCAGAGCACTAATTTGCAGTGTGTGTGAGAGAAAATTGTTTTTTTTTTTAATGAACACAGTCACGGTTTTATAAAATTCAATTTTGAGAAATAATCAAGCATCTGATTTCCTTATTTAAAGGGAAATGTAGCAAAATTCATCTGTGGTGGCACATGATGAGTGAAAAATGGATTATTTGAGGCAAATACATTATCACATGTGCATCAAATGCAAGTTGTATAAATTGAAAAGGATTCTGCCTTCATCTCCTTCATAGCTAGGAACTTGACTTTAGAAATTTCAAGCTTTTTATCTTTATCTTGCATGAAAGAGGCATTGGCATGACTTTGTTTCAAAAATATTCATAAGGACAATTATGTCATCCATGCTTTGTTTCATTTAAAATTAAAAATTAAAAAATTAAAAAATAAATAAATAAAATAAAATAAAATCTTTATTAATAATTTCTTTTTAATAAAGAAAAAAAACAATAAAAAAAAAAAAAAAATCTTCTTAATAATGGTTTGCAGGACAATTGGAAGATTATTTAGAAGATTTCTAAACATTTGGAATTAATATTGTTGATGTGTATTTTTCTATGAAGTTTTAATTTGCAGAACACAGTGAATCTTTGTGATGCCAATTGTTTTACTAAGCACAATGCATGAATTCATCCGACAATAGGGAGTTGATTTATTTTTCATGGTTATTCTTTAAAAATGGATTGTTATTGATTTCATGAATTGGACCAAATATAGAACTTTTTGATTTACTTTAATCTGTTTCATTTGACATTTAATTTTTGTGTAAGAATCAGAAAGAAATTAGCTACTTCTTTTTTAACACACTTATGTTTTTTATGTCAAGTTTTTTTTTGTAGATTTGGGATGACCGAATGATCATTGAAGGAAACTAATTGTGCGCACGATTGGTTTTCAAAGGACCGATTTCATGAGAAACATAAGAACAAGTCCATGTTCATATCCATCAAGACCATTACTTTTCCTTCCTTTTTGAATTGTAAATCCAACCAAGAAATTCAAAGCAAACCACCATTATTTTCTCTGCAAGAGTTAATTGTTCATTTTCCTTCATTCACATACACTTTCCATTACTTTTTGTCTACTCCAAAAATAAAAGCAAGAAGCTCACCTACATGCTTATTTCCCATTGTCATTTTCCATTTTTCATTGTCCATTTCCATTTTCCTTTTCCTATCCTTTTCATTTTGCAAATAAACCTTGCTTCAATGCAAATTATTGAATCCATAGTCCTTCAAAAATTATTCTTTCATGCTCGCGTTAGATGATGGAGGATTCCTTAAGGTCTCCATTCTAACAAGTCTTGGCCTATCGACATCAGTACATTATCTAGGTCCAATACTAGAGTCCTTAATAGTACCTTGAGGCTTGTATGCATTAATGACAAGTTCTCTCGCTGAAAATCATGAGAATACATCAATGTCCCTTGATCATCAGATCTTGCAAGTGGCTTGACATCAGTCCATTTATTCACACTTTGCAAGATGTACTTAGGTACCTTGGCACTCATTGACATTAATGGTAAGTTTGTCTCGCATTGGTTAACGACATTCATCAATGGTTGGTAATCCAATGACTTCTCTTCATGCTCGACATCAACACATTTATTCGCATGACTAGAATTGTACCATCGGATTTTGTAACAATTGAAGACTACATCATTTCAGCAGTTTGCAGCAGAAATCAATTTGTATCAGCAACAATAAAGATCTCAATCTTTCCATCAGCACAAAGAGAACAAAGAAGCAGATCAAATTCATTTGTTTACATAGTTCTTGATCCAACAACATCAGCAGCCACACTCTTCAGTATACACAACTCATCCACATTTAAGGTAAGTGAAGGTATGTGGTTTTCTAATTTTAATTCATTAGAATGCTAAAATTGTAACTTTGGAAAAATTCTTCACTCCCTTTTTCACATTGTCATATCTTTAGTTGGGGGAGAAGAGACATCATTTCATATCCACATGTCATACACTATCACACATTTTCATTTCATTTCCACCCGCATATACTTCCCAACTAACTATTTTTGCAACATGATCCAAAAGATTATATGCCTTGCAAATGATCAATTCATTGATGAAGTAATTGATTCTAAATGTTTTCATGAACTTTGATGCAACAAAGAAAATAAAGCATTGTTAAAAAAGAACCATTGCTCAAAAAAACTGGTTGTCACACAAGAACCAACCATAAAAAAAATGTTGCAATCAAATGTATTATATTTTTCCAAAAGAAAATATTATAAAGCAAAGTTTGGAATGAATCAATATGATTCAAAACTCATAAAAGATCAACTCATGAACAAATGAATCATTTCAATAGTTGCATGAGGACATGCAACAACTTCAGTTGGGGGGTATGTTGAGTCTCAAAAGTGTTTTCCATATTCATACATATTTCCATTATGTCATTACCATTTAGCTCTCATTTCATAACTATCTGACCTAAAACCCTACATCAAGTAACCATTTTCATAAATATATGGGTTAGGATCCTTGTCTTCCAAAGTTAGTTATTTTATGTGTTTAAAGTGAATTTATGATTAGAAACTAGAAAATTAACATAGTTTCATATATCTATATATGTGTTATGAGTTTTGTGACATGTGTAGGTCAAAAGGAAGCTTCTAAAAGGCCTTTATGTGGCCTCCCAAAACCAAATTCGAATATGAGTGGAGAAGATCATGGGATCATGAGGACATGTGTCTCATTTATTTTTTGTATTGAAACTCTAAAAAGATATGTGTCTCATTTCTTATTTGTATTGAAATTCTAAAAGGACATGTGTCTTATCATTTTCTATTTTGATTGTAACTCTAGAGATAGGGGGAGAGATTCATGGACTCTCATTAATGAGATAACTTCTCATATTTTTGTATAAATAGGGGAATTTTTTTCCTATCAAGAGTAGTGAAAAATAGGAGAAGAAGAGAAAGGATTAGAGAGTGTTTTGTAGCAAAGCTTAAGATGGAATGGGATGTAGATTTGTGAGTTTATCAATAAATAAGTTCAGTTCATTGATGCTATTTTGATTACAACTTTAAGAAGCTGAATAATTTCACCAAATTGGTAGCAGAGGGCCCCTGCTATTCGAGGAGGTTTTACATGTTTTCTAGATAAGTCATTTTCAATTCTGTTTTGTTATATTTCCTTACTTAGACTGCTTTCTGAAATCATAGCTTTTAGCATTATGTTTCATGTAATTTTCTTAGATAAAGGATCCTCATGATATTGCAGTTAGTCTCTTTCTCAAGCTCTTCCAATACATCTCTATTAAATGAATGGGATTCAATTGTAATATTCTGAGTTATTAGCATTTCATTTTATGTTACTTAATTAAAAAGAAGATCCTCATTATACTACAGTTAGTCTCTTTCAAAAGCTCTTCCAATAAACCTCTAATTCATGAATGAGACTTAGTTGTAATATTGTGAGTTATTGATTGTTTTTCCTTATCACATTATGATTAATCTCTTTCAAAAGCTCTTCCAATAAACCTCTAACTCATGAATGAGATTTAGTTGTAATGTTATAAGTTGTTTCAACATTTCATAGGAGATCCTTACTACATTATAGTAATCTTTTTCTCAAGCTCTTCCAATAAACTTCTATCAAATGAATGAGATTTCACTATAATGTTTTAAGTTACTGTTTGTTTCAACATTTCCTTTTATGTTTTAGGAGATCCTCATTGCATTAGAATTAATCTTTTTCACAAGCTCTTCCAACAAATATCTAACTAAATGAATCAGATTAAGTTGTAGTGTTTTGAATGACTTTTCATTTCATGAATTTTCATTTAGAAGCTGTAATATCCATGGATTATGACTCTCTTTTTTCATCATTTTCTAGTTAGGAACAAAATTTGCACATAAACTCTGTTTTAATTCATTTATTAACATTTCCTTTTCTCCCTTTTGACATAGATCTAACTTCATCTTTTTAGCATAGAGTAGCATACTAAGCATCAAACATAAAAACCCCAAAACATCAATAAAACACTAAAAACAACGAAATAAGAAAAATGGATACTTAGGCACATATAGTGCATCACACTTCATCAGTTTACTAGCCCTGGTCGATAACTTATGTTAGCAATTTAGGACAATAAATTGATTAAACACGTGCCTGTCGGGAAATCCTCAATCTTCTTATCTCCTTCAAAAACCTG
The DNA here is from genome assembly GCA_034641835.2 of Pinus albicaulis. Taxonomy (NCBI): domain Eukaryota; kingdom Viridiplantae; phylum Streptophyta; class Pinopsida; order Pinales; family Pinaceae; genus Pinus; species Pinus albicaulis. Next base: position 828,851,399 of record CM076573.1, read on the forward strand.
CCAATATTTCTCATTATCAGGTACTGCAGGTCTGAACTTCATCTGAATGATGATTTGTTGATTGCTGGGAGGCTTGTGATATGAACTAGCTATACATGCTAATCCATTTGCAATGACATTCCGACTCCTAGGAATATACACTAGTTCATATTCCACAAAGGTCTTCAATAAATCCATAGTGTCATTCTTGTACGCTCTCAGCCTAGGGTGTTTTGTTGTGTATTCACCATTCACTTGTTTGATAATTAACTCAGAGTATCCTTGAACAACTATCCTACAGGCTCCTAATTTTTTCGACAGATTCAAGCCTAGGACAAGAGCCTCATACTCTTCGATATTATTTGTACATTTGAATTTCGGGTTGAAGGCATGACTCTTAGCATAGTCAGTTTTCGTGTTATGCAACCACACTCTCGCCCCTGCATTTTTCTTGGTGCATGACCCATCGAAATTCATTTCCCCTAAGGGTTCATTATTGGGCTGTGGATGGTTTCGTTCTTCCCGTGGTGTATGAGTTTGTGAGGAGTGACTAGCCAGCTGTTCACATTCTGTTTCTTGTTTACTCAGAGTTTCGTTTTCAATGCATTGTCCACAAATTTCATCTTTTTTTTTCTTCTGAGGTTGGAGAGGCCATTATGTTGAAATCTATGGGCTCTTCCCTATTGTTTATATTTCTGCTTTCTAGCTTTGGCTCTTCTAAGGATTCATCATTGCAAAGGATAAAGGGGTCCAGATCTATGTGTACAGAGTACAGAGGATAATTTTCATGCTTTTCAGGGCTGCTGACCAGGAATTTCATTTGTGCCTCTCTATACAGTCTCCTAAGCTGGCTAAAGACAGCATTGTGGCATATGCCCCATCCATCTGCATTGTAACTTGCACCTCCCCATGACCTTGATAGTAACATGCCATACTTAGGTGGTACATCTGCCACTACAACATCCATAACCATACATTTGGCTAGAATATGGGTTAAGTTCACACATAGGTCCTTGATTAGGCCAAGACACTTTACCCTGCTCGAGTCAAATGGATATAAATCTTTATAAGGGTGAGTTATCTCTAGGCCTAACTTTTCCATAACTACTTTAGGCATTAAGTTGTGTGAGGCCCCAGAGTCATGCATTGCATTGTGAAGGATCTTGTCATGGATATTGAGACTGATATAAAAAGGAGGTATTATCCCTTCTTGAAACTTCCCTTCTATCTTTGGACCAAACATGAGAGCTGGTTGATCATCACTCAGATTGAAAGTATCACTATTTTCCCCTAGATTTAATTCTTTCAGAATTTGGCCTCTATATACATCCTGAGTGGCCAGCTCAGAGAGTGGGACAGAGATATTAATTTTAGCAATCTCACTCTCAAATTTGAAGAGAGATTGACTCTTTGTGACACTCAACTCTGTTTTGTTAGCCACTACTTTAGTGGCAGGCTCAGTGTCCTGATTCTCACTATGTACAGGATTAGGAACTGTTTTATCAGGAGCACTAACTACAGTGCTAGTGCTGCTAGTTGGTTGAATTTGTTTATTAGTGTTTTGGTTGTCCCTTTCTTTGTTCTTCCCAGAACTTTCAACTGCTAATTTGTTACTTTTAGCGTTTTCTTTAGAAGTTTTCTCAGGCACTTTCTTGATGGAAATATCAGAAGCCTTTGGTTTGGAAGTGTCTAAGCTCTTTTTGCTCCTAAGTTCATAATGTTCCCTGACCTGCATGATGGCATTTTCAAATCCTAGTCTGTAATCCTCAGATTCTAATCTTTCCTCACCCCAATATGAGGGTGAAGGCTGGTCTTCCTCTGTGGAACAGTTGTGGATTGATTTATCTGTCTCAAACATGTTTATTGCGGTCCCCTCAGACTCCTCTATGATTCCCTCATCTTCTTCAAGGAAGTTATCTTGAAATGGGGGTATGACTTGTTGATCTGATTCTCTTTGTCTGTTGGGAGTGGTATTGTTCCTTCTAAAGTTTTGGTTCTGGTTATGATTTTGGTTTTTGTTCTGATTATTAACTGTGACGGCCATTTTTTTCATAATTTGCTGTAGTTTTTCCATGTTTTTAGATAGACGGTCGTAATTGGGGTCAGATGTGGAGGCTACAATGTCATCTCTATATGTTACCATTTTCTTAGCCCTCATTCTTGCTTTCTTCTCAATCAGGTTAGCCTCAACACTCATTGCTCCTTTTTGCATGTCTTCTAATGTGTTTTAATCTCTCTCCCTAAGTTGGTAGGCCATGTCAGCATCAAAGCCTTTGGGATATTTCACTAGAGCCATACCTTGGGGAGGTTTCATGTGGGGAGGAAGAGCATTGTAAATGCTGTTGAACCTGGTAGAATAGTCATGGAAACTCTCTCCTATGTTTCTCTTCAGGTTCTTATACTCTGCTAAGATTTGGAGAGGGTTGGCCTTAACTTCCCATTTATTTAAGAAGGTCTAATATAAGGAGGGTAGATCTTGGATGCTATTAGGAGGTAGGTCCTTAAACCATTTCTTCACATCACCTCCTAAGATCTGGGCAAAGATTCTCATTTTGACTATGTCATCATCTATCTCCATGTAGTCAAAAGAATCATCCATCGTGTCTATATGGTGCTGAGCTGTGGTAGACTCTTTTGCAGTGAAGTGTGGGATCTTTGATTGGTAATCATTGGGTAAGGGTACTAGGGGCTGAGGTAACACCAGAAGTGAATACCAGGCTGCCATGATGATGTTCTGAGGAGGTAAAAGGTTGGCTTGAGTGGCTGGTATATGGATGACAGGGATACTAGGACCAGCAGAAGTCAGCTAAGCAAATCTAGGGTGATAGAGCCCCAAGTTTTGAATGAAGTGAATATCAGGAGGTGTAGATGGAGGGGTCTCTCTGTCCTTGATGTGTTTACCACTTTAAGGTGTTGAATCAGGACACTCAAGGTCTGGCTGGTCTAAAGCGTTGAATGACCTAGCTCTAGGCCAACTGTTTTGAGAGTCTAGGTAAAAAAGAATGTCTGATAGAGCTGTGGAGTCTTCTGGCGCAGAGTTAGATCTATGGATATGTCTGGAAATAGTTGATCCTTTAGGTGTGGTAGATTTCCTTAGTAGGCTCTCGGGATTTTCAACTATTTCAGGTGGTTTGGGGTCAGGATAAGCTCTTGTATGAATGGTTCTTGAAGCCAGAATGTTGTTTTCCAACAAAGAAACTTAATCCTACCTGTCACTTCTGTTATGGCTGATGTTGTTATGGTGACTGATCTCCCAGTGGAGTCCTATGTGAAACCAAGATAATCAGTAGGCCTACTAGTCACCAGTGGAGTCTTTGATTTTTAAGGAACTATGGAGTCACCAGGTGGAAGGTTTAGGATGTTTTCTAGGAGGTACACTGTCCACCACAGTGCTTATGTAATGTCCCTTTTCAAGGATATCATTAAACACAGCAAAATCTAACTAGAGATGGAGTGGGAGGGCTTTTACCAGGTATGCGAGTGAGACCTGGAGGCTATCTGGCCCTTTCCAGACTCTGTCTCAGAGTGTGGGAGAAACACAACAAATGGTGCTGAAAGTGGATTGCAAGTGGAAGTGTTTCACTGCCAACCTAACCAGATATTTTTGACTTTATGAGGCTCTTGTGATGTAGTAAGATGGAAAAATACTCAGAAAGTCCCTAGTGGAGTCGCCATTATGTTGGGGTTCCCATGTTTTGGCAAGTTGGCAATACCAAAAGAGGAGACAACATCAGAACCACTTTCAGACCTCAGCATCTAGCCCTCCTGGGTCCAGAGAGGGATCTCTCTATATAGACAAAGGTTTTATGTCTTTGAAGCTTGAAAGTTAAGGTATTAGGCTAGTTATAGACACGTGTTTGTTTGTTTGATTGTTTGTTTGGTTGTTGGGAATCGGAAAGGAAGGGTTCAATGTGAGGCAAGGATGTGCGAAGAGGGTTTTAGGCAAAGGAGAGATGATTTCAAAGAACACTCGAGACCATTGGGAAATGGAGTCAGGAAAGGGTTTGCTTGCTATTCAATATGCAGGCTTTCAGTTGGGCTAGTCATCTAAAGCATTGGATCTTAAAGATGATAGTGTGGCATGAAATGGAAAGAAAGAAGGTGAAAGGAAAGGAAACCTCCAAGGTGACCCTTCAAGAATCAAATCTAGGGATAGGACATGCCATTGGACAACCTGTGATCCAAAACCTGAAAGGTTAACTCTTCAGACAAGGAAACATTAAATATTTAAACACAAAGGTGAAAACCTGAGATCAGAGAGAGACTTTGAACTCTCAATGCTTTGGTATCCAGCCTAAGGGAACTTAGAAAGGTTCAATTAATGGAAAGGATCCTAGTGAGATAGAGACAGAGTTCTAAACTCCCAGTATCCCAATTCATCAATTAAAACCTTAACAATAACATCTAAGAACATATTCATTAATTCATACATCAGCTAGCAGTATATATGAGCCACTACACTGATTAAATTAGCTTGAAATCAATCCTCAGATAACACATACAGCAGAAAACATTGATGGCAGGGAGAGTAGAAACATAGGGTACCTAACAAGGGTAAATCCTATGCCAGATTTCTGATGCGTGCCAGAAGAAATGAAATGTGATGAACTACAAAGGAAAACCAAGACATAGTAAGAAAAACATCACCGCTGCTTTAAATCAGGATCCAAAGAAATGTGCTTGTCATATTAAAGAGCAACACTAGTCATGTACAACATTTCCGACAGCTTGATGTTCAGTCTGCAAACATCTTCTTCCGCCTATCTTACAACTTTACACAGAGAACTACGTCTCAAGAGAAACAACTTAAAATTCGCAGATATCCAATCAACAACCCTTTCAATGAATTTCTTCATGAGTTTTATAGCTGAAAGAGAGACGGGGAAGGTAGATGACACACTAAATGAAACATTAAACATAGTAGGAAGAGGGGCTCGAGGCCCATTCTATTTTAATGTCTATGCATCGAACGTCTGTACTTTTTGGGTGAAAGAGCGGTCTTCAACAGGCTGAAATTTACTCCAGGTATGTCTTGATGTACTTTCGATGCAGGACTTGTAGTACTCTGGTGAATAAAAAAAGGCATATAAATGACTTCAGGTCTACCATGCTGTGTAAAAAATGCGTTTTGTCTAGCATTAGGACTGTTTGTCAGGGAGGAAATCTTCTCATGGACACAATGTAGACTAAAACAGTATGAGTACTTTGTCCTTACACGGGAGGAAACTTCTGCTGATGTGAAAACTTGATGATATTTTTTTTTGCGCGCTAGGCCTCATTAGGCCTTCTGTGCGATTTTGTGAGGTCTTCAATCTGATACCTTGCCCTTAAAATACTGAATTAAGGCTTAACATTTTCAATAATGTGCATTAGAACTTCTTAACTCGGTACTAATACTCTTTGCCGCTTCATGGCTGTCTCTGTCAGTGAAATGTGAGCTTTAGTGGCGCTGGAGAGGTTTTTCAGAGTTGAATTCTGTCCTTTAATGAACATTTCACTATAAGCACCTTCTCAGTCTCTTCTCTGTAATATCAGGCTTTGAGACCAGCTTTCTCTGTGCTCTGTGCCGCTATAATAGCAACTATGAACCATGGAAGTTTCCACCACCTGTAACCCTGCAAAACACGTAAACATGTTAATAAATCCATCCATGGGGAGTGTGGATTTAGTGGAGGACCGTGAGGATGACAACACGACTGAAGTGAATGCAGGTGGATGCAACAGAAAACGACTGAAACATGAGGTGAAATGGTGACAAATGGTCTGGTGAAAATTGGGTGGAATGTAACAAACTTTAAAGCACACGTTTGAAATTTGACCTTTGAATGAAATACAAAGGGAATGGATAGAAATGCGATGAAACATATGAAATGGTTTGATACGATGGGACCTGGCCGCGGGAAGAGGGCAATTAGATATGGGCCACTAGATTGAACGGAATGGACGGTTACAATCAAATCAGAGGGAGAGTGACAGGAGGATCAAACTCCGATGAGCGATAGAGCGATTGGCCTATGACCTTTGGATTTTATGTGAGATTGACGATGGAGATTACAATCAGGGGATCGCAATCGGGGAGTGCAGCGGGCGACACGTTTGAGAACTTGCGATTGCGATTGGAGCAGGGAAGCGAGGGGCATCGGATCGGAATGGGAATCAACGGTGGATATTACAGCACGAGGCTACAGACCAAACCCCAATTGCATCGAGATTTTTTTGTATAACATATAAATTCACTCCCCAAAAGTTTGCGATTGCGATTAGCGCCCAGGCCTTACCGCTCGGGGCATATAGGGAGGAGATTAAGGGGCTGGCCGAAAGGGGCTAAAGCCTTTGATGTAAAATATGGTCTTTTGTCCTATTTTCAATGCATTTTAAGGCCAAAAGAAGGGGCAACGGTAAAAAGGAAAAGAGGTTACTAAGCCAAACAAGGGGTGTTTGCAAGGTTTAAAGGGGATTGGAGATGATGTAGAGGCTTTAGGGAGGGATTTGGGGGTAAAAGGGATACTTTGAAAAAAGGGGAAAAAGGGTTTAAATGGGACCTTCCGCAGAGGTACAAGGGGAAAACGAAGGCCTTTCTGAGCATAATCTTTTGCATTCAATGAGGCTTTTTGGGTGGAAACAGCAGTGAGGATCTTCTTAAAGGCAATGGACACACAGAGGCTTCAAGGGTGAGAGGTTTTCTTAGAAAATTTATCTCTTGAAGGCTCATAAAACAATTTAGCCACTTGTTTGCTTTGAAAAAAATTTCATAGGTGGCTAACACGATGAATATGTTGCGTGGACATACTACAGCTCATACATGAAAAAAATAGATTGCACAATGAAATATTCTTTCAAACAAATTCAACAAAATTTCATTTGTGATGGAGATAACACAAATTAGGCTATTTTAAACTTGGAAATGTATCACTAAATATGCAAAAAATGTCAAGTCGAAAATTAGTGCACATTTCTCTTCTTTAACTTTATACTCATCTTCTAGAAAAATATTTTTCATCAACACTGCTTCAATTGAAAAGATAAAATTAAAAACATATTTCCTAAAAATACATATTCTATTGCAACAAGAGACTGATAATTCCAAGGATGTTGCTTGCATGACTATCATTGATAAATATATCACATGGCTCATTGAACTTGAGAAATTTTTTCTTAGAAAAGTATTCTTCTTTCAACTTGTGCATAAAAAGAACATCGGAAAAATAAAATTCCCTTGTGTCATATAATTGATCTGATACAATGAAAAAAATAAATGGAAAACCATTATAGAGAAAAAATGATACTCTACATGGCATACCAAAAATATGGATATACATTAAAGAAGGCTCATGAGACATGGATTGAGGAATACTTGTCTCAGAAACACATTGTATATGCTACTAAGAAAATATTTTCAAATTCAATCTCATCATGGGGTAATATTTAAATTCTTCCAACAACAATTGGATCCAAAGATGAATATATATGTATGCTTCACTTTCCATTGGAAAATGAAATTAATACTCATGCTATCGAACAATGTGATATTTAGCATGACCTGTTAGAAAAAATATGCTCTAGAAACATTAATATTGGATATGAAAAATAAAATGAATTCATTAAGCATCTCTTTGTTCTATACACACTAGCATACCATGAAATTAGAGGACAAGTAAATCAAGAACAACAGTCAATAATAAAACAAATAGTGTTATGGATAAAAAACAATCTAGAAAATTCGTTCTATTTGTTTATCAGCGGAGGTGTAGGAACAGGAAAATAATTCACTGCACAAGCACTTTACCGATCACTAGTGTGACTCTACAACAAAGAGTTACAAAGTGGCCCCTTGAAAAAAAAGGGCCCCATTCTTGCATTTACTAGCAAGGCTCCATATATTGCAAATGATGTCACGACACATTAAACTTTACATTTGTCACTTTTTCAATGTGACATTATTCCATTGACTTCGAACCCATTTGATGTATTGACCAAAGAATATGAGAAAATTAAATTCTTTCTCATATATGAAGCTTCATTGGTTGGTTCTTGATTGTTATCTAACATTGACATATAGCTTCGTGAAATCATCTGTACTCCAAATATTTCAATTAGTAATCTTGGTATAATATTCCATGGCAACTTGTGCCAAGAAGCACCTTTGCAAGATTGTTGAATATTTGAGAATTCGATTTTTAAAGGAACTACTGTGTCATATAGATTTTAGAAAGACATTGTGAAAAATTATGAACTAAAAGAAGTTATGCAACAACAAAACAAAGAATTTATGTCGATTTTAACTAGAATTAGTTCATGTTCACATACTAATGGTGACCTTTCATTCTTGAATAAAAATTGTTATATATGCGCAATAGATGATCAAACGTTCCCATATTTGTTTGACTTAAACAAAAAAAAGTACAATAACATAATGAAATAATGGTATCTTTCATTAACATAGAAACAATCACACTAAATGCATATGATAATATAATTGACTCAACAAATATAAATTCCATTAGGAACATCAAAATGAAACTTCCAACTACAATTGTGCTCAAAGAAAATATGCTTGTTGATTTAGTTTCTGGTAATTATGATATTCATGATGCCTTGGTCAATGGTGTGGGTATTTTTAGAGCATCCACAACATCTGAGAATGGTGTAATTTGGATTGAATTTTCTGATCCAAAGGTTGGCACTATTCAATGAATAAAAAAGGACCACTTGTTCAAAGAAGGTGTGATTTCTTATTGGACAACTATCACTAGAACTGTTTGGCATAGTGAATCAAATAGAAAGAAGAGTTTCATACATGAATAATTATGTATTCAATTGGCATGTGCACGAACCATACAATGATCAGAAAGCTTGAAAATGGATATATTAGCTTTTGATCCAAAAGGAATTAGGAAACATGGAATTGTCTACACTGCATCATCATGTGTTAAATATATTTAACCCTTGTATTTGTTAAACAAATTGGAACATAGAAACTTTTTTCTTTGTAACAAAGTTACTACTAAACTACAAAGACTTAGAAAAAAAGCATGTTACGAACTTAAATATAACTTAGATTCAAATAAAACAAAGGAATATTTGACAATATATTCATTAAGAACACATATCTTGTCATTATATTATGAGGATATCGTTGCTAACTATGATCTAATAAACAATAATATCCTTTGTTTGCAAGAAAAAATAACAAAATCACTCCCATCAGATACAACCTTTCCAAGGAAAGGTCATTGCATACATCTATTTCATTTACATGAAATTGTCACGTATTACACAAACAATATTATTGTCAAAAATCAATTCATTTATACAACAAACCATATTGAATAAACAAATGAAATTTTCCATCTTGAAGGGAGTGTGATTATAATTAAAAATACATACATTGCACCAAATATAAACATTGATGATATAATTAGTTTCATCAAGTTCATTGTAAATCACAAATTGGAAAAATGCCCAAGTGTGCTTGTTGGTGATTTCAACTTTGACATGTTACAAAATAATCACCAACAAAGAAAACTATAATTATTCATGGAAAACAACAACTTCATTCTCCACCCAACAAATCCAACACCTGACTATGGATCCATGCTTGATAAATTTTGGACAAATCTTCCACCGAGTATTGTTTCCTTCCATATCTTTAATGCTTACTCGACAGATCATCATACTATCTATCCTACCATATCTTTATTATTCACCTAAGCAAATTTCTCGTTCTGCATGTTCTACAATTCAATTATTAAGTTTTCATGAGAATTGTCCATTTGAAAGTTTTTTTCTAGACAAATTGTGAAATAGAAGAGCTACACATGACACGAAGAATGAAAGTATCATAAATGCAAACATAAAATACCTATACATTTTAAGGCCATGAACATGAATTTCTTTATTATCATTTTTTAGCTACATTTTTTTAAAGCATAACCACTATGAAATTTACATATATATTAAATTTATCATTTTCATGTTGTTTTCTAAATACTTAATAACATTTGTTTCTCTACTCTCTATTTCATGTTTCATTTCTCCATGATTGGATATGAACCAACTATAGAGAGCACACACATATACAAGAACACACTAAACAAACTATATCATGCATTATTGTGGAGAATATGTAGTTTTAAAGTTTCTTTATACATTTGTTTCAAATTTAACCTATTTCATTTTTCCTCTTATGATAATCGTTGATCGAATCATTTCCAAAGACAACGTGGAAAATACTAGTTCTAGTAGGAAAGTGTTCCATAGACATATGGAAGAAGACAAAAATCCAAAATAGTTAGAATTGTGTTTTCTTTACTAGTGCAATCAATTTACAGGTAATGGGGTCATTTTTCTAGATAGGTTGTCCTTATTTTGAATATATAAAAATTAAAATTGACACAAGAAACTACATATTCAATCATTAAAATATGCTCATGAATGCATGCAAAGGTTTTTAAAGGTGACCTTTTGGTTGTCTATGGCCCAACACATAGCAAAAACCCAAACTCTCTTGTAAAGGCACAATAGATTCATGTTGATCTCATTCATAATCGCAGTCAACTATGAATCATAGTAAACATGGGAAATAATATAATGGAGCATTTCCAAGACATGTTTAGTGTCGGAAACAATGTTCATATTACATATTTTGCAATAAGAAACAAAGGAATTTATGAATGAGGAGATGAAAAATGTTGTATTGTGTTGCATGAAAGAACATCACTTCAAGTAGTTGAACAAGTTTGCAAAAAACACAAATTCGCCCCAAAAGCAAAAATACATAATATTCTTGTCTCAAATGACACAAATACAGTTGGCTCAGTTACAATTATATTCATAGGTCGTCAACAAACCAACAAACAACTTTAACTTAGTATCAAATATGGTGAAGAAACAGATGGCAATGGAATTGTAAGTTTACTTCTATGATAACAAAAATATAATATTTTCCACAATCCGTATAGTTCTTTACTCCTGAATATTTGTGTCTTTATTTTAGATCATAGTGAACTTGGTGTTTGTTTCAAAAATTCCAAAAAAAGGTTTAAAAAGGAGGTAATAGAAAAAAGTGTCCTTTGATTGCTAAAACTGCAGTTGAATGATAACATGGGGATCATTTTTCAAGACAAAACCTGAATTGGCATAAAAAACCAATCCACTTTATTTATTCAAAAATATTGTACGAAATTATGTGAAATACAATCAATAGTTGAACTCTCGATCAAAAACTTGTGTTGATCATTTGAATGATGAGTTTGCAATCTTGAGCGCATTTTCTATCTTTTGTTAAATCAACAAGACAGGTATATCTACCAGTTCCTTCTCTGTTAATGTATTGAAAAAAAAATTCTTCGAGTATACAAAATTTTGCATCTTGTACTATAAATACTCAAACCTAATAACAAAATCATTCCACAAAGAATTTTCATGGAGTGTTAAAACAAAAAATGTCTTCTCTCCTCCTTTCCAATGATTTTGCAGCAAATGCAAGCAACTTCTTTATCCAAATACAACTAGATGTATGTTTTGTAAATAATTTTGCATCTTGTACTTTAAATACTCAAACCTAATAACAAAAGCATTCCACAAAGAATTTTCATAGTGTTAAAACAAAAAATGTCTTCTCTCCTCCTTTCCAATGATTTTGCAGCAAATGCAAGCAACTTGTTTATCCAAATACAACTAGATGTATGTTTTGTAAAGAAAGCGCATCGTTTAATTATGATCACATTATTGAATGCACATTGGAAACAGATGGATGCAAAATTTATTTCATGTTACAAATGCCCAAGCTAAAAGAACATTTCCTAGTTACTGTTGATATATTTTTTCAAAAATACATGTACAATATAACACCTATAGTTTTCCATTTGAGAAAACCGTGTATCCGAGGAATTTTCAAATTAATATTTAATAACATAGTCATTGAGATCAAGTAATTGTGATTAGCAAAAATATTATTGTTGTGTGTACCATCTTCATACATTTTGACAGTTAAGATATTTGTTCTCTTTTGGATTTTTCCCCTTAGAAATCTCCCTTAATCATAATGTACAACTTCCTACAAAAATGTTAATATACATTTTTGTCTCTTTTGCAAGATCCAGGGTTACAATATACAGTGAAACTATATTGACTGCATTATTGAAAATTTCAGTTGTAGCTCCTTTGAATGGCTTTGCATTTAGTGACCAATTATTCATCTGTCTTTTTTTCTTCGAACTTTCAAATCAGGTATTTTTCCCTTCTGTCGATGGATACAATGAACTACAAGCACAGTATTCAATATGATAATTGAGAAACTTACAGAACATGATGTAAGACCAATGTAGTTATTCTACTATATGCACATCTTCCTTTTTCATTTGTTGCATTACTGACTGCAACTCTAACAGTTCAATGCCAAAAGAAGAAAAAAACAGGAATCAAACAACGAACTATGTTGATTTGTGTTTCTTTATATCTAAATGGTTTTTTTATTTTTTAACGCTCGAAGATGACCCATTGCTAATACATACAATTGAAAACTGAGCTCTTCATCATTATAGGATGCATTTGTTAACATCGCTACATTTCCATAAATGCTACTATATATTTTTTTCCATTCCACTTTTAAAATTAGTAAATCATATAATCTAAATCCTTGTTTAAAATACATGTACGTACATATGATCTAGAATCACATGTTATTTTCCATTGTACATAGAAACTTGTGCAAGGATTGTATGCTTTGGACTGATTATCCATTCATAATATTCTGAATTTATATATTTCAAACAACAGTTTTCTCTCAAAAATATTGTGGATCTTAATGAGAGTTGTAAGTATACAATTGCTATTGCATTTAAATGATACTAAGGTCTTGCATTTAAATGATACTAAGGTCTTGAATATTGTTAATACTTTGTGTATATCGTCTTTTTTTTATACCTTTTCCCATATTTCAAATATTTTTGTTATAATGTTTCAGGGTAACTAAATATTATTGCACAATTTTGCATATTTGGTTAGTTACTTAGATATGTATAAACACCAAAAACATGTGCTACTTTATTGGAAGAATTGATTATTACTTACCTGGAAATGCTTCACAGGTATAGGACATTACCTTTTGTTCAAGAAAAAAAGCACTACATTTTTTTAATTGGAATAAAAATAAAATTGTGCTCAATATAGGGAAAACTAAAAATCACAAGTCAGTGCTCATTGAAATATTCATGCTTGTGAATCTATTGGTTAAATTTACTACACCGATAAAAAAAAATGAACATGACACTCTTGACATAACGAACTTATATATCCATTGATTATAACATCCTTGCAATTCATGCTGTAAAATAATCATGCATGTATGTAACTCTTGCCCCTATCACTAATCAACGACAAATAAGAAAGCTTCTCAACATAATATATACACCCATTGAGCATATTCAAAATATCACGTGAGTATTTTTTTGGATCTGACATATGGCCTTCTAACTTGCTTTCTTTTGGATTTTATAATTAATAATTATGCATGAAAACATGCTTTGATTTTAAAATGTTGATACCAGCTACCTTGAGCCTTTCTAATGACATGTAGGCAGGATTTGTATTTTTTTTTATGATTCGTTGAGTACACAAAGATTCTAAACATGGTGAGATTTATTGTCCGGTATGAAGTATGAGAATTGATGCAAAATCATGAACTTATGTTTACCTTGATCTTAATGCCTTTTATTTTATTTTAGTTATAGGAGTACTCTAAAGGTTAAAGAACATTATCTCTAAATGTTCTGAGATACTGATAAAATATGTAATACTTGTCAACATAGATCATAAAATTAGTATCAATGAAAATTGACACACAAATGTCAATGGTAAACAAATAGTTAAGAAATATGTCAAATATAAAGAAAAAAGAGCTTACAATGTTTTCCCTCATGATAAATACGCAGATTTTGTATCTGTATTGGTTGTCCTTTTCAAAATGATTTTAATTTTTATAGTTTCATTTATATGAATTTTGAGAAGCATGCCCAGTAAATTGATTCAATCATAATTTTTCTCTTTTGGGAAACACAATAGGTCATTTTCCCAACTGAATTTTGAGGGCGCAGAAGTACCTACTAAATTTCTAATTTTTTCATTGTTTGCATACATATATTTCTTTTTTTTAAATTGATTATAAAATTACATAATGTAACAATGTTTTGATATTATAATGGATAGTTCTAGCATTTCAGTTATCCATTACATTTTTGAATTGTATAGTTATTTTTAAATTATCATAAATGAGCATTCATTCTCAAGGCACTAAATGACTCTGGGACTCTAAACAAAATCTTGTATTTGAGAATTTCATCCAACACATTCCATCAAAAATTCTATTTTTCTATGGAAAAAAATATTACAAGACTCTCGAGAAGACCTATATAGGAGAGAAAGAAGTCTTGAAAATTATTTTTTAGGTTAGAATTTTGAATACTTCTATTGCTTCTTAAAGCATTTCTAGACTTAATGAAAATTATGTTTTTTCTAAAGAATTCTATCAATCTATTTCCTTTCATTGTTATAATTTTGAATAATTATGTTGCTTCTGAAAGAATTTGCAGACTTAATGACAATTTATTTCTATGAGGGCTTTTATGAGCCTATTTCCTTGCATTGTCTGTGTAAAGCACAAAGCACAAACCACCAACTCCGAGTCATTAGAGCCTTAGGTGCAGGATCTGAAAATCATTGTTTCATCTCAAGGTTACACAATGTAATTGACCGTCTTTTCATACTACAATCAGCATACCATGTAAATACAATAGCTCCAGTTCCAAAAAAAATCTTAAAGTCAATTGTTTCCTTCACTGCTACGAATTTGTTTCTATTGTTACTTGTTGTGCCAATTCCCAATAAAATAAATTTCGTGAGACCTGATGCAAGTCTCCTTAGAAACTACATGCACGTTTTCCCTCATGTTTCATCCAAGGATGTTTCCTCTAGCATCAAATTATTCTGACTGACTAAACTTCTCCCTTTTCTGCTTGCCAATCATTGCTAGATGACACTTAGCTAATGTCATCACCCTCGTCATCCCAACCAATTCCCTATTGAGAATATGTTTACATACTTAATTGTTTCACAATTCCTAGATAAAATAAGCCCCGGGACCTCGTATACACCTCTCCCTACAAATTATATATGAGTGTTCTCGCATATTTCATTTGGGAACGTCTCCTCCAAGATGGAACTATTATCTCTCACCAAATGGGTTATTGTTTCTCTCTGCCACTCATTAGTGCACCACGCTTACTTGACCTCATCATCCACGTTATCTTAGGTAATGTTCCCCTAATATGTTTTTCTCAAATACTTCGTGACCTACTTTGGGTGTACTTTCCCCCACCTTACCTCATGATTCATTTCATCTCACCTAACATCCTTACGTGATTTATTCCTAAATATTTCATGAGTTCCTTTCAGGATGGCCACATTGGCACATTATCACATCCAACTCCAAAAACATCATCTTGAACATTCCATTCGCCATATTTACATGGGAAATCTATTTCCTTACTTAAATGTTGATCGAATTTCCCTTAAAGTAACTCACAAAACACTAGATGCATGTCTTCCTGAAACTTAAGTACGACTGCTAACTGGGATTTTCATCTGAGAACATCTCCTTTGGGATCAAATTGCCGTGACGTCCTTCTAATCCAGTTTCTCTCGGCATGGTCATATGGTCACCATTGGAGTAGGGTCCCCTGAGCCACAAGTTTCGAAGAACTTTTTTTATAATTTTGTTTGTGTGCACCGCACAAAGGGAGGCAAGGGGATTTGGGGTGGGTCAAAGTCCCTAACCATGGTTTGAGACCATATTATCTACGTGCTAGGCATATATAAATATATAGGTCATTTCTAAGCTAATTAGTTCAGTGAATTCATTATAATTTCATTGATGTTCTGATAAGTATATGCGTCTGTAAGGGTTGTTTGGGTTGGGTTAAGAGGCTCCTGTTGCCTGTGTGCGCGGAGACCTACTGTGTGCGGACTCCGTCGGCTGTGTGGGAAGAAGGGTTTGTAAGGGTTTTGTAAGTAATATTTGATGTATTGATTGGCATATCTGAACTAATAGAAAGGACAGTTTTTGTGAAGTTAGTTGTGTTATGCATTTGAATTCTTTATTGCTTATGCTTTGTTAACATCACATTATCTGTATTTCTTATTTGATTATCGCGTAAGGGATATCTGACATAATTGTGAATGATTATTGATGGTTAATATATTTTTTTAATTATTTTCTTTTCGTTAATATTTGGATCGATTTTTGCTCTGTTTATCTGCGCTAAGGCAAACAAGTGATTCTATGTTATTCTTTTGATGATTGTGCATTCTCTGGGAATATGATATATACTTTTCTGTGCATTTTTTCCTGCTTAGAATAGGTTTGTATACAGATTTCCTAAGGACCACTTCATTAATTTCTACCTCAGGGTGCGGAAACCTAGTTCTAACACCCCCCATATTGCTTTGGGTTACACTTTGATATGCAGAAACGGATCACTGCCAAAAGGGTCAGTAGTTAGAGGGTTTTTGTTTTATACATAAACACTAAACCTGGGTCAGGACCCTCAAGCCAACAGATGGCTATGTCGTCGAGACCAAGATCATCATTTAGATGGAGATTTGATGTTGTGGCATCCTTCGCGTAACGAATTACAAGGTTGGCTAGATAGAAATATCCTTGAATTTATGCTTCAAGAGAATGGAAGTACTAAGTTTTCTGATGAAAAGTGGGTACAAAAATATATTTATATAGAAGTGCTTGAAATATTAGTTTTTTATTTTGTGCACGAAATACAGGAGTGGTTGTCCCGCTTAGCTTAATTCCATCATTGCATAAAATATGACGCAGTCACTGAGTGGACTCCCGAGTTGATCCAGCAAATATAGAAGTTTGACAATAATATCATTCGCGTGGTAGATCATTAGATCGATCGCCTCCTAGGATGATTTGTGACTAAATTTTCCATAGATCAATTTTTGTCATATTCTGAAGTAGAAAAAAGGTTCTTCAAAGGCCCTTGAGATAAGTTCATGCGCTCGTTGAAATTATTACTAATGTTAGTCATCAGTAAATTTTGCTGATATCAAAAGACGACTAAGTTATAATCCCAGATTTCTAGAAACAAGATTTGAGAAATATTGTGAGTTCTAGAAATCTCAATGCCTTCATTATCCCAATCTTAATTGATTCACTAAATTTTCCTATCTTTGCCTTCTCAAATTTACCCTGCTGCTCTAAGAAGACTCCATTTTCTGGGCCTACTGACCTCATTTGTGTTCCCCCCTTCACTCTCATTCACCTTATTTTTCCCTATACAAAACCCATTTTTTTCTTCCTAAAAACCCTCTTGAAACCCCTTCCCTCATTCATCATTTTCCTAAAAAACATATTAAACAATGTAAAAATATCTTCTTACATTGTTTAAAGATTAAAATTTAACATATTGGGTCCTTTTAATCTTATTAAAAACATTGTTTTATGTACTAAACCCGCCCCTTTTTGACATAATAGGCCTTAAGCCCCTCTCTTCTTAAATCCCTAGCCCCTTCGCTCCCATATAACCTCACCCTCTGCTATCTCTTAACCCCTTCTCCATTTAAAATATGCCTCCGCCACTTTCATTTTTATACACCTCCCGAACTTTATTATGAAAAGGCCCCAAACCTTTGGAAAAATTAAAAGTGCGGCCCCCCTCCTTCCCATTTCTCCCACACACTTGATTGACTCATCCGCACCGTTGATATAGAGCCCTGGACCCTGACCCAATGGCTATCACATCCCTGACCTTATTCCACATTGTTTTGACCCTGCACTCGGGCCCTCCTTCCAATAAAGACCCCACAGACCAATGATTCTGTGACACCTGTCCCCGGTCTCCACCCTCCAGATATGCTCGCCGCTCCTCATATCTTTTCGCACCCTCGATCTCATCACCTGAGATCAGACAACCTAGAACGTATATCCCGTAGAAATATGCGATGAGTTTAACAACACCCAACCTGCGTGAAATAGGTTGTTTCTCACCTGCCACGCGTCGATCGCCTAATGGTATCACGCGCCCATTACACTAAACCACTTACCACCTCCAATCCACACGATAAACCACCCCAGTTTATCAAAACCACCTTTCACCTCCACACCAAATTCAAAGTTCTTCCTGCCTCCATTTGAAATACTCCCAGTTCCACCACTGGAACCCTTGCCTCTGCACCCTCTCCTCCTCTGCAATCACCTCCTGACAGCCTCAAACCCATGAAATTGTAGTAAACCCTCTCACAGGTTTTAAACTAATGATTTGTTTTTGTGCAAGTTTTAATCGCGGAGAATTTCAAAATGCCATCCCACAATCTGAGAACGATGAATGAAACCCCTCGATGACGATCTAGGGGTATTAAATAAAAAATTATGGAGATCAGAGGCCCTCTCAGGGTTTTATCGATGATGAAGCATGCTCATCGATGGATCATAAACGCTCCAGCAAATAAAGAACACATCTCTGAATAAAGGAAAAACATAGACAGTCAAAGAAACAGTAGAAGAAAGGAAGATCAGAAGGATTAAGAGCCAGTCTTAATCAAAGGATAAAAACAGAATATTAGCTAGGAAAATAGTGATTAAAGGGATAAAGGCAACAGATCAAGGGAAATAAAATAAAACAGAATAGAGATCGAATAGAATTAAAGAAAAAGTGATAAAGAGCATACAACAAAGCATAAAGGCAGAATTTAAGGCTTAAGACATAGATTAAAGACAGACAAAAGATAGATTAACCCAAGACAAATTCAAATGACTCAGTTCACAAACAGTTATTCCTCTCAAAGATATTTTTAGCAACCTAAGTTCTTTGTTCCCTTCAAAAAAGCATTAGGCAGTTATTGAGATGAGTTAGATATATTTTATCTGTCAAGAAGTTATTGTAAAAGTTATGAATAAGCCTTAAAGTCAACACATTTGCCTATTTTTCCTTAGAACTTAAGATAGAAGCTATTAAAATAGAGAATTAGCTGTAGGTATTCCTGCCTTGAGCCTTGCATGGTCTTCAAGGTCAGGAATGCACTTCCTCTATAATAAAAGATACTCAAACCATCTATTAACTTCACCTCCTCATTTGCAGCATAAATACTGCATCTGAACTCATTATCTTGCTGGCATTTGATGATTCTTTGAAGTAATACATAGTCTCTTGGAAGTTGAAAAGAAATTGAAGCCTTGGAACTTCTAGATGTCCTGATTTGTTTGTTGATGGAGGAGGCTAGATCATTGGATCCCTGAGCTTGGTTGTTGGTGAAGTGCTTCTTACATGTTATTGTTATTCCTGTTTTCATTATGTTTCCACCTTTCTAAAGTTGTAGTATAATAAAGATTTTAGGCTAAGAAATGTCATTTGAAAGCACCTTAGTTCTATTTATTCTTTACTGCCTTAATGTTTTCTTCTGCTAGGACATTTCAGAGAATTCTTAATTTCTCTCTGGACCCCCTAAGCCTCTTTATTTCATCAATGGTTAAATACAGTTCGTTTTAAGCATGATTTACTTACTTACTTATTCCCTGCTTACTTGCTACCACTTCAACATTGTTTTTGAAGTCTCTCTATAAAGTACCATTCTTTAAAGTATTCCAAAGAGGTTTTGTTTCGATCATACCCTTTGTACTTGCTTAAATAATTGTTTTAGAGACCTTCATAACTATAATCAAGGATGTTTAGGATTTCCCTCTTCTCTGATTACATTTATATGTGTGTCTTAAGTGTTTTCTATCCTTGAAGGTGAAATCACTAGAAGTTAAATGAGTTTCTCGCCTTCTATATTTCATTGGAAAATTTTGTTTTGAATTATTATTTTCTAAAGTGTGGATTGTAGAATTTATGGTTTTCCTTGTCTATTGATTTCCTCTTCATGTTTGGTGATATTTAAGTACGTTTGTTGAGAATTACATATGATAAAGGATTCTTAACTGCCCTTTATCCTACTTTTCATTCTTACAATTGATGTCTATCCATTACCATTGAAACTTGAAGATCCATTGACCAAGTTAGGTTCTCCCTATGATGCTCCCCAATCTATTGATGCACTTATCATGACTTCCATTAGACTCTATTGCCTTAATGACTTAGAGATTTCCTCATTCTACCCATGCTTCTAGATCATTATGCCCAACCAAAACAAATCAAACAAACCTTGCACTTAATAAATAGCCTAAAATCAACCCGACAAAGCAAACAAATTCATATCCTTTGAAACAAATAGAGAGATCCCTCTCTGATTCTAGGAAGGCTAGGTCCTAGGACTCTAAAGACTGGTTCCATGTTTCCTTGTCATTTGGTATACCAATCTGCCAAATCACGGGACACCAACATTCTGGTGATCACGATGGGACCTTCTAAGTACATTCATGCTTGAATATCCCTTAAAAAGATTCAAAAACCCTTGATTGACAATAGTTGGTGATTTATCTGCCACCTCATCCCTAGAACCAACATTTTGGTGATCATGGTGGGAATTTTTGAGTCAGTGACAAAATAAGTACACCTTAGGACTCTAGAAAACATTGTTAATGATAGAAAACTCAGCTGATGGCCATAGAGTAGAATTTTTTTTTTTTCATCATCTTAGCTAAATGAGTTTCAGGTGTAGAAAACACTTACAAAACTTGGAGCTACAGAAAAGAGACTCAGAAAACCCCAAAAACATCCCAAATATTTGTTTTCTTTGTGAAGTATTGGTGGTGGACCATACACATTTATCTTCAAAACAACCAAAAATATCCACCTGGCGACTCCACTAGCCCCAGTAGGCCTATTACTTTACTAGTTATTTTAGATTCCCTTAAGATTGTATCAAATTAGTCCTAAAGAAGTTTAGAAGCCTAGTCCCATATCTTAGAATTTTACTAAACACTGTGAGAGGTTAACCTTCTTAAAACAGTCCTAAAACTTCCAGCCTCTCTAAAATTTTGAGCTTGAAATCTGGCTTCACATAGGATCAATACCAAATCTCATCCAGACCCTAATCCTCCTACTATAGTTGATTATCCAGAAAATATTTTGTGGCAAACTTCTAGAGCTGGAAATTTAACTACTGATAGGACCATTCAAAGAACAAGATCTATCCCTGAAAACCTTGCAGTCTTGAAAGATCCTTAGTTCAACTTGTGCCATTCAAATAACCTATTTATAACCAAGTCATATAATGATATTGACCAATCTAACTTTGAGCCCATAGATTTGCAGTAGAGTTCTAGTAGGGAAGCCTCTCCTTCCACTCCTCTTGATTTTTAGCTTCTCCACCACTTCATCTCTTTCCATAACAAATTTTCTCATAATTAGTTTGTTGGTCCAAGTACTTCCACCACACCCATCCACACTTCCAATGTTCAAAATACTCCATTTCAACCCACCTTTCCTTCCACAAATCCACCTCTTGTAAATCTTCCATTTACTCATATTATGGGAACATGGTATGCTCCCTTAGTACTACGACAACCTCTGGTTCCTTTACCAAATGATTATCAATCTAGAATTCCCCATTTCACTAGAGTTGAATCTAATACTTCCCAAAAACATGTAGATAAAATGGATGATGCCTTTGATTACATGGAAATAGAATAAGAGACCATTAAGATGAGAATATTTACCTAAAATTTAGGAGGAGAAGCCTAAAAATGGTTTAAAAGCTTAACTCTTAATAGCATAAATGATCTCCCTTATTTATACCAAACATTCATAAACAAATGGGAAATTAAAAGGAATCCTCTCCAAATTATTTTAGAATATAGCAACCTTAAAAGAAATGCTGGGGAAAGTGTCCAAGATTACTACACTAGATTTAATAGAATTTACAATGCACTTCCCCCAAACATGAAACCTCCACTAGGCTTAGGCTTAGCGAAATTTCTAGAAGGCTTGGACCCAGACTTGGCCTACCAGCTAAGAAAAAGAGACCCCTTAACTTTAGAAGATATGCAGAGGGGAGCCATAAGTGTAGAAGAAAATCTGATTGAGAAAAGAGCTAGGTTAAAATTAGATAAAAGAGTTACATACAAGGATGAAACAATGGCATAAACCTCATCATCTGATGCCAAAATTGATAACTTAGTCAGGGTAATGGAGAGAATACTGGAAAAGATAAACTTAAATGATAGAGTACATCCTAGAGAAAACCAAGGGAATCCCCAAAACAGAAATAGAAATCCAAACTTCAGAAGAGATCCTATTCAAATTAGACAAAGAGATAATTACCAAAAAATTAGTCCTCCTTTCCAAGAAAACTATGTAAATGAAGAAGAAGAAAGCGAGATAGAAATATTGGAAGAAAATCATGTGAATTTAATAGGATCTGATAGTGAGGGTGATGTCTTCCTCACTGAAGAAGAACACGGATTCTTCTCCTCAGAACAAACTGAAAACAACCATGAGGTTTTTGAAGATTACCAATTGGGGTTTGAAAACTCTATAATGGAGGTCCACAGATAATATGATCTTAGAAGCAAAAAGAATCTAGGAACCTCCAACAACAATAACATAGAAATTGTTGTTAAAAAAAAGAAAACCCTCCTAAAAAAACAACAAGCAGTTATAACACTGTGGCTAAGAAAAATTATCTAAACAAAGACAAAATCAGCCAACCAAGTGTTAGCCCAAGCCGCCCTAGTAATTCTACTAGTGGCCCTGAAAAATCTGTCCAAAATAATAGTCTTAATAAAACTCAGCAAATCAGAATTGCTGAAAAGACTATGTTTGACAAATCAGATGTAAATATGTCAAAAAAATTAGCCCCTTTCTGCCTTGAGGGAGAGATTGCCAAAATTAAAATCAGTATACCCTTAGCTGAACTAGTAACCTGGGATGTATATAAAAACCAAGTCTTGAAAGCCTTGAATATAGGAAATGATATTGACACTTTAAACCTGATAGATGATAAACTAGAATTGTTGTTTGGTTCTGAAGTAGAAGGAAAATACCAAGAAGGAGCTATCCCTTCATTCTATGTCAGCTTAGATATACATGATAAAATCTTACACAATGCCATGCCAGACTCTGGTGCCTCTCACAACCTCATGCCACAAGTAGTGATGGAGAGATTAGACCTAGAAATTACTAAGCCTTACAAAGACTTATATTCCTTTGATTCAAGCAGAGTCAAGTGTTTAGGTTTGATCAAGGATTTATGTGTCAATCTGGAGCAAATTCCTACTAAGATTCTAGTTATGGACATAGTCATTGCTGACATTTCCCCAAAGTATGGCATGTTTCTATCCAGATCATGGGTGGCCAAACTTCAGGGGAACCTTCAAATGGACATGTCTTATGCTACCATTCCAATCTTTAACTAGACAAGAAGTCTTTATAGGGAGTCTCACATGAAATATATGGTAATCAACATAGACAGGGCAAACAACACTCATGTTTATTCCATTCGTTCAAATCTTGATTCATTTATCTTGTTTAATGAAGAGGAAATCAGCACACAAGAAAATGAAAATGAAAAGGAGTTAAGTCTACTTGAACAGCCAAATCTACCCTCAAATGAAAAACATAACCACTCAAACTTTAGCAGCCTTGAACAACAAAATGAGGATGAATGTGAAATGGAAACACTTTGGACGATAACATTTTATGGCTCTTGTAGCAAATCTGGTTCTAGAGCTAGTGTATGGATACATAATACAAACATAGGACATTCATACAAAGTTGATTTCCAATGCACTAATAACATTGCAGAATATGAAGCTTTCCTTCTTGGCCTACAGTTGCTCAAAGATTTAGGAGCTAAGAAAATATCAGTCTAAGGAGATTCAGAGTTGAATATTAAGCAAATAAAAGGGGAGTATTCAGCCAAAAACCCAAGATTAGGAGAATATAGGAATGCTGCCCTAGATCTCCTAAATTTTTTTGAAAAATATCAACTCACTTTCATCCCTAGAGCTCACAATAACCTTGCAAATGAACTTTCATTTGCTGCCAGCAATTGTCAAATCCCCCACGTAAATGAACAATTCACTGTCAAAGTAAAAAACAGGCCCACAGTCCCTAACAATGAAAAATATTGGCAAGTATTTGAGGGAGATAAACACATTGATGACTTTCTTCAGTCTAAAAATTATTTTTCTATACCAACTCCTATCTCAAGTCATGAAGAAGATCGTTTTGATGAAAAACAAATCCCAAAAATAGAGCTACCCTCTACTACTGATATAAATAAATTTGAACATATTTATGAGGAAGAATTACTTGACAAATCAAATCAAAATGACCTTGGGGTTTTACAATGCAAAAATGATTCAATACCAAGGGGCCTTACACCATTAGAGGAACTTTTTGACTTCAATGATGTAGCTAGAAAACCAAAGATGGAACCTACGTCAAAATCTAATGTAGAAGAACATAACATAGGCAGCATGAATGAACCCAAAATGATCAAGTTATCTAGCACTCTTCCTACTCATATCAAATAGGAATATATTGAAATTTTCAAAGAGTTTGGAGATGTGTTTGCATGGGGATAAAAAGATCTGAAATCATATGATACTAGCATTATTCAACACAAAATCCCTCTTAAGGAAAATCATAAACCTTTCAAGCAAAAACTAAGAAGGTTAAACCCTGTTTTATTACCTTTAGTTGAGAAAGAGATTAAAAAGATGTATGATGGTGGGATCATAGTTCCCCTTAGATATTCACAGTGGGTGTCCAACCTTGTATCTATTAAGAAGAAGACCGGGGAAATTAGGCTTTTCATCGACTTTAGAAATCTGAATAAAGCCTCCCTGAAAGATAATTACCCCTTGCCTAAAATGGATCACGTAATCCAAAAGGTGGTTGGATATAAGAGAATATAACTCTTGGATGGTTTTTTAGGCTACAACCAAGTGCTAGTACTCCCAATTGATCAACATAAAACTTCTTTCACCACACCTTGGGGTACATTCATGTATGTTAAAATTCCATTTGGTTTGATGAATGCAGGGGCCACCTTCCAAAGGGCCATGCACATAGATTTTTTAGAAGACATAGGCTATTTCATAATCATTTACCTTGATGACATCATTGTTTTCTCCAAAACTGACAAAGAACACTTAGTCCATTTAAGAAACGTTTTTTGAGAAATGCAGGAAATATGGGTTATCTTTGAATCCCAAGAAAACACTCTTTGGAATCCAAGAAGGAAAGCTCCTAGGCCACATAATCTCTGAAGAAAGAATCAAAGTAGATCCCAAGAGGATTGAAGGCATATTGAAAATCAAGCATCCTAGAAACCTTAAAGAATTGCAATCTTTCATTGGGGAGATCAACTTTTTGAGAAGGTTCATCCCTAACCTTGCTAAACTTTTGAGAAATATCACAAACATGCTCAAAAATGAAATAATAGTTAAATGGACCTTAGAATCCAAACAATCATTTGAACTAGTGAAACAAGCTCTCACTCAAACACCAGTTCTTAGCAGTCTTGATTTCACCAAGTATTTCTAAATTTTTCATTTTCATATGAACACACCATTACGACAGTGTTGTTGCAAAAGAATAATATGGGCCAAGGGAAACCAATATCCTTCTTCAGTAGAGACTTAAGAGATGCTCCACTCAAATATAACATCATGGAGAAGCAACCCTTAGCCCTGATAAAAGCATTGAAAGACTTTCGAGTCTACATCTTACACTAACATATCATTGCTTTTGTCCCACACACAGTTGTCAAATACATTCTAAATCAAGACCCTAATGGTCAAAGGGGAAAATGGATTGCTATTATTTTAGAATATGATTTAGAAATCAAGCCTACCAAACTGATTAAAGGACAGGGATTAGCAAAACTCATGGCAGAATCAAATTTCCAAGAATTAGATATGAATATGGTTGATGTTTTAGAAGAACAAGAAGAATTCACAGCTCCCAACATTGAAGAAGTATTTCTGAATTCATCTTGGTATAGTGATATCATATATGTTCTTCTTTATCTCAATACTCCTCCTTCTTTATCAAATACTAAAGTTATATTCTTGAAATAGAAAGCTTTAAATTATTGCATTTTAGACGGAGCGTTATATTGGAAAAATGTTGTTAGCATATTGCTTAAATGTTTTCATGATAATGATGCAAGAAAAATCATGCATGAGCTACATGAGGGAGAGTGTGGAGGACACCTTTACTGGAAAGAAACATCAAACAAGATTCTTAGAGTTGGCTATTACTAGCCCACCCTTTTTCCTGATACTAAAAAACTAGTCATGACTTGTCATAAATGCCAAAAATTTTATGGCAAGAGAAAACTCTTACCTTTACCTTTGCATCCCATCAGTATTGAGGATCCCTTTCAGCAATGGGGTTTAGAATTTATTGGAGAAATTCACCCAACCTCATCTCCCCGACATATATGGATCCTTACTGCCACATATTATTTTACCAAGTCGGTAGAAGCCATCCCTTCTAGAAATTCTACTGACTCAGTCATTATCAAGTTCCTTGAGACCAACATATTATCTAGATTTGGTTGTCCTAGAATGATCATTACAGATAATGTTGTTGCCTTCAAATCCAAAAGAATGGTTGATTTTTGCTATAAATATCATATCACATAGGGGCATTCCACAGCATACTACCCTCAAGGAAATGGACTTGCTAAATCCTCCAACAAAAGCATTATCAACATTATCAAAAGGATGTTGGAACAAAATTAGAAATCATGGCGTACTAAGATAGTTCATGCTTTATGGGTTGATATACTAACCACCAAGAAATCCATCAATATGTCTCCTTATCAGTTGGTATATGGCATGGATGCAGTCTTGCCAATATCCTTTGGAGTTTCAGTCATGAAACTTCTCCAAGAAGTACAATCAGAAGAAAATGACATGCAGAGAAGGCTGAATCATACCATCCATTTGAAGCAGACAGGAGAGGAAGTGTACAAAAGGACACAAGTAGTTCAAGAGAGCATCAAGAAGACCTTTGAAAAATGACTAAAGCTAATAAATTCTAAGTTGGAGACATAGTACTAAAATTGGATTTTAGAAGGGAAGATAAAGGTAAGCATGCAAAGTTTGAAAATTTGTGGAAAGGGCCCTATATCATTCTTTCAATTAGGGGTCAAAATGCTTTCTTTTTGCAAGGGTTGAACAGAGATGAGTTATTTGGAGGTCCTGTCAATGGCAGGATGCTCAAACACTATTTCCATTAGGAGTCTTAGTTTAAGAGATTTCCTTCATTGTACATAAACATTGCATGATAAAATCTTGAAAACAAAAATTCAAACACAGGAAAAGAAAGGAAAAAGAGGGTAGATTCAAAATAGGTACAACCCCATACCCAAAAAATAGTACTGCTGAAAGTGTGCAAGCCTAAATTCCACTACTGACCCAAAATGATATCTTGTTCAGTCATCTAGCCTAATCATGGCTAAACATGCTTTAAATTTATGTTGATAAGTTAGTAAAAACAATGGTTGTCAATATTATTTCAAACTTGACTTATCAAAAAAGATAGATTAGGGAATATAAGATACTAGTGCCACATGCTCAATACAGAACCAAAGAGGAAGATAAGGATGCATTACAAATAATAAATCATAGCCTTATCTTTCTAAATTTACTTTTATGCAAAATAATGTTTGTGTGCAGCTTGTTCCAATGCCACAAACACGGTAAATCAGACTTCTTAATCCTGATTTTAGACCATGTTTTAAATTTCATGTCAATAGTTTAGAGAATCAAGATTTCCAAACAAGCTTAATCTTGCCAGTCAAATAGTTTAGGTAGAGAATAAAAGAGTTCACTAGTTTAATCTGAACTCTTGGGAGAAATAAGGGTAGAAGTAGATACTTTATTTCTATTTTCAAAAATAAAATGTCAAAGAGTTTTCCAGTTCAAGTGCACTCAAAATAGAAAAAATGTTAGGACAAGTAGAATTGGGTAGAAATCATATGTTGTAGATTGTTAAGATTGTCACTTCAAAGAAATATCAACAAGTGAAAAAGAAGGAAAAATCTGCCCAATGGAAAAGGCACTGGTCTGCTGAAACTCGGAGATTTGATAAACTGAAGATTATGGACACCTTGAAAAAAAGTTTCCCTCCCCAAGTGGAGCCGCTGTTAGTCATCAATAAATTTTGTTGTTATCAAAAGATGACTAAGTTATAATCCCAGATTTCTAGAAACAAGATTTGAGAAATATTGTGAGTTCTAGAAATCTCACTGCCTTCATTATCCCAATCTTAACTGATTCACTAAATTTTCCTATCCTTGCCTTCTCAAATTTACCCTGCTGCTCTAATAAGACTCCATTTTCTAGGCCTACTGACCTCATTTTTGTTCCCCCCTCCACTCTCATTCACCTTCTTTTTCCCTATACAAAACCCATTTTTTCCTTCCTAAAAACCCTCTTGAAACCCCCCCCCCCCTCATTCATAATTTTCCTAAAAAACATATTAAAAAATGTAAAAAAATATTTTTACATTGTTTAAAGGTTAAAATTTAATCTATCGAGTCCTTTTAATATTATTAAAAACCTTGTCTTATGTACTAAACCCGCCCCTTTTTACATAACAGGCCTTAAGCCCCTCTCCGCTTAAAGCGCTAGCCCCTTCGCTCCCAGATAACCTCACCCATCGCTATCTCTTAGCCCCTTCTCCATTTAAAATATGACTCTGCCTCTTTCATTTTTATACACCCCCCGAACTTTATTATGAAAAGGCACCAAACCTTTGGAAAAATTAAAAGTGCTAGCCCCCTCCTTCCCATTTCGCCCACACCATCAATCAACTCATTCGCACCGTTGATCTAGAGCTCTGGACCCCAATCTGACGGTTTCTGCATCCCCAACCTCATTCCATATTGTTTTTACCTCACGCCGGGGCCCACCTTCCACTAAAAACCCCGCTGACCAACGATTCTGCACCACTTGTCCCCGGGCTCCACCCTCCAGATCTGCTTGCCGCTCCTCAGATATTTCCGCACCGTCGATCTCATCGCCTGAGATCCGATGGCCCAGAACGCATATCACATAGAAATATGTGATGAGTTTAACAACCCCCAACCCACACGAAATAGGTGTTTTCCCACCTGCCACGC
Source organism: Pinus albicaulis (assembly GCA_034641835.2). Classification (NCBI taxonomy): domain Eukaryota; kingdom Viridiplantae; phylum Streptophyta; class Pinopsida; order Pinales; family Pinaceae; genus Pinus; species Pinus albicaulis. The sequence continues at coordinate 828,880,478 of CM076573.1, forward strand.
GTCGATCACCTAATGGTATCGCGCGCTCATTGCACTAAACCACTTACCGCCTCAAATCCACGCGATAAACCACCCCGATTTATCAAAACCTCCTTTCACTTTCGTGCCAAATTCAAAGTTGTTCCCACTTCCGTTTGAAATCCTCCTGGTTCCACCCCTGGAACCCTTGCCTCTGCACCTTCTCCTCCTCTGCAATCACCTCCTGACAACCCGAAACCCATGAAAATGCAGTAAACCCTCCCGCATGTTTTAAACTAACGGTTTGTGTTTGTGCAAGTTTTAATGGAAGATAATTTCAAAATGCCATCCCATAGTCTGAGAATGATGAATGAAACCCCTCAGTGATGATCCAGGGGTCTTAAATAAAAAATTATGGAGATCAGAGGCCCTCTCAGGGTTTGATCGGTGATGAAGCATGCTCATAGATGGATCATAAACCCTCCAGCACATAAAGAACACATCCTTGCACAAAGGACAAACACAGACAACCAATGAAGCAGTAGAAGAAAATAATATCAGAAGGATTAAGAGCCAATCTTAATTGAAGGATAAAAATAAAAGATTAGCAAGGCAGATAGTGATTAAAGGGATAAAGGCAACAGATCAAGGGAAATAAAATAAAACAGAATAGAGATCGAATAGAATTAAAGAAAAATTGATAAGGAGCAAACACTAAAGCATAAAGGAAGAATTTAAGGCTTAAGATTGTGATTAAAGACAGACAAGGGACAGGTTAACCCAAGACAAATTTGAATGACTCAGTTCACAAACAATTATTCCTCTCAAAGATATTTTTAGCCACCTAAGTGCTTTGTTTCCTTCAAAAAAGCATTACGTAGTTATTGAGCTGAGTAAAAGATATTTTATCTATCAAGAAGTTATTGTAAAAGTTATGAATAAGCCTTAAAGTCAGCACATTCACCTATTTTTCCTTAGAACTTAAGATAGAAGTTATTAAAACAGAGAAGTAGCTGCAGATATTCCTGTCTTGAGCCTTGCATGGTCTTCAAGGTCAAGAATGCACTTACTCTGTAATAAATGATAATCAAACCATAGATTAACTTCACCTCCTCATTTGCAACATAAATACTACATCTGAACTCATTATCTTATTGGAATTTGATGACTCTTTGAAGTAATACATAGTCTCTTGGAAGTTGAAAAGAAATTAACGTCTTGGAACTTGTGGATGTCCTGATTTGTTTGTTGATGGAGGAGGCTAGATAACTGGATCCTTGAGCTTGGTTGTTGGTGAAGTGCTTCTTACCTGTTATTGTTATTTCCTATTTTCATTATGTTTCCACATTTATAAAGTTGTAGTAGAATAAAGGTTTTAAGCTAAGAAATGTCTTCTGAAAGCACCTTAGTTCTATTTATTCTTCACTGCCTTAATGTTTTCTTCTACTTGGACATTTTAGAAAATTCTTAATTACTCTCTGGACCCCCTAAGCCTGTTTATTTAATAAATGGTTAAATATAGTTAGTTTCAAGCATGATTTATGGTTTTCCCTGCTTACTTGCTACCACTTAAACACTGTTTTTGATGTCTCTCTCTAAAGTACCATTCTTTAAAGTCTGCCATAAAGGTTTTGTTTCGATCATACCCTTTGTACTTGCTTAACTAATTTTTTTAGAGATCTTCATAACTATAATCAAGGATGTTTAGGAGTTCCCTCTTCTCTGATTACAGTTATATGTGTGTCTTAAGTGTTTTTTGTCCTTGAAGGTGAAATCGCTAGAAGTTAAATGAGTTTCTCACCTTCTATATTTCATTGGAAACGTTTGCCTTCAATTATTATTTGCTGAGGTGTGGATTGTAGAATTTATGGTTTGCCTTGTCTATTGATTACCTCTTCATATTTTTTGATATTTAAGTCCCTTTGTTGAGAAGTACATATGATAAAGGATTCTTAACAACCATTTATCCTAATTTTCATTCTTACAATTGATGTCCATCCCATTACCATTGAAACTTGAAGATCCACTGACCAAGTTAGATTTGACCTATGATTCTCCCTGATCTATTGATGAACTTATCATGACATCCATTAGACTCCATTGCTCAAATGACTTAGATATTTCCTCATTCTACCCATGCTTCTAGATCATTATGCCCAACCAAAACAAATCAAACAAACCTTCTACTTAATAACTAGCCTAAAATCAACCCTACAAAGAAAAAAAATTCATATCCTTTGAAACAAATAGATATATCCCTCTCTGAGTCTAGGAAAGTTAGGTCCTAGGACTCTAGAGATTGGTTCCATGTTGCCTTGTCATTTGGTATACCAATCTGCCAAATCACGAGACACCAACAACTGAAAAATCTCTTTTGTGAACGGGGTTGTCTGTGCAAACATATTGCTTGAAAGCATCAAAGAGGCCCATATACACGCAATGGAAAAATTTACCGGTTAAGCTCCGAAAAAATTATTTATAGCCCTCTGAAGCCTAAATCTGATAGTGAACCAGAACCAAAAAATGCTAGCTCAAGTGACTCTGAAGAAGAAGGTTTGCAAGCCTTGAATCGTTTTCATGATCCATCCACTCCACTTCTTCCCTCATATTACAAATCACCCACTCAACCGTGCAGTCCCTCTCCACACCACCTCCACCTCTCTCTGAAGTAGATATGGCTACATCAATGAATTTTCATAATTTCAGAGTCATTGGTAATGAGGATACTAAAAAAAATTTGTTTTGTGAGAGAGGTCGTACGGGAAGCTCAACATATTAAAAATATTTAAATTAGAAAAGCGCAACTAACTACTTGTTCTAGGTTAATTTGGGCAGCACTCCCAATGACCTCATTAAACTGGACATCATCCCTAGAACTAATAAATAGGTTCTATCATCCCCTTCATTTCAGTTGTTACATGCCCTAAGACAAAGAACAATAACAAATCATCCATGACTTCCATTGCAAGGTTTCCAAGATTTTAGGTACAGGTTATGTCACCTATCAGCTCACCAACATAGTCTCTCAAGGGACTAACTGCTTTGCATATGCATTTACCTCCATTCAAGGGTGCTCTACAAAGAACTTCCCAGCACTCAAGGGTGTGTTGGTCAATTGGGAGTGAAATTATCATTGCTCCATAATCTCCACATGGCCAGTGCCTTCTAGAAGAGTGCATATGTGTCAAACTTAGAATCCATGTGTCCATTCAACACCTCTAAGCTTGGGAACATGTCTTTCCTATTATTAGAAAGTCATTGATTGTGAAACTACCTTAAGATCATCTATAAATTGAGCACAGAGCCCAGTGCTTGACAAGGAAGAAATTTGGTAAAGAGATGTTGTTGGATTCTCAATTAAGTATTTGATTTGAGTGATATGATGCTCGAGAGATTTTCATTTTGATGAGGCTAGGATGATGCTGAAGTTGGTGACATCAAATCAATCATTGGTTGTAACCTCCCCCTTTTATCCATTAATAAATATTTTTTCTCATTTTCCCACATATGTATTTGTATAAGCTTCTATCTTTCATATCATGGATTCTTAGATGATGTATATGTTTCATGTTTCATTGATTTAACTTATTAAGATAAATAGCCATCTATATATTGTTCATACTTGGAGAAACTAGTATGGCAATCAAAGTTGGATTGGAAGCTACAACAAGAGTGGCAAAAGGAGAATAGGAAGCGCTTGAACCCCAAGTAGGTTTCTCCATCTTTCTATGTGTCTATTTACTCTTACGAAAAGGGTCGGAAAATTCTTTAATCTGTTGTTCTAAATGAAAGCCATGTTTAGGGAATGTGTTTTATCTGTAATCCATAATTCCGCATAACAAATTGGAAACTTCGCTAGGGATTTTACCCTCATCCTTGGTGTAATTTACCTTTGTTTATCCACCCAGTACCATCTATTCTTAAATATTATTCTTTTGAAATTAATAATTGCATTAGAAGTGTGCCAGTAGCTTGAGTTTTTTGTTCTCTGCTCGGCCCAATGCCCTTTTGCTCAAGACACAATGCTTTGCATAGCATTGTCTCCCCTTAGCGACTACGCTGCCCCCTAAGCCAACCAAATTCCCTTTGAATTTTTCATTGTCATTGCTTTCAGCCTTTTGTTTTTTGTGTTTTCAACTTTCTGATGCCTCATAGAGACCAGTGAATTTACCAGAATCTTGCTACTTTGAAAAGTAAGTTTGTTCAATGTTTCTTTAAATTGTTTTTCTTTATCATTAACAAATCAACTTAAAATTATTTTTATTTTCTGCATTAGATCCATTTTCTTTTGTAAAGTAAATTTTCGTTAAATTCTTCGTTTCCTATAGGAGAAATTGTAGTTCCATTCTTCGTTTTTCCTAAAAGAGAAATTGTTGTTAAATTCATCATTTCTCAAAGAAAAAAGAATTTGTTTTAGTTGATTTGATGCATATAGTTTCCTTTTTGCATTCACATTAAGGGCACTGAAAAGAAAAACCCTGCATTCTCATGTATTGAATTGTGTGTTTTGTATAGGAACAAATTAGGAAAGCTGCATATTAGTTTGTGCTCTTTGTTGTTTGCTCTCAAAATTGATTGCTCTTTTTTCTCTATTAGCTAGGATTTTATTTGAAGAAACTAAAATTGAAAAGTTTGCTTATCATTTTAGTTTTCATTTTACGAATTTCCATCACATAATCATGGTGAACCTTGAAAGGAAAATTGATAAACAAGATCAACTTAAAATTTACATCAATTTACCTCAAAAATCATTGCAAGCATAAAGATAACATTTAGAAGGTCTAGGCTAGAGACGTGTTCTGGCATCATAAAACATAGTAGATGTCGTTAATTGTCTACCATACATTCTTAGCGTGATCCATCACTCCACATAGGTAAGTATATCGTAGCTCATCCATGTACCTTCTAGTATATCAGGCAGTGTTATAGTACGAAAAGTATAAAGGGGTGCTCTCACTGTGCGGTTTCGCATTAGAAAGTGCTAATACGGACCAAGGCCTCCACATACCTTTGGGTATATTTGGGAGGAAAACTTTAGGTTTCTATCCATCCATATTGAACCGAGTTGAATGCCTTGTAAATTGTGATACACTGAACACATCATTCCGGGAGATTGTCTGCCCGTACTTCTTGGCTTTCCAAGAGGTATTCTGCAGTTCACAGTTTCTTGGTAAACCTTTTTCCTAGCATTACCCTTTTATTTTGTTTATTTTTTTTTTGTCATAAAATGAATCAGTCATCATGGAAGAAGCTAATCCATTTCCTCGTCGTTCGTGTAGACTTGCATTGAAACCACCTTTACCGCTGGAAATCACTTCTGGTCAGCGAAGGCGACATCACTCTACCGAAATGAGTACCATCAGTACCTTTGTTGAAGCACCATCTTCCCATATACAAATACTGGTTCATCTACTTTTGTCGAGATGGAGTCCTCACAGCTACCCGTGGTCATGATCCATCCTATCAGTGAGACCATACCTCCTAAACCTGACGTTGTTCAACCGGAAGTTGATCCAGATCCTGTCTCTTTTTTTCCATAACATCTGAATCCCAAATTTGAATGACCAGAGGTTTTTCCTGTATTGGTCACCCCACAATCTTCTGTAGATATTGAATCTCAAATATCGCGTAGTCAACCTCTTGAAATATACTTTGGGCCTGACAGCGAAATCCTTCCACTTGGCTTAATTTCGATTCAAGAAATCCCACAAGACAAAACACCTTTAACTCCAACCCATTTTGGGGAGGACCTTTACTTATATGAGTCTTTTCCTCAATCATCACCCTCTACTTTTGTTGACCCTGTTCCTATTCAAATTCCTATCGATTCAAAAGGGTATACATTTGGTCAAGTAACCATTCTGGAACCAACATCTTCGGTTGGACCATCAAATCCTCCTATGAAAGCACCTGCTCTCGCTACCCCGTCGATGTTAATAACTTCACTAGAGTCATATTTACATGGAGGCCATTTTCTCCCATCAGGTTATAAATCTTTATCTGGAATTTTATTTGGTGCATCTTCAAACCCATGGACTTCACCAATGTCATCGTCTGGTATTCTAATTGGTAAACCTATAGTGAGTACTAAATCACTTGATCCTTTATATCCATCATCAGGGAAATATCAATCTGGTCTATATAGGTCTATTCCATCCAGTACCATCTCAAATGGAGTCCCTACATTTGGAGAACAATATTTTCTGTCTTATTATCTTCCTCATGTTGGGGGAAACCTTTGGTCACCCACTTTGACAGTACTCCATCATTTTTTGGTCAACCTAATGTCGAAATGAATGTTTGTCAATGGCAGCCCACTCTTCCTATCCAACAACAAACGGTTGTACACTCTTATCAACCGGTTCAACTTATTGCACCCACATCTATTCAACTTGTTAATACATATTTACCCCTATTACAGACTTAAAATTTTGTACAACAACCATTTCAAGCGGGTCCTTCAACTAAATACCCCCAATTATTTGGTCCTTACACTCCATCTCCTTTGCCCAATTTACAACAATAATTTGTACCTAGAATCATTTATTCACAAGCTGGACTACCATATTATGGGATGCCACAACAACAAAATGGTTATGCCTATCAGCAACTGAATCCAATTTATCATAATTTGGGTTATAACATCGGTGGACAGACCCCTTGGCAGCCTCAGGCAAAAATTCCTCAACCTTCATATCAACAAGTATCGTACCTAGGTTTTGGTCAATAGAATCCTCAAGAGTTTTCTAATCAAAACAACCCCTATCTAGGTTACCAACAAGAAATTCCTTATGTTGGTGCTCAAAGGCCTCTTTCCCTAGCTATTCTCAACCTAACCTTAATCAACAGTGGCCCTTTGATGCAACTCTAGAGTTAGCATATTTAAATCGACTCACCAATGATCCAATCAACTATTCTCCTTAGTGGTTGGTGATACCTCATAAA